>VZRE01015922.1:0-34673 GCA_013396775.1 Cephalopterus ornatus
TTTTCCTACTCCTCTCCTCATTCATCCCTTCTAATGCAGGAACTAAGGAGAACACCACCTGTGCTCCTGTCCCATTAACTAATTGACCCAGTGCCTTGAAGTCCTTTTTAATTAGCCAGGTACCTCTTTCATTAATGTCATCGCTTCCAGCCTGGGCCACCAGCAGCAGATAATAATCAGAAGACCAGATTAGCCTCACCCGAGCTCCGGGAAGGCAGCATACTTCCCTGTGGTATGGGTCTGGTCGGCACATAGGGCCCCCAGTTCCTCTCAGAAGGGAGTCACCGACTACAACTACCCTTCTTTTTTTCTTTATAGCCATGGTTGCAATCCATCTGGTAGATGGGGTGCAACAGTAGGCCCTCCAGACAGATGATCTTCTTGATTGCCCTCTGCCTGATTCTCTGGGTCCAGGGCCTCATACCTGTTCTTTAAGGGCTCTCTGGGAACTGATAGGGGTTGGGAGAGGATTCTTTAACCTCTTCAATCAGGGACCTGTTTCCTTTCCTCCCCATATACTTGGTTTGCTCCATCTACTGGATGGAGGAGCAGGGCTTCACTGTCTCCTGTTGGACTTCTTTTGGGGTTGAAAGGGTGACTGCACCAATGTATTTCCCTTTCACTCTCCCTAATACTTCTCAGACTCTCCACTTCTTCCTTGAGCTCTGCCACTAACCACAACAAATCATTCACCTGCTCATATTGTATGCAGGCATTTCTTGTACTGTCCTCTGGTACTGACGCCAGGCTCAGACACACTGTCCAGCCAGAGATCTGAACAGCTGCATCCTTTCTAGGGGGTTCTTCTGGGTTAGCACACTCCCCCAACAGCTGCAGCTTTTGCTCATTTGGAAACCATTGCTGGATCTAGTTGAGCTGCAGGAAAAAAAACAAATACCAAAAAAAACGAACAAAAAACCGCCCAAACAAAATAACAACAAACCACAGCCAGGNACAGCCAGGCACCTACCTCACAACGCACCAGACAGAGCTGGGAGGGTGGCTGTGCCCTTCCTGCTGGCCCTGATTGTGTGAACTGCCGTGCTACGCCCCTGTTTGCCCGCTACTGTTTGCCCACTCCTATGAGCTTGCGCTCCCTGGAGCAGTTTGAATCTCCCGGCAATGATTTCAGCTCGACCCCCTGGTCAGCTGGGCAGCCCACCCTTGCAGGGCATCTGGTCTTGTGAAGATGGCTCCCTGATCCCCTCTGCTCACAAGAACCGGGAGAGCTATGAAAAACATCAAGGATCCACCCCTGTAGAAAAGTACTGCATGATCTCTAACTGCTGCTTGCAAAACTATTTGATCAGCAAAGTGAATTTCTCTCTAGTTATTCACTTAAAGGAATACTGCTTTCTTTAGAGTTGCACTGTTCTCCCAGCACTTTCCCAGAATTTTTGATTTAGAGCGGGAAGATTTGACAATTTAGCAGCTTTCAGAATGCACTTTCCCCTCAATTTTAAAAGCATTTTCAGAGCACAAGGGTCTACCACGAAGTGTATGTAAAGATGAGAAGATTAGCCTGTCTCAAATGCAGCATTCTCATTCTCAGCAGCTATTCTGTATAGCTGGTCAACAAGTGACAGTGGCTTCTGATACAGAAATACAAGTGTGTTAGGAACTGGAGTAGACAAGCACTCTGTAATTTCATGGGCAATGGCAACTATGTAAAGAAGAGAATTTGTCATCTCCTGATGTGGATAGTTCTTTTTCTATTGATAGACAAAACTGGTATTAAAGAGAAAAATCTGACACAAATGGATTTAAATCACCAAAGGCATTTAAAATACACAAAAATATAAAAAATTAAAATATAAAAATATGAAATTACTAAGACTGAAATGAGAACAGAGAAAAACTGTGAAAGCTAAAAACTAAGGACGTCAAAGACAAATAGTCAGTTCTGCAGCTAGCCATCTGTGTCATGTGCACCATGTAGCACACTGGTTGGACGCATCTGGTTGGCTACTGAAAACATGAAGTATCTTAGAAATTTTCTATTGAAGGGTTTTGTTTGTTTGTTTGTTCATTTTTTTTGTGTGGTTTTTTTGTTTTGGTTTGGATTTTTTGTTACTTTCCATGCAGGAGGGAAAGTCAGGGAGTGAGATTCTCCAAAACAAGTAACTAAACTGGAATGTAGGGTGGTGGCCAGTCTTGTCCTCCGGAGAAGAGATAATGAGTGATAATCTTTTCTCACTTTCCTACATTTTTAATAAAGACTTTTTACTAAGTTTAAATGCCTTTACATTTTTTCAGTGTTCACAAGATTTGTAAACAAGATTTTATCATGAGGTCACTACCAAGATGACTTTTAGGTTAAAATCTTGAATGAGAGAAAATCAGGTTTTTCATTATTAAAAATAATTTATTTTGCTCAAAATTCATCCAAGTAGCTCTCCCCAGTGCACAAAAACCTAACCTGCTGCAGTAAGTAGCAAAGTTACATTAACTTTAATTGACAGGATTTTGCTCAGCCACTCTCAATCACTTCATGGCAGACATCCAATATCTTATTATAAACTCTAGAGGCACACAGTTTGCCACTTGATGACAACTCAATGTTTTTGCTCTCAGCGGAGCTTATCACATGTTAATCATTGTCCCAAGACCACTAAAATCACATATTATAATAATTCATTTTGAAACTATAAAATAAAGAATGCCTTTGTCCTAGTGAAATGGACACACAGATAGTAACCCAAGAAACACAAGGGAAAGAATATGTGATAGCTCTCCTCTTTCAGCATTCGCTGATAATTTTGATGTTTGCCATTACCAGGACTGGTGTAATTATTTAGGAATCCAGAACAACATTTCTTGTTCTTCATTACCGTGTACTATGTATTATCCACAAAATTAAAAATAAAACAAAACCCAAAAACACAGTAAAAAATAGGACGGAACTACAACTCTTACAAAAAAGATGGGCTTCCTGTTCATTCATGATCAGCAAAGCTTATTTCATCTCCATTTCCAGCTTCTTCTGCAGGTTTAGGTAAGGCATTTTCATAGAAAGGAACTATTTGTTTGATAGTAGGGGTCAAGGCTCCCCAGAGCTGTGGATAGACTAGCTGTGGTCCACAAAACTGTGAAAAGAATGAACCCCCAATCACTTATGGTTGACAGAAAAGATCTGACTTCACTGGCTTCAGCTACAGAAGATAGAAGAGCATCAAATTTGACTTCACTTTGAAAAAATGTTGTCCCATAAAGTATAATTTAATCAAATATGTACATATTCTGTCTCTGAAGCCTCATTTGAAACCCAATCCTTATCCTGAAAGCTATTTTTAGATCACCCAACAAAGGCTTCTTAGCATATTATAAAAGTATGACACTCTAGTATGTGAAACGTCACTCCAAAAATTTTCCACCTGAGGCTGGTTATTCATGTACACAAGTTGAAAATGAATCGGTTATTTTCAGTGAAATCATATAATGTCCTACTTCATAAATAAAACTGCAAGGAAGGCAAATACTTACTTCCAAAAATTTCTTTCATCTCCTCGTTGAACTGCTAAAGGTTGAAATGCTAGCAATAAATTGTGTCCCATTTGGATGATACCCAGAATTTTCCCTCATTGGATCAGCTCAGTGGACAGCCTGGACCTATGGATGGTTTTATTTTTCTTTAATGTCCTCGAGAATCAAAATCAGAAACAGTAAATATCTTAGAAGAAATAATATAATTTCATACTTACATAAAGCAGCAAATCCCTACACTAGCCAAACAGGGTTTTGAAGCAACTGAGAGTATTTGAGCACTCAGACCTACATACACAAGATTTGGTGAAGCAGGGTTTTGAGAAGAGTTTAGTCCAGAGAACATCCTGGATTCTGCTCTTGTCTATTCTGCCTGCTATCTTTTGCAGCCTTAGTTAGATGAACTTGAGCAATCAGAATCAGATTTAGGAATGCTTGAGGTTTAAGTCCCTATCTATGATGCCACTCTTCATCCACATGGTGTCCATGTGTTATAAATTAGTCTTTGGGCTCCTGAGTCCCATAAACACTACCTTGTTTGTGACTGCTCCCATCAGATCAGGCAAGCACTGCACAGTCACCACGAGACCTAGAAACTTGGAAAGTGACAAGTAAGCCCTGCTCAGTAAATGTTCTCCAAGAACACTAAACTGAAGCTGACAGAATGAGATCCTTCACAAAACGCAATTTCATTTTTTATAATTTTCAGACCCTGTTCCTGGTGGCACAGGTAACTTATGTATCCAGCCTCAGGCCTAGAGCACTTATGAATTGAGAAAGAATCCTTCTTCAGCCACCATGAGTTCAAGTCCACAATACAAATGCCCAGGACAGAGGCCCATGAAGAAAAGAAGCAAATTTTACTGGACAGCAGAATAGCAGCAAAGGGTATGATTCTGCAGCGCTTGGTGGCTCTCAGGCCTTCTCCTGGAAAAAAAGTTGGAATTGGCCTTATGGCCTCCAACTACCAATTCCAAACACATTTGGAGGGGAAGGAGTGAAACAAGCATACATGCTGTGTTCATTTTAAGGCCCACAATACTGACAATATTTTCACAATGCAGGCATGCTTCTTTGTAAATATTATGCCTTTATCACCAAAGTATCCTAAATTGCTACTCTTTCAGAGAAATTTCTAGCTGGCTAGCTGGTCAGCTTATTTCTGTCATTCAGTTTCTGGGATATGTGTATCACATACACAAACACAGCTCTGCCTAATTTCATGCCAAAAGATACACAAAATCTATACACAGGGAATTGATTATGTTGTAAAAGGGAGTACGAGTTAAAAGAAAACCATGGCAGTAGTAATATTAATGAGGGCTGCTGGTGCCTTTGTTCTTCTAGGAAAGCACACAGAAAATGTGCCAACTCTAAAGATATTCGCTCTGACTTAGCAACACAGAACAGAAACTAATAAAAAATAGTGAGGAATCTCTCCTGAGAAGCACAAGAGGAGAGCTTTGTGGAAGGATGAAATTTTAAAGTTGGATTTAATGGTGATAAAGAAGAATACACTGGGCAATACCAAGCAGGAACCAGAGTTAAGGAAGATGAAAGTTACATTCCCCCCATATGTATGCAGCTCAAGGGCAAAATGTCACGCAAGACTACAGGTACTTGGGAACATACAAAGGATAAAAGCTTGGAGATTTGTGATAAGAATATTATTGTGGTTTAAAAAAACTCTTCTGAAGGCCGTATTTTTAACCATTACACTGTTATTAAAACACCAGGTGCAAATAATTTTATTGCCTGAATGAGTCACAGAGTACATGAGAGATGGCAGGGTCTGGCAGGAGCATTACTGCACATGGAATGTGGCTGAAAGGCAGGAGGCAGCAGATCTATTTCAGACTGTACCACTGGCTTGTTTCTGAGTGAATCACAAAGATTCAAATATTCAAGACCAGCTTCTAATTCCAGGTGCTTTGCTTCAGACACTGAGTCTCTTTTCAAAAGTGTTGGACACCTGCAGTTCTCTCTGCAATCAGATGGGATATTCTCTGGATAAAGTCATGAATAGCTGAAGTCAAGTTCTGAATGACTAAGAGTGAGGTTTCATGTTATGGCAAAAGCGATCGGCCAACAAACTGCTCCCGCCTTATTCTCCCATGAGCTGTTTTTGCTTTTCTTGGGATAGGTCTGACCTCTCAGAGCTGGGGGCTAAAATGGCAGAAGTACTCATTTGTGGGGGTTTACATACTTTCTGGATTAGCTCCTTGAGGCATTCTCCTTTGTGGCCTCACAAGCACCAAAGGGGTGCAGGGAAGCATAAAGGCAGTCAGGAGGAATAAGAATTCCCTCTGAGGCAATCTCATTTCAAGGCTAATTTGAACCTGTATGTCTGGTCTTCACCAATCATTTCTTTCAGTATCACCATTTGTAAAGTGGAGATGGATACAGGTTATTGTAAGAATGTATCATAAGATACATTCATAAGAATGAGGAAGTACAAAGACTAAAAGTGACTCTATATAAATATAAATCTTAAGTAGAATGTTCTTATTCTCATGTTTCTTCAGACTCTATCTGCTGCATTCCTTTTTCATCATACAATCATTCAGGTTGGAAAAGACCTTTAAGATTGTTGTGTCACTCTCACCTCTCTCCTTACTAATGCTTGTTGAACAACATATATTTGTTTCAAATCAAATGTAATTGAAATATGCCCACTCTATAGTACTTTTAATCAGCCCGTATGTTGAAAGTGGTCCTACCACTTTTAGTTTCAATTTAGCTGTGCTGCTGTTTCTTGTAGCCTGAAACAACACTCCTCCATCAGTGCGTCTTATCAGAGGCTTGGCAGAAGGTGCTGGTTCCAATTCATCACCTGCGAGGAAAAGGCTTGCAATAGGATAGCTGCTGCCCTGCCAGTGCCACTGCATAAGTCAGCCTTTGAGAGGGATTACTACTTCAAATATTCAATTAGTGAAATCTTGGCTCTGCGGAAGAAGGCAGTGGGTTCTTTGCCACTTATGTGTAGTGGAGCCAAGATTTCATCCTCTCTCTATATGCAGTTGCACTACACTGAGGCTCAAGATTTTCAAGCTCACCCGTAAAAGGTTACTCCCTGCTTCTGAGTTAACTCGAGAGTTGTTGCAGTTATAGACCACCCATTATTTTACCATTGCAGCCCCCACAGAGACAGATATGTCAGCATGGCTAAGAGAAAAGGAGGGTAGATGTTGAACATGAAATCATATTTAGAGCTAAGAGGTGATGGAAGGTATGGTGAGGGTTTTTTCTCCCAAAAATTTCAGACTGAAGGGGTACCTGGAGAAGAGCACAGGGAGCCCCAAGTTACATTTGTTAGCAACTAATCTTAAAAAAATCAACATGAGCTTAGTTTTCATGAGCCTTTCCTTTCACCTTCCACATGAGCAGGTGATCACATTATGCAGCTCAGTGATAACAGCAATAACAGCAACCAATTCAGTCATATTAATTTTTCTTCCAAATACAACTATTTTATAACCTGAGTTATTGATTGAAAGACAAAGTATGACCAATAGTTAAAAGCCAGTAATATGTGGTTATACTCCCATAACCTTCCTATAACCTGATAATACGGACAAAATATGATCCTTACTCCAATAGCCCCTACTCCAATAATCCCTAGTCCAAAATAGATACCATTATCCACAAATTTATGTTTTATTTATAACTGATGATATATGGCTATTATTAAAGATTAATATCTAAATCTTATCCTAAAGTTTGATATTGTGATATACAACCACATTAAGGACTATCTAGCTGAAATCACAGAAATTATTTATATATACTGAATATAGTGCATTCACTAAGAATGACCTTCATCACCTGGAAGTGGCCTGCATCAGTCACACATATAGAATTATTACTCATCCAAAAAAGAAGCTGAAAAATTAGACTGATGAAGTAGCAGAACTGTGGGCACAGAAGAACCAGTTTTCTATAGGTGAGGAACCTGCATAGAAACAGGGTGGCTTATGCTCTGAAATATTATCCTGTAAATAGAAGCGCAGTATGTTATAAAATAAACATGGAGAAAAAAAGAAAAAAACCTTAACAGGTTGTTTTCTATGTGTGCTTACTGCTGGATTCACAATTATAATTTTGTGCATAAAAAATACTATATAAACCATTTCTGCAAGATATCTTTTTAGTACTTGCTGTTCAACATGAATTAAAAAAAAAAGCTATAGAGAAAAGGTATCATACAACACTTCTTTTAGAAATTGGAACTAAGTCTTGTGACACTTCTGTTTGCAGCTCATTTTATTACACTTCAGCAATGAAATAATACCTGGAATACACACATATGCTGTAGAAACTGGCATCCCTTTGGCTAAATTTTGAAGAACTAATTTTACAATTCCTTAGCGTTTCCTCAACACTTGGAAATGACATTCTGTGGATAAAGCAGACTGTGCTCCATGTTAGCTGCCCCAAGCAACAGCCATTCAAAGCAAATATTGACAGAATCACATTTAACGCAGGAGTGGATGTCTATTTGCATTGCTTTATTTTCTTTAAAATGCTGAAGTAGTACACTTGTGAACACAGGAAGAATCTATATCCATTAATATATCCAAGCTTAAACCACACTAAGTCCCAAAATGGAGTTTCATAGAGCCAGTTCATCCAGTACGCATGGAAATTAATAGAAGTCCTTCCACTGACTTCTAAAAGTACTGAGTCACACAGTCACTATCACATGAATTTCAAACTATCTATAGATAGTTTCTTTTCATAAATATATATGCTGATTTATTCACTGGAGTCCTTTTACAAATCTTTAATCATGCTCAACAGAAAACAGGGATTCAGTTTTTAGAAGTAAAGATTTTGCATGTTCCAAACTAGCTAAATTAGAAAAGTTTCTGCATTCATAAAGAAAGAGAATAGTTTTGACTTATTTCTTAACTTTTTCTTCCCTGTTAGGAAAGAGGACTGCAATCAAGTTCAATGGCTGCAACGAAGAGCTAATTTCATTCTGGTATAGAACAACAGAAAAAAGTCAGTTTCTTTTTTGTTTTCCTAAGAATAGTCAAATACATGGGACAACAGAACAGAAAATGATTATGGTTTTGTAGTGGTTTTGATTTTAGGCCTTCCTTGGTAACCAGATCGTAACCAAGGAAGTGGTCATGTTCCAGTATTCCATACGATTTTTTACATAAACTAGGGTATAAATAAGAAGGGGGAGAAGCCTCCCTTTCTCTTTCTCTTCCAGTGGAGCTGGGAGCAGGTTCTCTGCTATCTATCTCTACTTGTGTGGAGGAGTGAGGCCTAGTGAAGCATTGGGAGGCGGAGAGTGCCGGCAGTCATTTGGTGCGATTCTGCTATTTCAGAGAGAGTAGTAACATTTTCTTTTGCTAGTTCTTTATTGGTTGCTCCCGGGTCTGGATTGTACATATTTGTTTTGGTTTTCCCTTTCCCTTTTCCCTTTGGGGGGAAGGTGTTCGGGGTCCCTTTTTCTATGTGCGTAGTATTCTAATTGTATATACGTGTAAACACATATATATATATTTATACAGCTTTGGTTTGGTCATTTTAATGTTTTCAGTAGCTTTTCCCTTCTCCCTTTATGTTCATGGAGGGGGAGAGGCTGCAAACTGTAAGGTTTGAACATTTGCCGGGAAAGCCGGATCCAAATCATTACCGGTTTACTTACAAATGTGAGAGCTATCCCTTGCAATCCAAGGGTATCCATCTCCAGTGGATATTCACAGCATTTTAGATATTTATGCATACAAGTAGCAACAGAAGTGAAAAAGAAAATAATTATTTCTAAAACCTAAAGAGAATATGTCCTTTTGTTAAATAATCATTATATATGCTCGGAACCACAATTACTTATAGCAACATCTCCCTGGGTTACCTCAAGGATATTCTGAGGCAAGCTGCTGGCTAACAAAAAGAAGACAATTTAAGCACCTGCAGAAATACTTATACATTATATACAGCAATACTTTCTTCATGTGTGGCCTGGTTCCAGACCTCTGTGTTTCCATGGGTTTCCATGGTTGAGTGAAAAGATACAGGATCAGAGACTACCAGAGGGATGCTAAAAACATTGCCAGCTTACACAAAAATTAGTGTCTTTTGAATTGTACAGTACTGACAGCTAGCTCAAAGTGTTTCACAAACAACGCACACACACTTTCTGTGAAATATATATGGGAAGAGTGAGAGCAAGCCTCAGCAAGACAACATTGTGCATCTCAGTTGGCAGTAAAGGGTCATTCAGCACTGTTGCAATTCTCTTCTGTAGCTCACAACAGCACTCTGCCCTGCCCTGCAGAGAGAGACCTGTGAGAGGCCTAAGTGATGGAGTGGGACTCAGGAAGGTGACAGAGAAAGAGTAATAAGAAAAGCAATTTGACAGGCACCCTGATGCTCCTTTAGCTGGTGAAGGTCTTTCCACATGTTTGCATGAGAGCACAAAATCCCACCTCCTCATCATAGAACTCCAAGGAGATTCTGTTGCCAGGATGCTGCAGCATTTTTTACCTAATTTTATTGTTATGTAGTACAGCACTGACTTGAGAGACCCAACTATTCTCCTTCATGTGATGTGCAATAACTCATATTCATATAGACATTTATACACACCATGTTCCCATTAATAAAACTGGGTTATTGTAAGATAACTAGGATTTTTTAATGTATATCATAGATTTTTCTTTCCTAATTGGTATTTTCTTTTCATATGGACAAACATGTTAACCAAGTATGCACGGTTCCCCAGTTTGATG
Organism: Cephalopterus ornatus; assembly: GCA_013396775.1. NCBI lineage: Eukaryota > Metazoa > Chordata > Aves > Passeriformes > Cotingidae > Cephalopterus > Cephalopterus ornatus. The sequence goes on from VZRE01015922.1 coordinate 10,230, forward strand.
TCAATACAAACACTTTTAATTTTCAGATATAATGAAAAGATCCTCCTGTGTATTCATAAAGGCTCTCCTGGATACTTCTTTCTGCTTTATAAATTGCTTACAAAGCTGCTTAGGCAATACCAAGTAGTTGGATCAAATCCAACAAGCACAGTGTCATTCTGGAAAGGGGCAGGCAAAGAAAATATAACAATCTATACTGAAACACAAAACCTAGTAACATAACATTTTGTTTATTTCTGAAGACAACTGGAGAGAATCTTTTTTACTGAATGTTTATGCAGTGTGAAAAGAAAGCCTAGTCTAGTAATGAAAACTATACAGTGCAAATTCATTTTACATTGGAGGAAAAACATCATCTGAATGCCATTCTTTTGGCTGTGAGTACTACCATACTAGATTTTTAAGGTGTCCAGTTTAAAGAGTATGAAGCACATACCTGAAGCACCCACATGTGCTTCTTGAGTAATGAAGGGGAATCATGTAATTTTGTGTGGGAGGGCTGTTACATTACAGTATGAGGACAAAGAGAAGAGGAACACTTCATACAGTAGGGATTTACTGTAAGTTCATAATAAAATGTTTATGGGTGATCTATTCATATGATGTTCCTTTAACACTACTGCAGATACAAGAAGCTATTTCCAGTGTTACAGTTCATCTTTTCCCAAACTGAATGTTTGAGTCAGCTAATTTCACCCTTAAACTGTAATTTCTTTCTAGCAGTTCTAATGAGGTCAAAGGCTCAATAGTAGCAGGTAGGCAAGATGAATCCTTACACCAGTACTTGTTAGAGACAGAGGTGAATTAGAAGCACAGAAGAAAAAAATCAGTGCGTGAAGTAGGGAAAGGGGCATCTGGATGAATGGGATCTGATTCAGGATGTTGATAGGATGGAAGAGAATTAGAGACAGAACGTTTCTCTGTTTCTAGAAGGATGCTCACTCTTAGCTGAAGGGACACAGTGCCAGCAGCTTGAGAGGGGAGTCCATGCAGACAAAATGCATGAAAGACTCTGTGCACATTGTAAATGAGTGAATGGTTCAATCTCTCAGAGGACAGCTGTTTTCTGGCATAGCACACGCAAATGATTCTTCTTCAGCCTATAATGCTGTACAGAAGATGTTGTGGACTTCCACGTAAGTAGCTTTTTCTGACCTCCACAGTATTGTTGACAGTGTTACCATTTGCTTGGAAAAGCTGAAAATGCAGGTGTTAGATATTGTGATGCCTAGAAAGAAGCATGAAAGATTTGGTGGGTGATGCTACAACCTAGGTCTATCAACTGTTGGAATTAGATCTTGTTGATGTGTCCTAGAGATGTCTCATGGGCCACAATTTGAAAATCTTGCTTTACAGTACAATTGTCTTGTATTATTCTTGCTATCTAAGGGACTCATATCCTATCTCATCCCCTAAAGGACCTGGATACAGAAGACCTGATGTGATTCGGTTGTATGACAGATGAAATCTGTAGCTGGGTTGCTGATGATACAGCTAAGCAAATTTAACAGCCAGCTGCTACCAACACTGGCAATTCTTATCCCACACTATTTGCTCTTCATGCCCTCCCTGGCAGGTAGGAAGGTGTGTGTTGGAACTTCTCTGACTCAAGGAAAGAGATGCAGCAGTGTGTGCATGGGGGAATGCCAGCATATAGCCCCTCACTGTCACGTGGGCTGGCATTTGCTAATATAGCAACAAAATGGGTTAGAAAGCTAACCTGTCATAAAAGATAACAGTTTGATTGACAAACACTTGTCAAAGGACTGAAAAGCCATTGCAGCTTCAAATTTCCTCAAAAATCCAAAGCAAAGCTGAGCTTTGCCGCCTTTAATTCCCTTTGGAAACAAATAATGTAAATAGGAATTTACACAATATGAACATCTCCAGACTTATTCTGTAATGCTCGTCCTACTTTATTTTATACTAACAGTCACAAACAGATGATTTCCAAGTATCCAGTTGTTTTGCTGGTAAAAATATGATTTAGGGAAGGGGATCTTTTAGCTTGCACTAAGGATTTTACAAATGAAAAAATATTCTTTGGCTCTCTGGTAGTTGTGATATGTGGCCTTTCATATGGAAGAATGCACAGCTAATAAAAACATGGAAAATAAAATTCTGTATACTTTCTTAAAATTAACCTAAATAAAAACTATCTCAGAACATACTCCTCTCAATTCCTGCTTTATGCAAAGTATAATTACTCTGAAATCCTGTAATTGTTTATTGCCATAAAACTTTTCTGAAAACAATGGAAATTCTAGGTTCTACCTATAACCCTTAGGAAAGGCTGTAGGGTATAATGTGTAACAAACGTGATACTACAATCAAGTCCACAAAGAAGGCTGTGTCTTCCACAATCTTTGCACACATCTGCAGTGTTGGACCAAAGTACAGGACAAACACTTGGCTCTTACCACTGCATTATGTGTTCTAGAAAGAGTAAATCTCAGTCAAATAATAGGAAAAAACCATGGTCCCTCTGAGATGGACACTTCATGTTCTTACACTGACTCCTATTTCATTTAGAATCCTTCTCTTCCAATAGCTAAACTATGAGTATTTATTAGGCAGAAATCACTATTTTATTAAATTCACATTAACATTCTCTGGGAAAATGTAGTTATGTTTGAAGAGAAAAATCTTCTGGCCTTCAGAGTTAGGGCTGCTAACCAATACTGAGAAAAAGGAACTACATATCCCTTATTTTCTTCTTTATATTTCTTGTATGTTATCACTAGATATGTGTTAGATAGATGCGGCCCAAAAGCCAAGCCCCAAAACTGACGCTTTCCAAACCATTTGGAAGTTCAGGAATAACAGAGCCCTCTCCATGTGAGATCCTAGGCTCTGGAGTCTTTGGTCTACTAGTTCCTGGATTTAGAAATATTCCAGGCATTCTACATGTCCCTCTTGTCTTGCAGGCGTTCAAAGAGGATGAGGCTTCAGAGATGGAAGGGCTGGAAATGGAAAGAACAATGCAGGTGGGTTTTCATAACGCTGGTCTCTAGAGTGTCTCTGTTTTTTGTGGGAGAATATGTAAACAGAAGCATTGACAAGAAGAAATCCTGATGAACTGAAGTATGTACTGAAACCTTGCAGGCTTTCACCATGCTAAATGCTGAAAGGTTCTTAGAGCTGTGGCTTGTGGTACATGTCTTTTACTTGTTCCAGTACGAAGAAACCACACAGTGTAATTGAGTCCCAAATAAACACACTAAGTAATACCCAAACATGCAAGATATAGCTAGGGACATAGTGCTGCTCTGACTGATTTCTAGCAGCTTCTGTGAGCACAGCGGGTGCTATTAAAAGGTTCACAAGTGATTTAAAGAGACACTAGAGTATCGTTATACATTGTGAAATCAAATTGTTGCTGCAGAAATCAAATCAATAACTAAAAATAAATGTATAAAAAGAAGTATTTCACTATGTTGTCCTCTATTTTTTATGAGAAAAAGTTGAAAGTAATGCTTGAAGGAATTTTGATCAATTAGAATAACATTCTGAAACACCACAAATCTTAACTGAGAAAGATTCAGACAATAATGCTGAAGTAATACTGAAGTAGTCAGCAAGCTGAAATTATCTGAGCTGTATCAAGTTTCAGCAGCCTGTGAGATAATCTAATGCATTGTATTTATGTTGTATTTATAGTTGTTAACCAAACAAGTAATAAATAATTATATACAATTTTTCCTCCAAACCAAAATCAAAACAATAAAAACCTTTTACATAGGTGCAATAATACTAACTACCAAGACAGACATATCTGTGTTTATGTGCATGTAGTTTTATATTTGCATGGCTCATTACAGACAATGGTGCTGTTCAGTTTAGACTGTAGCATAATACATCTTGATATCTGTTGTTTTGGGATTAAGCAATTCAATCCCCCATCAGGGTGTAAAAGTGAAAAATGACAGAAGAGACATCTCTAAAATCAGCTTGAAATTTCCTACTTTGTACATTCTTAAAATTAGAGCATCAGGTCCCACCATTTTATAGTGTTCTCACTGTAGACTCCCTCAGTTAGAAGAGAAGTGGGGCCATGGGAGAAGTCCTGACTAAGCTACAGTTACAGAAGTTTCTGTATCGAACACCATATATATGAGAACTGCAACCACGATGAAAGTGCAACCTGCCTAGAAGAAAACTTTTCAGAGGTGGTGAACGAAGTGATGAAGATAAATGTCAGAACCTCACATTCTTTTCCATACTTACTGACCACATTAGTGAGCTGGCCAACTTTGGAAAGAACCAAATGACAGATAATAAAAAATTAGTTTCAACTTACACCATTTAATAAAATCACTACGTTTTTACCTTTGCATTTATTATGTTGTGTTCAATAGATCTTTTGTTTTCAATAGATTTTCTCAATAGACTTTTTAATCCTTTCTTAGCTTACGGTGAAAGATGCTTAACACAGCATGAGACAAATATGTAGCACAATGGGTCACATAGGGCTTATTTATGATACAGATTCTTTTGTGGGGGACTTTTGCACAGCCTGTAATTGGTAGAAGGTCATAGTCTTTTAAAAGTTGTTTCCAAGGAACAGAGTGGAATCAGGACTGAAGATTTCTGAAAAAACCCAGAACTGTTTGCATGTGGCTTATCAGCACCTCTGAGGAAGGATTACTAATTTCTCTCCAAAGGGCAAAGAGCAAGTAAGGCCCCAACTTCTTCCACATGGCAGCAAAGTGAGGATATTTAACTTACACAGTTTTTTCCAGCTGTGATTTATGAGAGTGTTAATATAGGGATTTTCTATTAAAGAATTAACAAACCTACCATTGTGGCATTCTGATCCTCAGTTCCAACTAAAGCTGTTTTATACTTCTCTGGCACTACCAGAATGTTAAAGAGAGAAAAGAATATCTGAGAATATCTAATATCTAATCAGACACTGGTAGCACTGGATATAGTTTGAATCCCCGATACAGGGAATTAGGACACAACTACTCTGTGCTTTTCGAGGGAAGTAGAGTATAAGGATGAAATGCTTCTCCATATTTTACCTATCTTGGTTGTGTACATCTGTTTTAATTTATTACCTTCCTCAGGCATAGGCATTTTGTAAAGCACTTACCCAACATGTAAGTCCAGCATCATCTCTAAGCAATTCACACAACTCTCTCCTCTGCCTGCAACTTTTTTTTCTGCAGATTCTCCAGTGGTGTAAACTGAAGCAGCAGCTTTCAAAAAGCCAGTTAATGTCTGCCTCTCCTACAATGATGTAGGCAATGATTTTGTGAGTATAAAATTTGCATTGTGTTCCTCAAAGTAATTTTTGTGACTTTGACTCTCCTTCCAATCAAGTTAATAGGAAATTCAATACCAACATTAGCTAGAATGAACTGGACTAGGAGTTATGAACACTCTTCGTCTAATCAAGGAGGGCTGTTCTTTCCACTGCCTAAGCAGGCAATGCTCCTTATTGGGCCACTTTGTGGGAACCACCAGAACTCACATGTCTTTCTGTTCTCTGTTTCAAACTGGGGAGAGCACAATTCCCTGTGGAAATGTTTGAGCAATTAAATAAACAGAACAAGCACGGAGTAGTAAAACTTAAGGGCCAAATATAAACATACTTGATTGGTTCAAAATGTTTTAAGAATGAAAACCAGAGGCCCCACCTCTCCCTGCCTGGCAAAGGACTGTGACTAATGTGAAAAATGCTTTTGAAAAGGCTTCCCTTTCAGAAGAAAATTGGAGGAAAAAGCATAAAATTCAAGACAGAAATGAAGCAAAACTTTGAGTGGAAAAAGTAGTTCTAGTCATGCAGGCGTTTCTTTCTTAATTATAGTTTATTGGCAAAACTCAGAATCAAGAACATTGTGTCATACTAGGCTGAAAGAGTCTTAAAATGAGAGAGCAGGTAATTCAGTACACACATGATATAAAAGGCTAAGCTGCTACTATGTTGAAGACTACTTCAACAACATTACGAAATGCTTCAATTCAAAAAGAATATCCCAGCCATTGGCCTTCTCCACCAAAAATTATATAACGTGTAAAATAACAGACCAAACAATGTAGGGAGGTGTGACAGAAAGCATGAACACTTACCTCATCAGCCAAGCTAGATAAAAGATAGTATTGTTGGGAAATAAAATGAAACAGACTTGCAAAAAAATCCTGTACTTTAATTTGAAGGATCATTACACAATATAACATACTGCTGACTCAGACTGCTTCAAAAGAAATAGTGATAAAATTATATTTTTTAATTGGAAACAAAAGCTACATACAGGAGGCAAAAATTTTCTTTAGGTGCCACCATCAAGCTGGCATCACTGTCACTAGAACCACTGGTTTCAATTCAATATGCTACTGCATTACTGAATATGTAATATAAGAAATCCCCTGTAACCACCTAGGCTACAAAAGAAATATCACAAGCAAACGAAATTGTTTAAAAATAGGGTTCGTTGCAGGTAAAGAAATGGTAGATGACAACATTTATTGTTGAAAAATAAAGTCAATAGTTCCTAGTGGGATGGATTAATCTTTTTTATTTTTTATTAATAAGCCTCATATAAACAGTAGAGTCATGATGACAAAGTTGGATATGTAGAGCGTTGTGTTCAGTTCTATGCTCTCCTGCACAAGAGAGAGACAAGGAGACCAAAGCAAGTCCAGCAGACATATGGGAAAATGATTAAGGCCTTGGAGCACCTGTCAGGTGAAGAAAGGGTGCATGGGCCAGGACTGTTTAGTCTGGAGAGGTGAAGGCCCAGAGGGATCTTATCAATCTGTACAAACACCTGAGAGGGGAAGAAGCAAGCAGGCATAAAGAACATGTGGCCAGACTTTTCCAAAGAAAGGACCAGAAGCAATAAGCATTAATCAAGAAATTCCATTTCAATGTAAGAAAATACTTTCTTACTGTGAGGGTAGCCAAAGACTGGAACAGATTGCCCACTGAGGTTGTGGAGTCTCCACCCATGGAGATACTCACTGGATATGGTCTTGAGCATCTTGCTTTAGGTGGCCCTCGCTCAAGCTGGACTAGATGATCTTGAGGTCTGTGATTCTATGAACCTAGAGAACAATGCTGGCATTACAAAACAAAACAAAACAAAAAAACCCACCAAACAAAAAGCTTCTAAACTAGCCATAAACACATTAGACCAGAAAATTAAATGTTAATAACCTTCAAAATAAAGAAATTCCGTACAAACCCTACAACAGGAAAAATCAGTTTATAGGCTGAATTCCGTAAGTTTATAAAAAGCGTTAGATGACAGTTTCACACAATAGCTTGTAATAAGACTAATCCACTCAGAATATAACTCCCAGTCCTAATTTTTGAAACTAGTTTTTTAGAGCATGAAGTATGTACAGACATTTCAGACATCCTGATCTAGCCACAGTCAGTTTGAATTAAGTGGTTGCTTCCCCTAAAGGCATTAGTGCATATGTAATTGCTTCTTAAGCCAGTTCTATTAAATGATGCAGTTAATCTTAGAAACACCTTAAACACAGGTTATCTCAAGCATGTTTCTAAACCAGGTTTCAACAGAGCTGTTAGAGAGCAGTTACAAACATAGGTCCAGATGGATGGTGGCCCTTCACTTAAAAGCTTTGGAAAGTAGCACTGGGTACGAGCTTATTAACTTGTATCAGCTATGGGCAGAACAGCCCACCATGGCCAAAATTACAGATGTGTATCAATTTTTTTTCTAGACATCAAAGGAAAGCCACTAAATAGACTAAATAGAGATGCAGCTGGCATACCAAGTTTTGTTAGGGCCCCAAGTGCACCTCTTCTCCACGAATTGTGTCCTCACCTACTGTGTGAAGTTTTGTGCACCTCAGTACACAAAGGACATCAAACTATATTAGAGTATGTCCAGAGGAGAGGGACCAAGATTGTGAAAGGTCTTGAGGGTAAGATTTAGCAGGAATTGCTGAGCTCACTTGGTTAGTTCAGCTGTGAGAAGACAAGGGCGAGGGGTGACCTCATGGCAGTCTACAACTTCCTTGAGGAGAGCAGTAGGGAGCTGGGAGTAATCCTGATCTCATCTCTCTGGTGCCCAGAAATAGGACACTAGGAAATGGAAGCAAGCTGCATCAAGGGGAAGTTCAGACTGGACATTAAGAAAAGATCATTCACTGAGAGGGTGGCTGTGCACTGGAACAGACTCCCCAAGGAAGTGATCATGGCACCAAGCTTTACAGAATTCAAGGAGCATGTGGACAGCACCTTTAGTCATGTTTTAGTTTTGGGCAATCCTGTGAGGAGTAGGGAGTTGGGCTTGATAATCCTTGAAGGTTCCTTCCAGCTGGAGATATTCTGTGTTTCTGTGATTCTATAACTTATCTGCCCACGGCTCAAGCTCAGCACTGGCTTCATGCAGCTCTGTGACCTTGAGTCAGAGGTCTGTGTAGAAAGAGTGGTGTGAGAAGAAGCTATAGGAAATAGGGTCCTGTCCACCTGCATGCTGGGGCTGCTATTTAGCTTGGGCTCTTGATCTCAGTCTCTGCCTGAATTTTGTTGCAAGGAACGCCTGTGCTTGTTCTTTCTCCTTATTGGCTCTTGACTCTGATACTGACTTAACATTGAGGCTTGATCTTGGACCTGTCTCAACACTACAGGCTTGCCTGGTTGTCTGGACTGTTGGCTGAACCTTGTTACCATGACCAGGCTTGCTTTGCTCTTTGTGCTTCGGTACTGTGTTATTGTGACTTTGTCAGTGAGGCCACAATCCTGCCTGCTTTTGCCCCTTGCTCTCCTTCCTATACAGAGTGGCTGCCTTTGCTGCTTCCTGCTAGATACGGCCATGATCCTTTGGAGGGTACAGAATAAATTCCCGTGGTAATCCTATGGGCACAGCTCTTAAAAAGCATGCAACAGAGCAAGGAATACTTCTGCTTTTAAAAGCATACCTTATCTCTTCTACAGAATTTCTGCTACCAAGAGAAAGAAAAGTCAGATGAGCATTTGAATCTACTGGTCCTGTATGCCCCAGAATAGAGACACAATTAAGGAAATAGCACCTGATTTTGTTGCAAGGGTGAAACATCCTGATGATAGCTTTCAGTTGTCTGAGGTTTGTAAGCTAGACTACCAAGCTGCTTCTAAACAAATCAGATGTATACCACTGTATTCAGTGGCAATCCAAGTTACACAAGTTTAGTTGGTTGTTTTTTCTTAGTGATGCCTGCTCTAATACTCTGAATGTTTGAAACTTAGGAGCGGACCTGGCATTGGCAAAGATAGCAACCTAATACATTTTAAACTCTAATAAGACCAAAAATAGAAACAAGTGAAGGCTAGAGTAAGGCCTGACACACTTAAGTTCTTCAATTATATAATTCATTATAAGAGTAGTAAAAACAACGCTATTACATAAATGAATCCACATTGGATGAGCACAGAAGTATTTGATCACTCTTTAATCAAATATTGGACAAATGTACTTCTATGTTCTACCACATTTTCAAGATATGGAAGCATGTAGCACATTACTCAACCTATGGGTCATGCACTGTCCCAACACAGGCTCTGTCTTTGAAAACATATAGGAGCAGAACAATTGATAAGGATGGTTTGAAGTGAATTTAAGTACAGCAGCAGTATTAATCATGATTTTGACTACTTTTGCCTTGGATATTTGGACCTAGCTGTGGTGAATGATAGCCAAACTACAAATATTTGGGGTTGATCATGCAATTTAACAGAATAAAGATATACTGCGCATGGACTTCAACATGAAACACCAATGTTCTTAAATAAAGATTTGTAGTAGAAAAAGAATCCTTAATCCCCAGTGCTGCAAAAGAGTTTTGTTGGCTCAAATACAACTGTAAAACCCAGAATGTTATTGGCTGCCACATTCTGTGGAGATATCATACATGGTCAAAAAAAGGGCCAATAAAGCTTTCACAGGCTGGAGAAAAAAATGAAATAGTCTTTTTACTTTTTAAACCTCTTAAAAACCCCTCCATTTTGCAATGGCAAAGAATTCCACCTAGCTCCTAAAGAAACAGGGATACTCAGCAAGTGGAGTACAACATGCCCAGGACATTAATCAGTATATATAAAGATTACTGGAGAATTCATGCTGTATGTAGAAAAAAATGAGCTTCAAGGAACTAGTATATCCTCAGAATTTACAAGTGATAAAAAGGAACCTGGAGATCACACTGAAATATTTAGCAGCTTCCTTATACAGAATTATTCTGGACTACTGATACGTGTCAACACATCTGAGTGAAATGAATACATTTCCTCAAAGGTTCTCTTCACCACATACAATCAAACACTTACAGACCCTTCAGTCTCTACTGGCATGAGAAAGACTTTGCTTTCATGTAAGTAACTCTCTCATTTTCCATGCCTGTATAACATTTTATCAGATTTCTCTGCATTGTATCTTTATTATTGCTTGATTTTTGGAGTGCTGTTTCCATTTATCTGCCCACTCCCCCTTTGTGATCTTTCATCAGTGGATCCTTCCCTGACACATATAAAATTAATGACTCTTAAAATACGCACAGATGCACACATTGGTATAAATAGCAGAACAGGGGCATTTAAAGGAATTCTAGATGAGATGTAAAAGAGTGCGTATTTGCAAAGTAGCAGCTCAGTGACAAAATCATGGTTAACACAAACACATGCCTAATGTGGTCTTTTTAAGTACTCTGATGATATGCTAAGGGTTGTGCCGCTTTGTGCAAGCTGTAGGGAATTCTGGAATTTCTGTTTTATCTTTGACTACTTAAAGTACAAATGAGTAACTCAGAAAACCAAAACAAGTATCCTCATCTCTCATGGCCTTGTGGTTGAACTATTCTGAATTTGGTAGAGGGCAAGCCATAAAGGAATCCTCCCCATCAGGTAGTATTTCTGTAACATCTCTTCATTCCTAATAAACATGCACTGCAGCTTTCAGTCAAGGTAGTAGCCTGGGCCTGTCTTCTCTACCTAGCCGCCTTTTTTCACAGATCTTATAGGAGCAGAATTTTTATGTATAAGACTTCTACTACTTTGTCAATATAACCAGTCAACAGCTTCACAAGACATTAGCTGGAGAAGGATAGCAGAAACTATAAGTATGTAAGATCTGTTTTCTAGGAAAAGTGAATTAAAAATCCCCACCTTTTATTTCTTCCCTGCCACAATGAATCAGGCACTTTTGTCTTTAAATCACTAAGGCAGAGGAGACATTGAAAGACAGACAGATGAGATAATTACTATTATCTGAAAGACTGGAACTGGAAATTAACTTTGCAGCAGATCTAAAGGTGGTAATGTTAAACAGTTCGTATATAGTTGTTGACTAAGTCTGTCCTTATTTTGGAATGTGTGTCTGAATTTGACATTCAAGCATCAGAAATGTAAAAGTGTCCCCTCTAGTTTCATAAGTAATTTCACCAGAAATAGGATATACTTACATAATAGCCTACCTACTTTTAACTTAGCTACACAGCATGCAAAATTTCTTTCAATATCATTAAATACAACATCTCCAAACTAGTATCTTAAGTCCAGTAAATTTGGATTGTTATGTTTTGTTAAGATTTACAAACTACAGACCAAACAGGGACCTATAACTACTTTCAAGGGTTTTAATGCTCACCTAAATGGCTGAGTAACACAGGTACAGAGATACATGTACAGATATCTACCAAAGAGTAGATATCTTGGGATCTTTGGAGGTCCCTGCTGACTGGAAGCTAGCCAGCATTATTCCCATTTACAAAAAGGGCATGAGGGAAGACCCAGGAAGACCTGTTAGTCTAAACTTAATACCTGGAAAAATTATGGAGAAGATCACACTGGGTGCTGTTGAAAGGCACTTAAAGAATAATGTAATCATCAGACACAGTCTACACAGGTTCACAATGGGAAAGTCCTGTTTAACTGATTTGATAGCCTTCCATGAAAGGTCACCTGCCTAGTGGATGAAGGGAAGGAGGTGGATGTTGTTTTCCTAGATTATAGGAAGGATTAAGGATTCTTAATGGATTATGCCTGGATTAAGGCTTCTGATACTGCCTCTCACAGCATCCTTCGGGACGTGATGTCCAGCTGTGAGATGAGCAGGTTCATGGTGTGCTGGGTGAAGAACTGGCTGAAGGGCAGAGCTCAGAGAGGTGTAGTGACTGGGATTACAGCTGGCTGGTGACCAGCCACCAGCAGTGTTCCTCAGGGTGCAGTTCTTAACAACATGCTGTAGCTTTTGTTCAGCCCTAAAGCAATTAGGCAATTGGAAGAGATGATCATTGTAGGTGCCTTCGAACAGAAGGATCCTATCCTATCCTATCCTATCCTATCCTATCCTATCCTATCCTATCCTATCCTATCCTATCCTATCCTATCCTATCCTATCCTATCCTATCCTCAAAAAATATTACAAGAGCCAGAACACAACAGACAGGTTTTGAACAAGAATGCAATAATGTAATTTTGCATATATCACAAAATTGCATTCAACATACTGAAACTAAAGCAATTTTAGGGTCTCTTGTTGTGGTGGTGCATCTCTTTCATGACACTTGTCGATAACTAATTGACAAAATATATTTTTGTTTAACTGTTTGCCATCCTTTAAATAACATAAATATTCATGTAAAGAAAAGATTTACGAAACCTGAATTCCGCGGTGGCATTTGTTAGTAAGTTATAGAGAAAGGAACTCCAGAATTGATCAATACAATTTGGGTGACTGCAAGATCCTCTCATGTACTAAGCTAATAAGCTCTTTTGTCTTGCTTTGGAAACTTAACAAAGTTTTTATTCACATCAGCGTATATGTGAAAAGATGAAGACTTGGTGCAACACACAAAAGCAAATACGAGATTTTTGAATTTGACTGAATTTTCAGTATGAACATATTAAAGGCTCGGAATATACGGAGATCAGCTGAGTTATTTTCGCTGAGGTAAGTTCGGTGGAGAGCACCGCAACAGCCACAGCAGCTCCTGCATGGCTGGTACAGCCGGGGACAGCACGGTGTGCCCGCCGGAGAGGGTCAGGGCTCCCAAAAGATGCACGACATACACAGGGTAATACCGCCGAGGTACTGCCACAAGTTCCCTCCGGTCTCATCCCGATCGTGCCATGCACCCGAGCGGCAGTACACTGGGAGAGAGCAGCGACCCTGTAGTTCTCGGAGGGCACTCGTTCCGCACCGGCCGCTGTCAGGGGCGAGCGGCATTCCACCCTCTACAGGCGATTTCACAACGTGAACTACCCATCCGGGTACTTCGGGAACGTCTTTTTACTAGCGTACAGCCTTTTCCCAAAGCAGCGATGAGCCCCTTCGTGCCGCGGTCCGTTGCTCCCCATGGGCTATGCCCAGGAGCCGGCACCGCGCGGATCTCGGGAGGGAGGAGCGGGGCGGGGCGTTCCCATTCCTGCGGTAGGCGGGCTCTGTTACCCCACTCCCGCCCGGCCTGGGCGGGGCGGTTTGGCTGTTTCCTTCCTGTTTCCGCTCGGAATCCCGGAGCCGTCAAGGGTCGCGGTACCGCAGAGGCCGGAGGAGGGAGAGTGGGGCCGGCCGCGGCACCGCTGCTGAAGCGTCGCCTCTCCCTCCCTGCCCGTGTGTTCTCTCCGCAGGGACCTCGGCGACGCCCTTGTGCCGCTTGGCAGGCCCGGAGTGTGCCCGGAGCCCAGGTGAGGTGGGACGGGCTGGGACGGGGCGAGGGGAGGGACAGAGGGGTCGGTTGAGTCGTTCACAGGAAGACGCGGCGCAGCCGCAGGCGGGTTTTTCTTTTCCCGGCTACCGCCGGCTCAGTGTTTGAAGCGCTGCCCGGGCTCCCTTCTCTCCCTAGTGAAACCAACCGGGTTGGCTTTCCTTTTGTTCCAGAGAACGACAGACCATGCTCTTTTTCTCCATTTAGCAATTTATTCTTAGAAGTATCTCCAGCTCTGTTGGATGAAATGCCTAATTATTTTATAAACTGAACTTTATTTTATAAGCTGAACTTTAAGGTGCGGTTAGTGCTTTGTATTACTCTTTCACATACCATGCACTACTTTTAACTTCTAGCAAAAACAGGCTTGCTCTTTGATTACAACTTATATTAAAACGGTATTTGCTATCACAGAATTGTTAGGGTTAGAAGGGACCTCTGGAGATTGTCCAGTCTAACGACCTTGCCAAGGCAGGGCCACCTGAACACGTCCAGGTGGGTTTTGACTGTCTCCGGAGAGGAAGACTCCACGATCTCGACGGGCAGTCTGTTCTAGTGCTCTGCCACCCTCAATGCAGAAAAATTCTTCCTCATGTAGAGGCAGAACTTCTTATGTTTTGTTTTCTTGTAAGTGTGCTTTTATTTTTCTGAGTACTCAGAGATTATTTTTTTTTATTATTCCACGGGGTTTCCCCATAGAAGAACAGAAAAGATGTTCGATATTAAGGCTTGGGCTGAGTACATTGTGGAGTGGGCTGCAAAGGACCCATATGGCTTTCTTACCACGGTGATCTTGGCCCTTACACCATTGTTCGTGATCAGTGCAGCACTTTCATGGAAGCTTGCAAAAATGATTGAGGCCAGGGAGCGAGAGCAAAAGAAGAAACAGAAACGCCAAGAGAACATCGCAAAAACCAAACGAACAAAGAAGGATTAAATGGGCAAAAATGACCTGCCTAGCGCAAAGAATACACTTTTTAAATGAAACACTTGTATGTTTTGTGTTGTAACTGTCCTTTGATACTTGATCCTGTTACACTTCCTGGGAAGTATGAAATTTAATACTTTGAGTGTATTTTTTTTCTGCTGATCTGTGTTCAAATTTGCCCAAGTGACACTTTAATATTAGAGTCATTAAATCTACTGCTTGTGTTTTCTACTGCAGGTTGCTTTTCTAAATTTGCATGTTACATTAAAAAGTTAACCTGCTGCGTGACTCTGGAGATAATTTGTTTTTCCCTTTAGCTGAGCTATGACTTAACAAGTGTCTTAAAGTTGTCAAATTTAGGGGAAAATGTGAATAAACTGGATTACAGAAATGCAAGTGTTGGCTTACCTTCAGCAGAGCCATAGTATAAGCTAACTGTAGCTTAATTGTGTAGCAGACATGACTGATTTTCTTTAAGGACACTGCATATGGCTGCATGTGCCCGTAGTGGCTGCTGCAGTGTCTTTGATGGTGGGGCTTCCCTGCAGAAATAACCTACCTTAGCTCTTCCTGTTTCCTGAACTATCAGCCATGAACAGCCTTTAAATTCGGCCCAAACTCTAGGAAACTGATTGCTTGTTCTTTTTAGCTTCATTTGTCTTAAGGCACTTACCATGTTCTACAAAATACAGTACTATGTTGTTTGATCTTTCCTAACAATCAGCTGAGGTCTCCACCTGTAACTGATTTGTTTCTGCCTTCATAAACTCTTTATGCCTCAAAGAATAGCCATAAATGGGGTGAGACCAGAGACCCAGCTGGCCTAGTGTTCTGTGTCCTAGTGACCTATAGCAGATGGCTGTGGGAGGACAATGCACATGCTGGTGACAGTAGTTCTTCCTACTTTCTAATGTGGCTACCTTTGATCTAGCACCTTCTGAATTTAGGTGGAATTTTTGTTCTCATGGCCCTTGAAACTCTGTTGCCTTACAGGTTGCAAAATGCTGGTATACTGGAAGGAAAAAAAAAGGTTTGTGTTGGAAATACGCCAAAATTATTAAACCTTATTTCCAATTTACGTTTCTTAAAAGAACGAAAGGCCTCTACACAGTCTAGTTAAAAAGAGCTTGTGGCAGTCATTAAGTTTTTCTATTTCTAAACAGCAGCACAGAGTTGTGTATTTTAGGAGATAGTCTTTGACTGTGTTTAAAAATAAAACCTTAAAATAATACCATTGTTCAAATGAAGAGACTCATAGAGCTGGCTGACGCCAAGGGGGATCAGAAGGGGGGATTCTAACTGAAATTACTTAAAGTAAATGTGAAGTTGATCCCCTTTCAATTTTGTTGGTGAAAGCAAGCATTATTAGAATATGACATTTGGGCATTTTATAAATATGTGTCTCCATGCTTTGTATTAAGTGTTGTCAAATATGTATGTGTTCCACCTTTGATATCTACATGGCTTGAAACACAGCGGGGAGAACTGATGAGGGATAAACTCCATAAATAAATTTGATACTTTTTGAAAAAAACCTGTCATCTTTATTTTTATTTGAAGTTCTCAAACATCCTCTCTAAGCAAATAATCCATACATTTTATATATCTAAACTGTGGCCAAAATAATCTAATCATTCAGGGAATTCCATGGATACACCAGAAATAAAAACTAATTTTATATTTTTTGTTTAAATGTTCATGACAGTCCCTTGTCCCAAACCTCGTATTAGTTTGTAACTACTTCAAGTAGTATCAAGTATTTCCAGCCTCTATTATAACAGTTGTATGCTGTTTAACTGATTTTATCCTGTGCAAATTACTGGCTGCAAATCAAACATTCAGATATGTTGACTGTTTGCTTTAAGTTACAAGAATGTCTCTATAATGAATACAGTGTGTAATCAGTGTAGTGTCATAGTGATTCCTGTCAATGAAATCAACTTTTCCATCTGTTTGCCAGTGGAAAGCAGAGTGGCACTGACAAGGGAGTTACTCTAAAGAGATATCTTGGCCAAGGTTTGGGAAAATGTAAGCATACCAACTATTACATCAAAAACAATTTTAAAAATAAATTAGTCTTCAAGGAAAAAACAATTTAGACTTATTTAGGAAAATTAAGTTAGTTAGACAACATTCTAACTGAATTCAAGAGTAACTGATGAACAGCAACTGTCAAAACCAAACAACTTAGTAACACATCTTGTTTTTCACTAAACCCAAACATTTTACATCAGTTTGTCATGATTAAGCTCATTTTGCATAGTTCTGCAAAAGTAAATGAAACTTTAATACCACTTTATTGCACACTTGTATATAAAGCTCTTTATGTTGTCTGTTAGAACATTTATCCATGAGCAATATCTGTACAATACAATTGTTCATTTATTTTGACTACTGACACTGCCTGGTGGCATCCAGGCACCAGGCTGGAAGGTATTTGAAGTGCTCATGGGATCTTCCGAAGGCTCCTTCCTTCCATAGGAAGGGGCAGATGCATGACCTTTAACCTGAATATGACCTGGTTCAGCAACAAGTCCCTCCTTGTATTCCTTGGCCTGAAGCAGCTTATCGTTTTCAGATACATCTTTTATTTTCTGTTTCATTTCTTCTCTATAATTTTCATTCTTAAGAATCTCCTAAGAACAGAGTGGAAAGATAATTAGATGAATCAGAAGTCAATCCAATACTAAATATTGTAATAAAACATTTTTAACAGTCATTGGAAATCTTGAGTCATTGGGCATGTTAGAAAAATTGAGTCAAATAGATGAGTTTTCTTATCATAAACACATTGTCCTTTGATGCTGGGAAATTCATTTTGTAGAATTCTCTCACAGACACTGAGTCCTTCCTTTTTCTAACATCATCACCAGAAAATACATAATTTTCAATTCTCACTAGAACGTAACACTTTTTTTTTAAACATTGTGATTGTGTTTCTAAATACTACTGGTTCAGTTACCAAAGCTGCTGCAGTCTGAAGCAGTTATGACACTGAAATTTCCCTGCCAGGAAAGGCAGGGATTTTTAAATGAAAGATCCAAGTAGTTCCACATATGAATAGGATAATAAACTTTGTTCAACTTAAACTTTGTTCAAAATGCAAATTTTAATGAAACTATTGCATGCATATTTTGTAGAAATGTGCAAGATATTTATAACTAATCTTCCAGATTTGCTTTCAGTTTATCTGCATGGCAGTTCAATACAGTGAGAGGTAGAAAGGTTCCTCCCCAGACACCCTCTTATCACCTGGACAGTGGAAGAGGAATTGACATCTGCAGCACTCTTCTCCCCATGACAAGCAGACTATGGATCTGTTTGGCACCACAGGTTTCTCCAACTCACCCGCACACCACCACACTCTCATTTTGAGGCTCCATTGCTACCAAATCCTTTACTGTTTGATATACTATGAAAAGTAACAGAGAGCTTAATGTTTGTGGATCTTCTGTTAGGTTGTTTTTTTAAAAATTTTTTCTTTAAAGTTATACTGTCAGGTTCAGAACATTTATCTTCTCCTCCAATATGAAGCACAGTATTTCATAAGATGGCTAGCTTCACTAAAAACTGCCCCTGAAAACATAGCAATTAATTTTCTGCTGAAATGTAAGCACATGAACATGTAACGTGCTCTGACCTTCAAGGGAAATACAGAATTTGTCTATCCACTCCAGAGAACATAGTATCTACCAGATGGCTGCAATTTTCTAAGGATTAGCTGCTTCTTCTGACACTCTCTTTTTGTACAAATAAATGATGTAAGCCCTTTGAACCAGTAGTTCTCAGGAAGCACTTGGCATTAAAGAGTATCAGAAACATCCTTCATAATTTTTATGAAAAGAGAAAACTAAGGACTGGGGTTATGCTGCAAAACTAAAAAATGAAAAATGCCTTAAGACATCCAGCCATCATGTGCCAAGAGTTGGGTTCAACTGCATGTTCTAAAGTTTATTTTTTAAAGAAGACTCACTGCAGGTAACTAACCTGGTGATAATTGTAAGCTGTATGAGGTTCCTAATCCTTCTAATGTTTGGAGCTGCATGTCTTCCCTCCTTAGGAAGGCAGAGTTTAAGAACATGATGTCTAAGGTTTTCTTGAAGAACATTATTATTAAGGAGATACCAAAGTGGCCCTATGTGAAGTTAGAAGCAGCTGCTTTTCATCCAGAAACTGACAACTTCGGCATATTCTGACATTTTACCATTGATAAAAGCTGCATGAAAAAAGAATAATTATGGTCTGCTTATAGGGGCAACACAGCCCCAACATGTTGCTGTCTTCCAAATGCATTGCTGCAAAAGGCATCAGGCTGTATTTCCTGCAGCTGGACTGAAATTTTCACTTTTCTGGAAAACTCGATATTCGTTTAGCACTCTTGCTTAATTATGGCAGCTGAGATGTATCACCAAGTATCCCCTGCTGCCTGGAAACTATATTCACCTCCACTCCATAGATACAGAAAAATCTAGAAGTTTGTCTCTAGTGAAAACAATTTGCACTGCCTACCAGGCTGTACTGGAAGACCTGCTTTGTAGGGTGAACATTTGGAATGCAGTGTTCTTTCACTCTTAAAGGATCTCATATTGTCACTTCTTCCCCTTTTTTGAATAAACTAGTAGCTTTACAGAATAAATTAGTTCCTCCTAGTAGGAAAATGTTACAAATAAAAAATAGGGTTCTCTCATTCTTTCACCTGGGATCTGGCTTGTGAGTGACTAGCCTTTGCTGAACACTTCTGCACAGGTAAAAGCCTGCACTTGATAATTTCTATCCTGCAGCACGTCCTGAACCCTGCAATCTGAGGAAATATTCCTCCCCCTCCTTTTACTTCCTCACTGTTTCCCCCTTGTCCTCAAGCCAGCCATCAGTTACACCATCACTTGCCTCTCACAGAGCATTTTCAAACTCCTAAAGGCAAAGGTCAACATGAGTTTGTGCATGTAGCTCTAAGGATGCAGGTGTCTAGACATAGGATACCAATGTAACAATGTCTAAACAGAATTGTTTAAAAGGTTATTTTAACAGACTGGCACTTGTTTTAGTTTTGTTCTTTCCAGAAGGTTTTCTAAAGACGCTGTACCTAACCCTACAAATACAAGGGTTGTATTCATTATTAATTACAAGCAAGGTGTCACATTCATTTCAGATGGCTTTGTGTTTTGATTAAATTAAAAATAAATAGCTTATTTTGTTGTTACAGAAACTATTCCAACTTCCTAAGTTATCTTAATTACTTAGGTTGAAATACTCATTATTTCTCCTGATTTGAATAGGGTTCTAATGCCAGAACTGAGAAACATCTGGACAGATTAATGCTCTCTGTTTGAACTATACAGACTATATTCATATATACTCTACATTCATAGAATACTTGCATTTTGTGTCTAGTTTGAATATTTCATGTTTAATCATTAATGAACTTGAACTTTGAACTCTGCCTTTAAAAAATTCATACATACAAGTTGGCAAAAATATAAAAAATAATAAATGGAATTGAAAAATTGCTTTGGCACATTAAAAATGGATTAGTATTTAAAAAATGGATTGTTATAAGACAGTTTAAGACATTAGAATTTTTCTTCAGTATCAAACTAACTAAAAATGTGGCGAAGTGCTAAAAGTTAAGCTGAATCACCATTTTTTACAGTATCGCCAAACTAGTTACCTAAACTCTATTTTCCAGTTTGACAAGTTAAATAGGCAAGATGAAATAACTGGCTATTACATCATATTTCAAGAGTAGGAGGCAGAGAGAGGACCTCATCTCTGGGAAGCGCTGAATGTTCCCATACACAGCAAATCTCGATAACTCAGCCACTGAACATGAGCTCAGCAGTACCATGTTGGGAATGAGAAACAACGACCACATTGAAGGGCTGGCAATGTATGGCAAAAACAGAGGAGCAGTTTGGATTAGAAAGGCATATCTGGATTTGCTAACAAGCACACATGGAACTGTTGCTGTGATTCAGTTACAGTTTGGTTCTTGCATTCTCCTTAGTCTGCATATGATATAGTTTGTACCAGCCCTTTTCCTGGTACGCTTTACTTCGCCCTCCACCCCCATTCAGTTGTGCTGACAGTTAGTTAGGAGATGAAGCCAGTGCTCCATGCAGTCCCTCCCACATAGACAGGAGCAGCAGAACAGCAGCAGCTCTCTCCTCTGCAGCCCTGGGATCTGCAGCATAGGCAAATTGGAAGGAACAGGACAAACTGGCATCTCAATACTCCTGATTTGCTAAGCCCTATTCTTTATGTAAGAATGTACAATCTCCATGTCAGAGTTCTCATTATAAAACTTCTTAACTGAAGCATCTGAAAGCAGAAGCAAAACTATAACATGCAATCCCAACAATGCCAAACAAAGCATTTTTCTGAACTGCATTCCACTCTCCTTAAAGGAATGTGAATTCTGTGTAAACTGATCTCTATGACTGAAGCTAGTTTTGATCATACCACTTCTCAAATAAATAATACTTCAGATCAAAAAAATGGGAAAAGTGTGTATGCATGGTGGGAACTAAACAGAATGTAATTTCACTGTAATTATTCAGGGAGGTGAGAGGAAGAAACAATCACTGAAACTTCAGGCTTTCCACAACTCACTGAAATACGTTTTTTCCTCCCTTGACAAGGAGTTTGTCAAAAGGGATAATTATGGAAATGCTAGAAATAGTTTGAAAGAAGACAGGCATTGTCGCAAAAAGTTTTTTTTTTTAACATTTCACCTATCCAGCTGTGCAATTCAGAAGCCACTGAGATTTATTAACTGACTAACAAGTACATAATGCATGAGAAAAGCAGTCATTTACTGTGGTTTTCTATTTCAAACTGTTTTCAGGATCTTGACACTAATTAAAGGAACATGCCATTCTACTTTACTTCCCATGAAATACTAGCATAACATACACATGCATACAAAGCAACAGAAAGGTTTCAATTCAAAATGAGAAGCTTCATGGCTGTGCAGCCCTGTGCTCACATCTACCGCTTGCAAGGATACCACATTGTTGGGTATACCACATTTTTCTACAAACCAGTTTCTCTTGGCACTGTCATAACTGCAAGTCTCCTCATTAGTTTTCTTGCACCCCAAGACAGTCTATAATTTTACCTCTATCTCCATTCTACAGACAAGGCCTTAAACAATGCACAGTTACGCAGACACCCTTGAATCTCAGGACATTATCAGAAGTAGTGTGTAGCTACAGGGTCTGTTAGGGATAAAGATAAGGGTTAGATTTCTAAATTCATTCAGGTACCTTGTGTTACAGATGGTAGAATTCTTTAAAAGCTGCTACAAATCTGATGCCCTCTGAAATAGGAAAATACTAAAAAAATAAAATAGAATTTAGGTACAGAAAGTCTTAAAAACTCATTATATGCCTAATATTTTTAATGTTTGCTACTTCCTTAAAAATATGTCTCTTATTGCCTTCTAGGTTTACAAGCTGAAGACTCAGAGTCTTACATACAAGATACCTAAACTAAACGAATTTTGACATGACTCTTACTATCTGTGTGGGCAAAACCTGGCTGTGTCTTGAGAGACAAGCAGAGATATAAGTACACTGTTGAAGGTGGTACCATAACCAGAACTTAAAAGTATCCTATGCATCCAGCCACTACCAACAGAAAATAAGAATTTCTTTCATTACCATTTTGAATGATGTTTACATAATGCTATCTGTGATAGTGCTAAGTGTGAGGCACAGCCACAGTGGTCTAGTAGGTACTACATTTCCTATTTACCAAAAAACCTTGCTACATACATTTAGTTTCCTATATACATAATAAAGAAATGTATTAGTCTACTTAATTATTCATTCCTTGTTAAACTGATTAAAATATAATCTACAGCTTCACAGGAATAAAGATAATGACAAATGGTCCTCAGCTAATCATGTATGACCATACTCACAGAATACGTAAAGGCATTGATAACAAAATGTTACAGTAATGCAAAAATATATGTATTCAAGCTCAGATTCTCACCTGTTATGAAGCAGTATGTGTATGTGTATACATAAACACATGCTTACACTGGGTGCAAGCATGATCCAAAACTCTATATCAAGATGGATTCCCTGATTACCATAGGAACAGAATATGTTTAAGCAGAAGATAAGAAACAACTTGATCTGCATTAATTTGCAAAGTTATCACCCTTACAATAACTGAGTTGAGATTTGGCATATTTCAAGCTATAATTAAATCAAAAGGCAACTGTTAACCAGTATTTCAGAAGCTGGCTTTAAAGCCCAAGGCTTCCAAGCACTAACATGCCTGATGTAACTGGCCAGGTTAGAAACAACCAAGGTGATAAGCATCATTCTTGGGTTATATCTAGCCATATACAGAAGTCTAAGTGACTTCTTCCAAAATTGGCAAAAAGCGATGGGGGCACAAGGCAGAAACAAATCATTAAGGATGTGGCACACTTAACACTGACTAAGTTGACTTGTGAAGTCACTGGAGTATTCTTCCATTAAAAAAAAATAAAAAAGAGAGAGAGAAACTAAAGAAAGAGATGTAAAGCAATTTCTTTTGATAGAAAATAAACTTTATAATGGAAACAAACTAACAAAAAAGATCAGTTAGGTGTTTGTGGAAGGAAGAATGGCCTGAATACAAAACATGATCACGTCTCAAGAACACCGTCAACAGCCTTAGCGGATGTCACGACCCAACTACTCTGACCACTGGTAAGGAAGGACAATTCATTCTCATTCAAATGACTGACATGTCCTGAAGAATATAAATAACATTTTGTTAGCCTACAGTATTTACCAAATTATTAGTTCCCAAAATATGGTCATCAGTGTGATTAGTAAGATTCAGCTGATTTGTGAAACCATATCTCTGCAATATTTTCAATTAAAAATTGATCACAGAGCTCATTATGAGACCTGGTAGCCTGAGCAGTTTGGCAACCTCTAACACCAATAGCCAGGAGTTGAATAAAAGAAAATTTGACAAATGTAAAAACCCCAAACATACAATACAAAAGGGGGATGGTAGGCTAACAGAAGTGGAACAGAAATTTTAATAAAGGGCAGAGGTCAGAAAAAAAAAGGAAAACCATCCAAAAAAGTGGTATTACAGACTGCAAAGGTAGGAACACAGGCACAGGTCCAGAAACTTATGCTTTAGGAATTATAGTGATATTTTGTGATGTTAGAATATGACAGCAAAATGTCATTAAAGCAACAATGCAAAATTTGTGGGCTTTACATCCTTTCTCTGAAATAGTTTCGTCTCATGAGAAATACATGAAAGAACAAGGAGATTTGTAATGTAGGGTTTCAACATGAAATATGGTCACAAATATTCCCTTGTTCCATAGCTGTCAAACAGTTGTTTACTGTATCATCTTTACAGTCAAAAAGGGTATATAATACAGAAAAGTTTATGTGGCTAAAACACAAAAGCCAATCAGTCTTACAAATAGTGATCAAACAATATTCTATATGCACTTCATTACTATAATTATATTTATAATGATATTGTGGTGTAAGGGTTTGTAATATAGCAGTTTCAAATTAGGAGAAAAGTAGATCATACATATTGCCCTACACTAATAGAGAGAAAAAAATTAGGCTGCACTATCATTTAAAATATGACTGCAGCATTATTTTCAAAGTATTAGCAAGAATTTTTAACATACATACATTTTAACTATTTTTTCTTATACAGGAAAAAACCAATTTAGAGATTACATGAAAAGATAGCTATTTTTAAATTCTTAGTGTATCACTTCTACTCAGGTTAATGCACAGCCCTGCAGGTAAAATACTTAGCTTCTGAATTATTTTTCAGATCTATTACCTCATGAAACTGAAAGTATAAGCAGT
>VZRE01015922.1:34692-60390 GCA_013396775.1 Cephalopterus ornatus
CCTGTCACTCTGAATCCACCATTAGTTCCAGTAATCTTTCATTCTCCATAAATTGCTTTTTCATTGTTCACGTGGAACACCATTGTTCCACAGTTCTCTCACCTGTGGAGACTCCTTGCTCCCTATTTCAAAAATGAACCAACATCTCTAGTGCCAGGAGGAGCTTTATGGTACCAATTCCAGATCCAAGGCTGCCCTTCTTGGAACAGGTTTATCTCAGTACAACTGTCACAACAGTCTGGCTCACAGAAATGGTAAAACAAAAGACTCACAACGCCTCTCATCTTCAAGTATCACATTAAGTGGTAATTTCAACAATAAAAGTTGTATGCATGCAGATANGTATGCATGCAGATAGTACGAGCCAAAGCTCAGGAGCTCAATCCACACTTAGATGGAACAGTAGTATCAGTTGTAGTATCAGTTCTGTGATTCTGCACAAGTAACTAAGATGAGGAGGGAAGAGAAAAAAAATTTAAAAATCCCAAACTCATACTTAGTACTTCCCCAAATAGCTTTAAGGATAAATTAAAGGATAAATTAAGGATAAATTAAACTGCTTTCACTCATGGGTGTCATAGCCCTTATTGTCTCTACAGCCTCAGTGGCAAGTGTGAAACAGTGGCAGAGAGATTTAGTTGAAAAGCTGTATCTTATGTGGGAGCCTGTTTCAATGAGGTACCTCCTGTAAACATCAGCTGACAACTTCCCCAGGTTATCTCAACACACAGGCAGGCAGAGCAACTTTTCACAAACCAGTACATTCCAGATCTCAGTGGCCAAATCTTTGGCCAGAGATTCCAACATAGCTTCACTGAACTTGACACAGTTATTCCTGATGCAAGTCAAGCATCTGCCTCTGTGGGTGTCAGTTTGAACCTTCCATAGCAAAACATGCCCTCATCTACTTTCTCATTCCTAGCTGGTGCTTAGCAACTTGCAATAGAAATCCTGGCAAGTTGTGTATGTGTGTGTGCCTCTATATAACACAGATCAGCAGTCAAACTTGTTCCTCCCCTTACAAACTTACCATCACGGAAGACTGTGAGATATTTCCCTGTTTCCTCTTATGGAAAAAGACAGCTGCAACTCCCCCATCTCATTAGCATTCTAAAATTAGTTTTCCTGTTTTGATGAATCCACTAGCAGTTGGATTTGGAACCTACATTTTAATATCAAATACCATGAAAAAACACTTCCATTAATGCACAGAGGACCTGAATTTAAAAATTTGTGGCAGTAATTTCAGAATTTGTTTAATTAAAGAGACTCTTGACTCACCATGATCATCTTAAAAGAACCTATGTAGACCATCTTAAAAGAATTCACACAGATTACAACTAAAGAACAGTGGAGTTTGTATTTCCATTTAATTTTTTCTAAATGTTAGATATCTATTCTCTGTATATTTCATCAATTAGGCAAGGAACACACTAAACTCTCCCCCAAAAGGGACAAACTACTGCAGAGAAAAGTCCACTATAAATTAATTATTGTAGTTTCATTACAACAACTGAAAAGGTAAAGACATTTCTTCTCACCTCAATGGTGGGTGGATCCTTTCTTTTTCTTCTTATCCATGCTGAAAAAAAAAATCAAATTGATTATTTCAGAGATCGCAGAGTATTAAAACTCAAACTTATGATGAATTGTAGCAGAAAGTAAACAGTTTGAAAAAATTACAATAGAATTTGACACAACCATGTCATTTCCTAAAATGTAGACAGAAGATGTTATTTCCTGTGTCAATACTCTCAGTCTTCAGAGAAGAGGGGTGTGGAGAATGGTGTCACCTCTCTGTGGAGAGCTTGGACATAGTTTATATATCACCTTGGCTGTCAAAACAAGGCTTAAAAAGCAGGGCTCATAGCACAGGCCTGTTGTTGAGCTTGCTATACAGAATTGAGCTTCACCCTGACAAAATGACAAGCTGAAACTATGAACTGCTGAAAACTATGAACAGCCTTAAACCACTCTTGAGAAAATGGACTCCTGTACATGCTGCTGGCATTCTTAAAGCCAAAAACCTCTTTATGTTAGTGCCAACTAGAATTCCTTTACAGGCATGAAAGGCATAGCCCCAAACCTGACTGAGGGGCTGCAGAGCCTGGACTGCAGTACTGCAGCTGTGTGGGACTACCCACTGCACAGAGGGGCAGGTATTGTGACTGAGGGAAGGATCCCTCCATGTCAGTCAATTAATGCAAGAAAAGACAGAAGAGGAATGGAATCAGATGCAATGACAAGTGTCCTGTGGCTCAGGCTTTCTGAAGCAAAACCAATAGACATATGCCCACTGCTACCACTGATGTCAGCTGGAACTCACAGGAGACAGCAAACCAGAGACCCCCCTGCGGGCTCCGTCAGGTCTCACTTTATTCAGTCCATGACTATACGAAATAGCTCCAATTATTACTGGCATTATTTAGAGAAATTACTTGACTTGAACAAGGTAATATTCATCACTCTTTAGAAGTATCACTGCTGTCGCATTTTTTTCATGCCTTTTCAATCTACACAATTGGCAGGTTCTGGGTTAGATATTTCAATGATGTTTGTCTTTTCTGGTCATATTTTTCAGATTAATGAGTAGCAGAATGCAAGGGGCCAGTTACGTGGCAGAATGATAAACATTAGGAAAGACCAATTGCTGAGATATGGCAAAATGTTATTTCGTGTGTTTGTTTGGATAATTAAGTTTTGTTACTGTGCTTGAAAATTGGAGCAAAAATGACACTTCGTTATCATCCAGTCAAATTCATGGCCTCACCTGTAGCCACCTATAAAGTTTCAGAAACACTATAAGAGGTAACTATTCCAAATTTTAATTTTCTACTACCATCTGTGCTGTATTTTGAGGGGAACCAGTCAGACAACAAGTCCAAAACATTAAAACTTGCACAGAGCCATAACATCACCTCACTACTGAAAATGCAATTACATAAAAGGCGAAACACTAACACCACTTTGCTTCAGCAGAAGTATGAAACTGGTCTTAGGAGGAATAGCTTCCAATTAACAACAAATTAAGAGAGACAAAATGGTATAACATAGCCAGCAGCCGTGATTAATGGTAAAGGTTAATGTTAAAATACCTGTAATGATATGAAGCAAGGTATTATTTCTGGTTCTTGTCTATTAGTTGACACTTCCTGAAGATGTGTACTTTTAAACAACATTCTCAAACTACTTTCCTTTAAAGCAGTCCCTGCCAGCTCTTCTCAGAGGTCCTAGCGAAAAAGAGACCCAAATTTGCCACTGCGGGGAAGTGACTCAGCTCTGAACAGACTATGTTGCCCTTTGTGCAAAAGTTCTATGTTAAAGGAATGAAAAACAGTCCATTAAGGTAATCCAAAATAAAACTAAGTGCCTTTCTATTAAATCTATAGAATTAGAGGATGTACATGTAGCACTTTCAAACATTTATATTCTCCAAGGATTTCAAAATGCAAAATCTGGCAAGATCAGAGACTAAATTGAGACTGCCACTTCTCAGTAGATACTCTTGCAGACATTCTTTGTAAAAATAACGAACAATGCTATTGGAGAATATCTTATCACATAAGACTTTCCTCTTGACAAAACTTCACTTTGTTCATACTCAGCAACAGTTCCAATATCCTCCAGAAAAGCAAGAAAGTGGTAGAGATTTCAAGTATAGTGAAGTATGTATACTAGACCCTAATCAATTAAAAGATAGAGTTGGAGGCAAAAAAGGAAAAGTTGTAGTTTATAATGCTTCATAAAAAATTAAGTTTTAAACCATCAAAATTTGACAGATTGGTTTCAACAAAGTATCATCTTCTACCTTGCCATGCCTTGCTTCTGACCTATGGAAGGACAGTACCACTGTTTTCAGTCCCACAGCTCTTAGCACATAAAAATATTTTTTTTTTTAAATTGCCAGTATTTTCTTAAAATACAAGCTGCATTTTAACTTCAGCTGATTACAATTACTGATCATTAAAGAAAAAAATTAAAATCCTACAAAAATTAAGCTGCAGTTAGAACTACTGCTGAAATAAAACCATTACAACAGATTTTCTTTTAATAGAAGCTGTGACTTTTAGTAGTTATTTGATTAATGATTTTCAGATGAATAGAATACTTCTAGCAAAAGATTTTATCATTTGCTTATCTACCTCAGTTCAACAAGCCACAAACAGAATAGTGAAAGGTAACACAATGACACATGTGCTGTGAACAGAAGCTGTGAAGCAAGGAGCATTACACAACACATTTTAATTCATTAATAGTTCTCAATTAGTACCAACAGTCAAAAGCAACAAAACAAACCTTAAACTTCCTAAATTTATCAAACATATAAATGTATCAAACATTCCATAATCAGACTGTATTTAAATACATAAATAATGCATACAGTTTAACATTGTGCTATTTTTTCTTTCCAGTTGAAAGAAAAACACTTGAATGCATAGTTTTATAGAAGTTATCAACCTTCCTTTTTTCTATTAAGTGTCAGGAGTATAAATCTTTTTCAGCCTAACTGTAAATAAAACTTGATGGCACAAATATTGATACCATTTCCCAAATTACTACAGGTACATTAATTTTAACATCTTTAATGAACTGCATTATAAAATTATTATTTAATGAAATATTTCTTCACTGTGACACAGCTGAGGGAGAAACACAGTAAGAAAACTTATTAAAATCTTTTTATACCCATAAAATCAAGCTAGTTAGCTTTAACATATCATATTCCTTGTGCAAATCCATCACACAAATATTCTATATAAAGCACAGCTCAAGATACATTACAAGATTAAAAGCAAACAAAACATCATCTGAATTCAGTACATTTTAGTATACTGAACTTCAGCATCTAACAGTTTTATCAGTCTTTCAAAAGCAATACATTTTACTAATAATTCATCTGATCATTCCTTGATCTTTGGGAAGCGGAATAGGAGGACTCTAATATACTCAATCTCCACCAGTTTTCAGGTGGTTCTCTTTCAGAAAGAAAAAATTTAAAAAGCCATTCAAATTTTTAATTTTTAAGTTATCGATAAATTTTTTAAGTTATCAATTTTTAAGTTATCTTAAGTTCTTTAAGTTATTTTTAAGTTATCAATAAATTTTTAAGTTAACAATAAAATTTTGAGCACACATAGTTCAAAAAAGCACCAACATCACATCGCTCAGGCTTAAGAGAAATTCATGATAACAAAGGAAGAATGAATGTATACAAAAATATAAGCAGTCATTTACTACTGAGGTTGCACTAGCTTTAACAAAATCCAAGTAAACGATACATTAAAATTAAGACATTTTGCATTCTCTTTGGAAAACATACTGTATGCACTTGAGTAATGAAAAAGCTCTCACATCTTTTCTTACAACTTTCGTTACATTTTTGGTCATGCAGGTTTAAATTACTGAACAGATTTGTACCACAGTCAAATATTTGTTGATGGAAACAAGGTAGGTAGGTAGGTAGGTGCTTTAATATATATTATTTGTACAAAATACGCACACATGCATATACTAAATAGACAAGTATTCAGTGACAGTTATAGCTGGAAAAAATTTCCACATGACAACTACCATTTCCCAAGCTAACAAAAGAAAATGCCTTCACCATTGACAGTCAAGATTTTTTAAACCTGATAGAAAAGGTAACATGTATGTACTGAGCGCAACCAAAACCTGCTTCCCTGCACTGCAAAGCTTTGGCAAAATGAATCAATTAAAACTGCTGCTTCTAATTTTATCTGGACGGCACTTCCTGCATTCTGTACTTATTTTAATGCTACCTTTGTCTAAAAGGAGTTTTGCAACACAGGAATTTTGCAGGACATTTCCTACCTCAACACCTTTGCATTCTTTCATCAGCAATCATTTGCATTCTTATTAGTATGGATGAGATTTTCATTGAACTTTAAGACTCCTACTGGCAGATGATACACTGTAATGACCATAAAAGTGAGCATGCAAATTAAGACTCCCATTAATCACTAAATAGTGGGGAAAAAAAAGAGAAAAAAAAAAAGAGTGAGTAGGAGTAGATGGCAAAAAATGCTGCATGAAGAATGCAATCTTATGAATCTCCGTGGTATGTGAAACTCTCCTCTTAGGAGCACTATTGACATGTCCTGAGGACGTAAATTACACACTCTACAGTAGGTGAACATTCATAACTAGCATACAGAACAGTTATCTGTTGTGTGCATCCATACTGCCTAGGGAAGAGTAGGCGCTCCCACTTTGTAGTGAAATGTAAGAGGCTTTGCCTGAACAAAGTATTTGTATTATATTCATACTGATTGCATTCTAAATTCAAAGCTATAGTACAAAAGGAAATACACTTTTAGATTTTTAAAATTAAAATTAACTGAATTTTATGTCTACAAAGAGCTACCGTTAAGGATGGCACAAGGGATTGTGTTTCACTTTTATGAAAGCCTTAATGGACATTTCAAAACTTTTGTAAAATTCACAGATGAGAATGTAGGAAATTTAATCCAGCAGAGCACTTAAACTAACAGCTTTAGAAGAAAAATTCTAGACAAGTTCTTCAGGAGTAAACCCTTGTCCCTGTATTCAGTAAGCTCCCAAGACTAATACACAAACATCCTCTCCAGAGTCTGTAATCTGGATGATTGGTTTATCCACTTGTTTTATTGCTTTCTACTTGATCTCTCTTACCATATTATGTGTTTATAACTTCATAAACAGCCCACCAAATTCAGTCCCTTAGCTTACCAGCTGTCCAAGTTGAATGTCTTAGGTATACAATGAGATTTAACTAAGACCCTCTTGAAATTTCACTACAGCCTGTTCCCACTCCTTACACTATCCCTTGTCCCTGGTTCTGTGCAAGTTCTCCTCAGACAACTCGTGCCCCTAAGTATTTCCAGGGATGGTACTTTTATTAATTTTGGTCACAAGAGGTTTCTTTTTCTAGTCATACAGTGTGATGCAGGGTAACAAGGAGAAGGAAAGGGTCCTTTCAAATCAGCTGGTCATCAAGAATTATCCACAAGTGACCCCACAGATCCCTAGAAAAAGGAGAGAAGATAAAGCAACATAAACTTCAGCATAGTCCTTAAAGTGAAAAGCATGAGAACGATAGACAAGGAGACTGCTATTGCTGAGCCAGCCAAAACTGAGGAGAGGCTGTGGATGTCAAAGTACATACACAGGGTTTGGAGAGAAGGCCCCTGGAGATGTAAGTAGGATGCCTTGATTTGAAAAGTGCATTTCAGATCTGGCAGCTGCAGCTGTTTAGGCAAGTCCATATGCAGGGTACCTGACATTTGACTCTAAGGTCCCTGTCTTGCCACATTCAACCTTTGAAAAAGCTGTACCCTCCCAGGCACAACACTGTCAAATCATAAGCATTTGTGCTAAGTTTCTGAAGAGAGACAAAGCACAGGCTTCTTAGTGCAACACCGATTCCAGCAGTCCTAAACAATGAGTTTTCATAGCAAGTTGGTTGAACCAGTCCCAGACCCTTTGTGAAAGGAGGTCTAGCCCACATTCTGATTGTCCATGTTGTTTCCTATTAATTCCAGCCAAGTGCAGACAGAAACCGCTGAATTACATTTTTTGACTTTAAAAGGCAGCAGCAGGTCTTGGATGAGAGTTGATTCACAGTAGAGCAGAGTTACCTGAGGCTTTATATATGCTTCCTGGTGTCTGTGGTGCAGTGTTTGCATGACAGTGACACAGAACTAAGATAAGCAGTGGTGGTTGAAGAGCTTTTTCAGAAAGTTGGATTAGGTAGATACCCATTCAAGTACCAGATGATTTAATAAGGACAAGCCTACCAGGTTGCTGCTCTCCTTCAGAAGATGGCTATCTTGGACTAACAAAGAACCAGGAGCATTTAGACTAAGACTTGCCAACCAACTGTGGGTACTGCAGAAGTAGAAGACAGAAACTGTTGATACAGTAGTTTTACCATAGTTGCTAACAGGGTTGAAACCTTTTGGGAAGCTTTCAGCTGTTCATGCAAGCCTCAGATGATCACAGCAAAAGTCCTAGGAACTGACAATGTAATGACAATAAAATTCAAGATGAGAACATTTTATACTTCTCTACTGACTCCATGAAGGGATATAACAGGACTGAAGTTTTCTCTAAGATCAGAATCATCTCCCTCAGAGATGAACATCGAGCATAAAGGAAAGAGAATTTTTACCAAAAGGTAAAGCAAGTATATCAAGATATTTCCTCAAAATGAGTTGTAGATTCCATTCATTTGGAGCTCACCAACAAATTAAACCACAGTAACATCTGTGTATCAGAACAATTTTTTCTTCCACAAATATTTTTAGTCAATTTTTTAATTCATGCAAAGTTACAGCAAGCAGAATTCAATAGTTTAAATACATACTGCTTAAAATTTGTTTGCTTTAAAACTACCAAATTCTAGGGGATGCCTAGATATTTTTCTCCTCAAAATGCATGTTTAGTGATGGGTAGCCTGTATGAACTATTTCAGGAGTTCCTTGCTTATGCTGCAGAGTCCTGGATTTCAAGCCACATTTAACCTGGCTCAAGTTCCTACTAACCTCAAAGGCCAACATATACTCCCTCTTTCCTTTCCATATTTCCTGTAAGACTCATCAGCTAATCCTAAGGAAATGCTCCAACTTCCCTGATTTTTTTATTATGCCCCAAATTTTCAGATCAGATTTTAATCAGTAGCAGTGGGATAAAATGGTTAATTATTAACAGGTTCTACTAGATTTTGCAAGGAAAACTATGGGAAACCAAAAATCACCATAAAAAAAGCAAGCCCCATCACTGTGCCACCAATAATTCAACTGTCCTACAAATAAACACTGCAGTGAAGGCATAATACAGAGGTTTAACACATTTCGCATGGTTATTCAATCACACCCCTCTCAGGCACAAGTATCTTCACGTTTAATAGGAGAAAATCATGACCATAGAGGCTTTACTTTTACTAAATACTGACTTCCTAAACAAATTTTATCCTGCTTATAAAGAGGTTACTTTAAGAATTCATAATTTTATGCAGTTAAATAAAAGCCTGCATTACTTAAAATGAAAGATAACAACCAACCTATTCACATAGTCAGGCATTCCATTAAAAATACAGTCTATATTCAATGGCAAAATTATCTTGAAATAAACCCAAAATATTCAGGATTTACCTTCCCATTCTGTTGGAAAGTCACCCATTTGATACTGATATGCTTCACGATTTACTGCTTCTACAAATCTTCTTTCTGGTATAATCTGCCCTATACCAGAAAAAGGAAAGAAAAAGTCAGTTACATATTTCCATATAAATTTCCATATAAATTTATAATTGCTGATCATATTCCTGTTTTGAAAGAACTGTATTTATTTACATGAGTGCAATGATATATACAGGATAAAAATGAAAGATTAAAATACTGAGAAAATTACTCCCCTTTAGATGTCAGTATGAAATGTTTTATTTCAGTAACTTCAAGAAAAGCTTCCATGTTCTACAGTTGACTTGGATTATTAATGACAAAAAACAGCACTGAAAGGTCATTGGTTAGCTTTGTAAAGCAGTCAGGTCACATCGTCTCCAATGACCACTAATTACCTTGCGCATGTGAGCTCTTCCACATATGCCTTCAAACTAAATATTTTCTCTGCTAAAAATCAAAACCAGTAGGTAGCAGTCTGATAGCAAATACTCAATATATTGAAAGGGGAGCCACTCTGGGGAATCTGAATCTATATCCCGCATTCTAGTTCTACTACTGTCAAAGAAAAAGAATAAAAAGTTCAAACTGTAACATAGTACAGAGCAGACTGATTGTCAGATACTAAGCTACTACATAGAGGAAGAGTATTTTAATTTGCTTTTGAAATTAGCAGGTACTGGAAAGATATGCAAGGTTTCCATCCCTCATAGGGAAAAAAAGCCTTATAACATTTCCCAGGTTTTTTCTACCAGCTTTTTCCCTTCCTGGGAAGCTGATATGGAGAAATTCAACATTTTGAGGAAACAAAGTAATATCTGCATAAAACATTTTATTTCATAATGAAGTGATTAATGCAGTTCATTCCTTCAGTATGCTTTCAATAACTACTTCAACTGAAGTTATTTTAAAACTGATACCAGTCAGGACTTAGATTTCACCCATCTCTGGTTAATAGCTAAACTCCACACTATAGTTCATTATTAAGTATTTAATGCAGTAAAATAAGAACCTGTATAGAAACTGCGATTCCTTTTCTAAGTACCTTCTTTAGCTTTATATTTTATTTTTAAGCAATGCAACATTTTTATTCTTTCAAGATATGCCATCAGGCAAAGAATATAGTGTAGCATACCTACATCCCCAAGATTAAAAATTTTTAATCAGTGTTGAGAGATATATGATTGATACTTACTGTTTATAAGTATACAGCTCCTATATGCTGATGATACTATACTTCATACCCATGCTTTAATATAATTTTTCTAACAATAGCATGTTATCATTAGTAAACCATTTATCTACAAAGCAAAACAAAACTACAAAATTAGTTTCTTCTCATACAGAAGATCTCCAGAAAAGCAGAAGAGGTGCTTAATTAGGTCTGATCCTTTACCAGTCTCAGAATTACCACTCTTCTCCATGTTGGAAAGTTACTAGATTTTACTGTTAGAACAGCACCTTTTAAAAAACTGTCTATAACTTGAGTACTACACTGTCTGAATAAACTGACATATGGAAAATTAATTTTTCTAACTGCTACCACAACTTGTGACTCGTGTTATTTAACAAAAATACTCCACTTCTTATTCTGCTGCAAGCTTTCATAAAACATGTAAAAAGTCATTCTCCAGATCCCACACTCAAATCACACAGTAGAGCCAAACTTAGAAATTATTTCCCAAAATGTTATTTTGAATAGTGCTGGTGGCTTTTAAGCCCCTCTGCATTTGTGATGCACATACGACACTAATTACCTTCAACTGTCTGATTTGCCTTGTCCCCTAGTTTTTTTTGGCAGACCACCACTGTCAAATAATTTACATAGACTTTTCTACTGAAGATCACACTGAGGCCTCTTTAGATGTAATTAAAACCTGTTATCATTTAGGGAAGTGTTTTTTCCTACTAAAGATTGATTATATTGACTGGTTTGCTTCATATTAATTCATTCCTATGTTTTGAGTTACATACTGAGATCTTTGCTACAGCAACACAAGAAACTTCACTTTTAAGAGCATACATATGAAGCAGTTACAAGTAAGAACAGTTTAACTTCATTTTCATGTGATCACTGGATCTTAGAAACGTTGAAGAACCATTAATACTTCAAGTTGGGATTATATATATAACACAGTATATTCAAAGACTAACAGCCAATAACTCCTAAAACAAACAGAAGATTACTTCAGAAATAATTTATCAGATGTATAAAATATTCACACAGAATACTCAGATACAAAATCATTTACACAAAACACTGAACTAGCCAATTGCACCTTTGCAGGAGTTATAAGCAGGCAAAATGGCCAAGAAGTCTTAAATAACTGACACATCTTTCAGCAAGTGAAACAGTATTTACATATGTTAGATTTATATACTTTCTTACTGCACATATTTTCTCTAAACCTTTCTGTCACAATCTATCTGAAAATCAATGTGTCATGACTGAAGTGAATTTGTACAAAAGCCCAAAAATAAAAGCATTTAGCAGAAGTTATACAGCCTGCTGGCATGACAAAGGGATAGTCAAAGCCAGCCAGGAAATACTAATTTAAATGTGAAGGGGTAGCAAATGAATTAATGAATTAGTTTCTTATCTATAGCCTAAGAAGATTAGAAACTGGGTTATATTTTCACAATAAAAACCATGATTAATTGTAGATATGCACAAGTATTATAAAATTAATATTTTATTTTTCAGTCTCTTCTAAGGAAGAGCCTCTCTTCTACAGACAAAATATTCAGGGTATTCCCACTGCAGTCACTAAATCTGATATATAGATATTTACATTTAGAAAAACCCATTTAAGAACCTTCCAGATGAAAATAAATAATGAGTTCTAAAATTGTTTTGTTGTACAACCAAATCATTACTGTTCTGATATCACCTCCTTAAAAAAATAAAAAATACATATACGTACTATTTTAAAGATCTCCAGGAGGCCCAGATAGATTTTCATTGTTTACAAAACTGTTATTTGAAAGAGGTTTCCTGTTAACCTTCAAACAAGTTTGTTTAACCTGTACAGCTAGAAGAGACTGTGGCACACATGATCAGTGAAAGGAGAAATGGGACAATCAACAGGGAATGGGATGTTTTTGGTACCTAAACTGAACAAGAGCCCATGCTGACTAAAAAATATCAGCATGTTTTGCAGTCAGCAGATGGAAACAGGAGTCCTCTCTCACACATGCGTTCATGGAGCTACCTCAAACTGAATATCAGATGTTCACAAGAACTCAGGACCAGGACTCTTTTAGCTTGCTGATTTGTAATGTCTGCATGGTAAGAGTCCATGGAAGAAACACTTTATTAATTAAAGTTTTTTTTTAAAATGCACAGACTGAATATGTAGCCTTTGTGAATTTAAGACAAATGGCCTAAATTCCAGCTGCACAGGACATTTAAATGTCTGTAGGACATGCATATACATGAAATGACTAATAAATCTCACAGACTTTAGCTGACTTTTCTGCAAAGTTGCACTCTTGTGTTGGCTGTGGCTGAAATACATGAGCATTCTTCCCTAATCTCTGCAAG
Organism: Cephalopterus ornatus; assembly: GCA_013396775.1. NCBI lineage: Eukaryota > Metazoa > Chordata > Aves > Passeriformes > Cotingidae > Cephalopterus > Cephalopterus ornatus. The sequence continues at coordinate 47,416 of VZRE01015922.1, forward strand.
GCAAAGGAAACACAGTAAAACAGCAATACCAGTATTCTTTAATTCTTCAAGTGCTATGCACAAGTATTAGCTGTAATTGTCTTCAGACCTTGTATAAGACTGAATTTCCTTTGCAAATCTCACACCTGAAATCCTTTCGTAAAATTCATTAAAATATACTGAAGAACATTAGTAGTTTGAGAATATATGTGCAGTTACTTGTAATAATTCCTTTTATTCTGGAAAATGGAAAAATGGTAAATGAGTGTTTGCAAATGATTTATAATTGAAATGTAATTAATCATCCAAACCAGTCTGTAACACTGCTGGTTTGGGTCATATTGCTTAATGGATGTTCTCCACAGCTGTGACTTTCTTTTCATTTTACTTACCATTCATACTGTTGCTGTCATTTGCACATTTCCCTGTATGACTGCCTTTTTGTTCATCTTCCTGCAATATGTTTTTATTTATAAGAGTACAAGTTATTGTGCACTTTCTATTTGCTTGCTAAATTCCCTTTATACATGCTAAGTTCCCATTTTAAGCTGTTTTTCATACATTTAAAAAAATATTCATTACTTCATTCTTGGATTTATTCACATTTTGATAATTGGTAGAAAACTGTGTCTTGAATCAGATAGACTGAAAGAAATCAAAAGAACAGTTGGGAGAAAGCTTCTGCATGCCAGAGCACTGAGCATCCATCAGCTCTGCAAGGAACTGTCATTTGTACTAGTATCATTTACATTTTCATTCTGAAAAAAAATGTAATGTTGCAAAATTCTAGTAAGCTTGTTGTAGATTCATTTACAAAACAGTAGTTCTTTGTAAAGACATATTATCTGTTGGGCTTCATAGATGAGGTAGAAGGCATAAAGCTTTCCAGTGAGCAAGGACTGGGAACTGGTGGTGGTGCATCCTGCTGCCAGATTAAGAGAGTTTAGGGACTAGAATCACAATAGAGATTTAGCAGAGGGATTTTGCCTGTCCATTGAAAGAAATTGCTTCTCAGTAAAATAGTATTTAATTGAGTTCACCACCACACTCTCAGAATACAGCCGGTTTTCAAAACATAAGGTTTGTGTGAACATACATAAACACCATTGGCACTGATCCCTGAGAATGTTACTGTCATTGTCAGCTGGCAATTCTTCTGGAAGTGAAAAGGGACTGTGATGCTTATATTGCATTTTTCTTTCACAGAGCATGTTCCCAAAAATGGAAGAAATCGCCCTGGCTTCATTTCAACAGAAATCTGAAGAAACATATCCTCCTTTGGAATGAAAATAATACTTTCAGACAAACTCTGTAAAGCCAAATCTATTGTTGATAACATGTAAATATAAATAGCAACTAAATCGAAACATTTTTGACCCTGAGTGCCTAGTCCTTACAGTTTTTTGGGACTTGCTGATTCAGCACTTAACAAGTTTAATATTGCTTGATCCTGCATTATTGTAAAAATGGAAATGACTGATCCTGATTATTTTGAGGTTAGTAGAAATCAGAACCATAGAACAAAGCAGTTTGTGGCCTTGCTTGCTGGTCTTAAAAGTTGAAATGAATTTCTGTTATGATTTTACAAACCTAAAGCATTTTAGATGACATCAAGTGTATGAATTATTGGGGAAAATATAACTATGCCTGTGAGTGATAGATGTTAGGTGCAAATATTTAACTTTTTATATTTCACAATACTATATTGATTTATTGTATTGAATAAATATAATGAAGTAATGGAAATTATTAATTTGTCACTCAGCAAAAGTTAATTAACCTAGTAGAAATCTAAATTTGAAAAAAAAAATCATAATTTTTAGGGGAAAATATTTTATTTTAAAATATTTACATATTTTCTAAAGAGAAAATAATTATTACAGAAACATTGGAATGCTGACCACAAGGTAACATGAAGACAGACTCCCTCAGCTTAAAGTCTATGCAAAGGAAGGATATCAGCTTTCACAAATTAATGTTCACCTTTAAAAGGGTTGTTTTTTCAATTTCTTCACAGCTAACCTTTTTTCCTGTTCCTCCAAGGGAGATGAGAACTTTGTATCTTGCTCTGAAGGTGATGGGCTTCTCCTGCAGCTTACAGAAACGTAATTTTACGGTTTTTACCTCCAGAGATGTAGTTCTTCTCTTTTTTGCATGAAGAATTGCTCATAGTCCAGTTACTGTGCTAATTGAAGTACTGCTTCACATTTAGTAAAAACTAGTTTGTTTGGTGGTTACCAAACAGGAAAGAAATGGGGGATCTGTTCCATGAGTGTTGTAAGATACTGCTGAAAAAAACTTTAGAAACCGTTGTTTTGAGTAGGTGATGTTTATACCGCGTTGCGGACAAAGAAATAACATGCTGTTAGTAAGTGAAGTACAATATAATCTCTTCAAAGTATATACACCTCACTAAATAGGAATGCTTTGAAAATGCTTGTTTCATCTTGAAGTTTACAGCACATTTTAAGAACTTAAGAAAAGGTGTATGTGTGTTTATGTATGTATGTATAAAACATCACATATTCCTTTCACTAACAGAAGTCTCACAGATTCAGATGAAAAACTGGGATGCAGATATATCAATAGAACACAACAAATAAACTCCTGCTGTAGTTAAGTTGCTTGTTCACACCTATAAAGTAATTATACTCTAGCAAAAAAAACTCTAGCAAAGTTCACATCTGAGCAAGATGTGAATGAACAGAGGTCCTAATATTTCAGACACTGCAAAAAGGTGGAGGTGGTCCCCCTCTAAACATGCCAACATGGCTCTGAAGTTGATGGTGTTGAAAATCAGAGTAGAACAAGACTAAGCTCCCGACCCCTCTGCAAACGTTACAGTCAATCAGGAGACATACATTGTGTTCAAAAAGGCCTCTTGGGTCATCCAGTGGGGGAAATGCTGCTCTTCAGGGGTTAAAATATGGCTTTAGGAAGAACATAAGAAACACTGTTGTGAAAGCTCAAGAAGAAAAGGTACTTGTGGGGCAGGGATGTGCATGCGCAGAGGACAGAGCCAAGACTTGATGCAGACTTCCCAGGACACCACCTGTGGGACCCTGGCAGTCTACCTGACATTTCACTGACCTTTTTAGCTAGGCTGATGACCACCAAAACGCCATTTTTAAAGGAAGGCTGATAAAAGGGAACAGGTTAACGTGGCTTCAGAGGGACATCCAGCTAGGCAAGATCAGGGGGATCTAAGCAAAGAGCAAAAGCTCTTCCTTGAAAAAAGAGGAAGCAATTTCAATCAGACAGGATAAGTGACTACAGCATGACCCTGAACAGGCAAATAGTTTGTGTGCATGTTTGTGAAGAGCAGCCTGCTACAATAAAGAAAAAAACTGAAAGCTCAAGGAAATAAAATACCTAATAAAGATTGCAATAAATGTACATAACAGTAGAGTCTGCCAGGGTTGTATTTTCCATTTCATCATGGAGCTGGGTCAAGCAGGAAGTTTTGTATTTTATAAATAATCTCATGGCAAAGCTAACTCCTGTGAGATGAGGCAGTCAGGGTCGACACAATCATGTGAAGGTGTAACAGGGACTCCTTTCCCTCAGATCTAAGAAAATAGCACCCTAAAGAACCATGATAGCACAGACCCCAGCACGACACATAATGCTACTGCACAGTACTAGGGTGTGAACACAAAGGCACTGCTGCCCAGCTGACAATATAACCATAGGCCTGGCAGCCAAAGAGCAGGATCTGGCAACCATCTTTTGCATCCTGGTATTTTACTCATGTTTTTTATAGAACAGTTCTGAAGTTTTTATTTGAATACACAGACCTTTCACTTGGACTGAGCTTTAAACAATCCCAGAGAATTAATCTGAGACGGAAAAAGAATTGTTACTGAAATAAAATGAAGAACATGAACATCGCCTGGCCTGGGAAAGAAGCATGACACATTGAACTTAAAACTCAAAATGCTACCACAGAAAATTCCTGCGCTTCAAAATCCCAATAGTACACAGCAGATATATATTGTGGCAGCAAGTTTCAGTAAAGGTAGGTTATCACTTTTTTCCAACTTCAAAGTTTAATTTTTTACTCAGATAAGCTAACTGAACTTGAATACCTAACCCCATAAGCAAATTCTGCTTTACTTCCACTTTAAGAAGAAAAAATTACTGAAAAGCGCTTAAAGACAACTCTGCATCTATAACATGATAGGCCTATACATCTTGAATTCAAAACTGTCATTTCCGTTCTAAAAATACAGAGGATATGCCTCCTTCTTTGTGATTTATATTAATTATTATAATAGCATTTCAACCTCATAGTCCTTAAGAAGAAGTTAGTAGGTAGTTAATAGGCCAAAAAAAATATCTCCCCATGATTCCACCTTTGTTCGCTAATTTTTTTAAAAGGTTTGAAGGCTCAAAGAGAGATACTTAAAAATTAGATATCTCTCAAAGTTTAGAAACAAGTTTCTAAACATTTCTGACTCATTGGTTTGAACTTGACATATGATAAATATTTTTTTAATGTTTATCAGTCACTATATTTTTCTTTAATGTTTATACTTAAATTTCTAGTGTGATTTTCCACATATCTTTATTATACATATGTTACATATATTATTTAATATAACATTTAACATTTGTTAAAAATGTGTTGGAGTAAAAAATAGGAAATAAATTGCAAGCATAACTAGTACTATGATTAAAAAAACTATTAAAAGATTGCTAAAGTAATGCTTATAGAAACTTAAGTTTCATTTTGTTCAGGTTATATGCACATCTATAGCTTTTAACATCTAAAGTTGCAAAATGGCATCTTTCATTACATAGAAATAAACTAAAGTTTAGTTGGTTAGAGTTCTAAGATAAACAAGTATTTCAAAGGTAACTCATACTTTTTAAAGTAATTTAAACAATATGTACTAGTAAGTACAAGAATTTAGTTGATTAGTGTCAGCAAAGTGAAATCATTTATCATTCAACAGCCGCATTTTTTTTTCTGATTACCTTCTTGCTTTATATTGGTAGGTTACTTTCAAAACTCTGCTTCAAAAGTTTGTTTCTTTAGGCTGGCTTGTGCATGCACCCATTAGTTAAGGTAGTCTCCAGTAACACTGATTTTGGGGAAAAAAACCCCATACTTCAGCTGATTTTGGTGAGCTCAGAGTGATGTTGGTAGTGAAGAAATATAGAAACTTCACACAGCCAAGGAACTGCAGCAATATCTGATCTGCTTTCAAAGCTAACTTGAGCAGAAAAAGACTAAAGTGGAACAGCTGGGACCAAGGACTACCTGTAAGTCAAAGCTTTTTACATCTAAGTCAACTCATTAATTTATTTTTTTACTCAACTCTCAGAGTTTCTGTGGTCACTTTTCAAGTTAGAAAGAGCAAATGCATATGCAAAAAGCAACACAGAGCAACAGTTTTCCCTGTTCTGCTTTCACAGTTCCAGCTTAACTAAACAAATTTTAGACTAAACAGGAAATACTGAGGTCTATGTGCTTTTACAGTATGTAAGTAACTAATCATCGACTACTTAAACAGTGAATTGTGTGCTCATTGATAGAAGAGTATTTTGTTGTCCCTAGAAGCTAAAGCACCAAAGCACCAACTGCAACTATTGTAGCAAATAAATACATATAAAAGTTTCTATGTGAAAGCACTTATGCTGATGCCAGTGAAAGAAAAGAAGAAAGACCACTTCTGAACTGCAGCCTTTAGAATTGTATAGCTTGTAATAACACCTGTGTTTGATACATAGAGTTTACAACCACTAAAAACACAAGCTGTGATTCTTACAAACTCTATAACCAAATAATTCAATTTCCTTGCACAACGAAAACTAGTGGGTTCCTATACCATATTTTATTTTTAAAAGTAAAATTAAAAATACTTTACTACCCTTTACCAATTTAATCTCTAAAATGCAAGTTCTGAGAAATAATAACATTCATAGAGATTCTCATTATTGCAAAATTATTCAATTAACCTCATTAGCATTCTAACTCATTCCTTTCTGGTGTGAGCAGCTAAGATATGTGATACAGTAAGAAACCACGCTGATATCAAAACTACCAATTCGTGTCTCGCCATACAAACACAACTCTGCATTGTTCAGCTCTGGAGAACTCCCTTTTCACTTTCTGCAACACTGAGGTGTCTACTGACCTCAAAACTTATTTTTATTGACCTTGCAAGACATGACAGAACTGCAGCATAGGATGGCACAGATGCAGACCACTGACTATAAGGAAAAGGCTTCCGAGCACAGCTCGGTGGATGTGTCTGCCTTGCTGTGCATGGGAGTTGCATGAAGAAATCTCCAACACCAAGATGAATGAAAACACCTAACCATTAAACTTTACCATAGTCTTAAGATGCACAGGTATTTTGAAACAAAGTTGGCCAGGGACTTAGAATCTCTCAAGGCTGATAACAATGCTTCTATCAAAAAAGGAGATACTTCAGAAGTATTTAACTTTTTCCTCTGGCTGCCCTGATCCTTTCACAAAACCAGAAATAGACAGGAATATACAAAACCTCCTAAACAAAAAAGACAAATTTGTTCAATTCTGTTATAGCATTTGTCTCAATAGCATTTTTTACTAATTGTTTTGACAACATGGATTTATTTTTGTGAATGTATGTTTGTTTTTTAAATGATCAATACAATGAGACTTGTTATTCAAAAAAATAAATTCAGATATCTTACACATTCTCTCCTATTTAAGTGTGCGTATGAATGAGAGGGAGCAAGACAAAGATGCAATGAGATTTTCACTCTTAGGAGACAACTTACTTTAGCATATTTCAATACCATTCATTTTTTATCCTGGGAATTTACTATAAAATCAAATTACCTCTATGATAAATATTCTATAATTACTAGTAAGAATCGTATTTTTCATTTTAAGGACACTTTTGATTTGCAGTTGCGTTTTACATGTGTAGAGATGGCTAAACGTGTATTTGAATATCAAAATTCAGACATTTTTAGTTCAAATCAGTTAAAGTGAAAAATCTTTCCCTTCTGGCTCCCTGTATTTCTCTCTAATCCTGGTCAGTATAAGACCAGGTAATTTAATACAAGTAATTTGCTACAACAAGGCTGAGGAAAAAATGCTAGCCTCACAATTTTTGTCATTTTTTCCCCCCACTTCCCCTGCAGGCTGCTACTGTTGATGGCCTTCACGGAAATATAAATTCAATCAGCAGCTGCAAATTTCATGAGACATCATCTTCATGTTGAATTTCTAACTGAGTGTCAAAACAATCTGTGGATTTCTCCCTGATGAAACACACTTTGAATTGTAAATTTCTGCAATTTTCTCCAGTTAGAATTTAAGCCGCACTAAAAGAGAGCCAGCCCAGATACAGTGCCTGCCAGCTAAGTAATTTTTTTCCTCATTATCTCACTCTACCATTGAAAGGGTTAAAAATAATCAATGAAAAATTACCTGTTTCTTTTTTATTTTACATAAAAAATTAGATATCATTTTCTGTTCTATTTAGAAGGAAATAGAAGGGCCTTCAAAACATTCCAAATCCTCTCAAATCAGTCATTTGAACCCACTATTGATTTTACAGTATTTAGCAGTGAAAAACCCCCAGAAATTAGTTGCAATACAACTTAAAAGAATTTTCTGCAGTGTCAAAGTGGTTCACAGAGACAGCTTCTTCTAAATCTCAACTTGCATTAAATGTTGATGGAAATAGAAAATAGATAAATTACCAAAATCAAAACTTCAGAAGAGTTTTGAACAGTTTGCTGTTTTGTGATTACAGTAAGGAGTTTCTCATTCAATTACTATTTCTTACAGTAGCTTTAAAAGTACACATGGACTACCAAGAATATTATAGCAGTTAAAATATTTTGCTTTAGAAAAACATTTGTTTCTCTCTTCTCTAGACACTGACATGAGATATGTAAAACAATACCACTTTTCCAAATTGCAAGCAAACTAAATACTTCTTTATTATATGGCAAGGACGTAAGAAGAATTCACTAAGAGAAATTAATTAATAAAGATGATTTATTTATGTAGTTAAGAACTAACTGACTTTCTATTTGTTTTCTTCTTTCCATGGACAAATGTGGTGGGGTGGGTGGGGAGCTTACTGACCTGCACTCTACTATCACTGAAAAGAATGATACTCTTTTGGATGTTTCAGTACAAATACCACATTCCAAAACACAAGACTGTCTTTCAGTTTACAGAAAATTCAAAGGGCAATCTTCTTTTCATATACATCAATCTTTCAGTTAATTATCAGAATGAGGGAAGAAGCCTCAAAGTGAGCTACAGAATAATTGACTTTCAAGGTCCTGAGCTTTTATCACTTAATATATCACTATATCATTTCTTTGGTCAAGTTGTCCCCTGTTTGCCAGCACCTCCCTCAGTTACCTGCCCTGCCTTCTGTTTTATGGGAACTGGAATGACCTAAGAGTTGATCATTATTCCAAACCCTCAAAACTGATCTACACAACTTCCTTGGCTGCTTTCTTAAACTGAAGTATAACTTACTGATTTAAAAGATAGTAACAGTCAATATCAAAAATCAGTTTAGTCTCAAAAAAAGGCCCAAGGAAAGAATGCTAGCATGCAGCTGCAGAGGGACTTGCACTACTTAGGTGAAGTCTTATGTTTTGGCAAACAAGGAAGCCAAGTCACTCAGAGAAAAATTACTGGGCTTCCATTTAAACTGTGCTTATTCAACTGACCCTTATAAACTTGCTATTATTAGAACGTTGTCTGCTCATCATGACAAAAAAGCTCCTCAACTTTTCTGAAAATGTTATTTCAACAGGACTCTGGTTTTGTGTCATGTGAGGCAGATGTTCTGTAAGCTACAACTTCTGCTAGAGTAGATGTAAGAATGGTAATTACTGAACGTATTATAATAGCTTTCATTGTAACAGATTCTTGAATATTATTTGGTTATTTTTATCTGTGGAGCCTGCCAGAAAGGAAACTAGGCATAACAAGATAATCTGGTTCTATTTCTCAAAATATCCAGAATACTACTGATAGAGCTTGCTGCAATATATGCAAAGTACAGGAACCAAGAATCCATCCTAATTGTATTAATTCACTATTATTGGCCTCTTGTTCCTATTCAGTTTTAGGGTTTAACTTCATTTTGCATTATTTCAAAACCTCACCACTATTTCTCAAAAACAATTACTTCTATTTTATCCATATCCTCCAAGTTCTAGGCCATGACACTTTATTAATATGCAGAGTGTTAAAGCACTTCCAAATGGAGCTGATCAAACTTCAGTCTAACACATTAAAGTGCAGAATTTTCCAATTTATAAAATAAAATAGATTATGTTGTAAATTTTAGATATTATACTTCAAAGATAAAACATTCTTGTACACCACAACTGAATTTCTCATTGTACGTTAACTGGACCAGAACTTAAATATAATTCAAATTATACTGAAAGCTACTTCCTTCTAAGAAGCAGGTGCACCATCTGAAAGCCAATGAATTGAGTGCTGCAGAGATTAAGCTGACATTTTTATATCACATGTATGCAATACTTCAAACTAAATGTTAAATAAAAAATAGGCATTAATGAACAGTGGGCTAATTTGAGAAAAATTGAGGAAAAAAAAAGGCATATTCTCTACTTGGTAGAGGAAAAAAAATAGAAACCACTGCAGCATAAGATTCTCCTAAACCTTAAATGCCTGTGCATGTCTGTTCTCTTCCCCTCTCTGAATTGCTTTGCTGATTCCAAGAGCAGTTACAAATGGACCAAATCCTAAATACCAATCATTGTTCAACATTAATGCTTCCACTGAAAAGCAAGCACTTTTCTAAACTTTTCAGTCCTTCTAATTCCACTTCTTTCTAACTATATTCATTATGAGGAAAACTCCTGATGTGATCCAAGCCTTTGACCCTCTCACCTTATTGCCAATGTATACTTATTTGGCCTTTCATAACATTTCCTCTATACATTCTATCAATAACACTGCTTTCAGAAAAACTCTACCATACCATTTCTTTCTATAGTTACATTTTCTCTCTGCATTACTTAATTGGCTTCCACCTTTTTCTGTTGTGTCATCAAAATGAGCTAGAAAACTCCAGTGCACTACAGCATTTGCAGCAATTGTTCTAACAGCTGCTCTCAGAAATATGTAACTAATAATTATCTTGCAGTACTTAAAAGGCAAGTGCCTCATGGCACTGGCTGTCCTTCATCCCCTATTGTCTTTCTGTGTTTCACCTCTGGAGACATTGCAATCTTTGCAACACAAACACCCTTCGGACAAGTATTTGTTGTACAGATACCACAACATAATGCCAATCACTTTTACTATTTCTTTCTGATACAAGTTACTGCTAACCACTATCCACAGTTCTTCTGAGCTTAGTATCAGGGTTCACCCATTTCATATACAAAAACACATTCTTCTCTTCTAAGGATTTAGAGATTTGCCTCCTTCTGTCTTAAGATGTCTCTCTCTGACACCTCCAAATACATGTATGATCTTGATATTAAAATCAGCATGTCTAAACCAGGTCTTGTTATCCTCCCTTTCCACATGACGAAGAATGCCATCAATATTCTCCTTTCTTTCTGGTATTTTAGAACTGAAGCTCTCTTGCCTCTATAATCAGGATTTCACTCCAATGTATATGTTCTCTTTGCATAACATTTTTTCAATAAGACTTTCCTGATCTTCCACACTGCTAAATCTGTCATGCAGGCACAACTACAACAATATAATTTTCTCCTGACTTGGCATATGCATCCTACCCTACTTGTGAATTTATAACACTGCTGCAACGATTGTTCTCCTACTCAGGAACTGGGAGCACCTCAGTTGTGTCTTTAGACGCTCTACAGATTTTCTATTTTTCACTTCAACTACAAGCTACTTTGTTTTCAAATTCCTCTGCAAACTTCTTATTATAACCTGAGACACGTAGTCATCTATGACATATGGGTCTGTATCAATCAAGCTAAATTTATTTTCTGTCCCTTGGCTAAAGGGGAGAACTCCATAAATATCCACAAACTACGTTCAAAATTTTCCTTTACCTTATATTTGACATGAAGTGTAAGAATTCTACTTGCAGGTGGTTTGCATTATTGCTAATGAGGATAGCCGTTCCTATCCATATGTATCTACAGTACCTTTTCTTATGCATCAACTTTAAACACCTTGGATAAAGGCTATCCTTCCTGCCTCAATGACCAAGCAGGTACTAGACATGCAAGACATTGCTGTGGTTCATAAGCATAATAAAACCGTGAAAATAAATTTAAACTACATGGGTGGGAGAAATCACCCTGCAGGTCTCTACAGATAATGAAACTACTGTAATGAAGAAGTTAAATATTTGAGATTTCCTAACTTTTTTTTTAACTTTTTTTTTTTTAAACACTTGAAAGGAGATACAGTAAGAGGAGCTGCCAGAAACAATGACCCAGAATCATCATTCCTATTGCATTACACTCAGCAATGTAAGAATAAACGTAAAGATGCCTATAATCCTCTCAGTAGCCTTGTGCTGGTTTGGTTGGAGTAGAGTTAATTTGCTTCACAGTGGCTAGGATGGGGATGTGTTTTGGATTTGTGCTGAAAACAGCATTGAAAATATAGAGATGTTTATGTTATTGCTGAACAGTGCTTACACAGAGCCAAAGCCTTTCCTGCTTTTCATACTGCCACACTGGCAAGGAAGTTGGGGGTGTATGGGAAGTTTGAAGGGGTATATAGCTGGGACAGGCGACCCAAACTGACTAAAAGGATATTCCAGACCATAATGACATCATGCTCAGTACATAAGGTGGGGGCACAAAGGAGGAAGAGGGTCACATGCGGAGTGATGGTGTTTATCTTTCTGAGTAACCATTATGCTGCTCTCCTGAGATGGCTGATCTGCTTGAACGAATGGCTTTTGCTTTCCCTATTAAACTGTCGTTATCTCAACCCACAAGTTTTCCAGCTTTTACCCTTCTGATTCTCTCCCTAATCCCACTGGTTGGGGAATGAGTGACAGCTGTGTGGGGCTTGATTGCTGCGTGGGGTTAAAACACAACAAGCCTATATGAATTCACACTTGATCAACATGCAGAACACATGACCTAGTAGCTGTAATTTTAGTATTAAGTAATGCCCAATAATATTTTATCTACACTGTTTAATATAACTATTCCACCTGGCAAGCCAGGAAGCCAGACACTGAAGCCAACCCTGGTCTCAGGAGGTGTTTCCAACAGAAGGAAAACAAACAAAAGCATTTCCACAGAACAGCAGGTAAAATTTATTTCCTTCCCTCACCAATCTATAAAGAAGGCTTGCATTTACACTTGACACATCCGAACAGGGCACAGCATCACATCGAATCTGTCTTTGGTTTCCACTGTGCTACTATCACAGATTAATAATCTCTTCTATTTATTTCCACTTAATTGTCCATTTACATTTAGGTAGTTGTAGTCCTGATTTATGTTATGCCAGACCATCCTACTACAGAAAGATTTCCTTCATGAGCTCTACAGAAGGATAATACATGTACAGGGATCCAAGGACACTTGAAGAAGAGAACACAATCACTTTCAACTCAAAAGAGGCCAGAGTCTGCAGGCTGATGTATTTTAACCACCAATTCCTTTGTCTTGATGACCAGAGGTAATGTAGCTTTGTATCAGCATTTCCAATACAACCCCTTTTAAAGAGTAGCAACCATGCTGTAAAAATATGCCACAAACCAGATTACTGAATGCATTCAACTTGCATACTAAGTATGAGGATGTTGGTAAGCAGCCTCAAACAATCAGTTTATGTATTAACTTCTTGCTATTTCAGATCTTGAGGACAATTCAAATCAACTCTTTCAAGCTGCAGAAGACTTTTGCACAAAACATTTTGAGACAAAAAGACCCCTACCATTCAGCACAACAGTTTTTCCATCAGAACAGATACATTTTAGCAAGCAATAACTAATACAAATGCTCGATGCTCAGTGTTATAGTTTTCAAGTGTGCTGA
>VZRE01015924.1:0-91139 GCA_013396775.1 Cephalopterus ornatus
GGATCGATTCAAAGAGCACTCCATGGTAAAACTGAAATGCAGGAAACACCTTCTTAGATGAAAGCTACAAAAATGCTTCTTACTCCTCTTTTTTGAGGAAAAAAAGAAATCCTACAAGAAATCCTACAAGAAATAAGAGGGAAGAGGGAAAGGGAAAAGACTCCTCTGTAGGCAACAATGGAGGTGCAGACACCAGATATGATCTGCACTCAGGAGCTTGTTAAAAGAGAGAGCAGTGACTGTCATACAGCTGAAGTGTTGTAGTATTGTCCTTTGTGATGACCCAAGAGCTGCTGTACATGTTCAAAACATAATGGTTCTGTCTCTCCAGGGTCACAACACCAGGACTTAAAAGTTCTTCAAGTCAGTAGTAGGAGACATTAAGCTACATTCAGACATCACAGGAAGCAATCACAGGAAGCAATCACCACTACTCAATAAAATTTGCAGCTATGCAATCTTACACAATGGGACAGGATAACCTCATGCTTCAAGGCGTAATATGACTGCCTAGAATATGAGGAAAGCACTTCCTGCCCATGGTATTTTACAAATAGTTGTTCTTATCTTTCTCCAAAGCAGGAAGATACATAGATGTTACAAATATGGCCAAATCAAATTATAGCAAATTATACGTAGGACACTAATTTGTGCAAAAAAACTATCGGAACCTTTTTATCACTTCTACTTCTGTCTTTTTTAGTAAAAAGCAGTAGTTGGAAAAGGCTGAAGTCCTGTGAAATATTAACAGAAACTTGGTAAGAAATGTTCTAGTCTGCACCTTCTCTATTTTTAACATAAACTTAACTTGAGTTCGTTCACGCTCTATTGATTAAAACTATTTACATGCAGGTTTTGTTCCACCTCCCATTAAAAGACTGTTTGTAGCTATGGCACAACTAAAAATATCCTCCTCTGCTAAATGTACAAGCATAAAATAAATACCATTAAAATCAGGTTATTTTAAGGAGATATTTTCTTGAACCAAGGCAGTATTGGCTTACTTTCATTCATGATGCCCACCTGCCCCCAACACCTTCCCCCCTGCCTCCCTCGCTGGATAGGCTAGATCCTTTTCTTTTTTATTAAATTGTGGGGGTTTTTTTTGTGATAGGCCTGAGTGCCTTCCTTTCTAAGCATGCCCTGTGCAGGGGGTGGCAGAAAATGTTACAGTTACATTCAGGCTTTGAGGCTGTGAAGTCAGCCTCTCAGAAATTAAGACCTTCCAGAAAACAAGGACAACACACTAATTACTATGTTTCAAATAATTTGCTCACTGACACGTGGGAACTTTGTGGCAGAAAGCAGCTCCATGGGCCACCATTGCCCTGCCTTCTCCTTCTGCCTGGTAACTTCATCCTTGACACATGTGCTGCCTTCTGCAATGAATCAGGCAGGGCCTTATGGGTGAACTTTCAGGTTGTGAGAGAAACTCTACAGGACAGGAACACATGCAGTAAAAATGGTGCAACTGCAGACAGAGGCAATGTTGTGGAGATGGAGACATGCAACATCCAAGCACTGAGGAGGAAAAATACCAAGATGAAAAGACATCAAGCTTGGCAGGAAAACCATGAAGCTGAAAGACCAGAACTGAGAAACACAGAGGACAAGCCCCTCTCAGGGGCTACAAAGCCCATCCTGTCCTAACCTGCTGATGAGAGCTCAGCTCACTGTGTGCCTTACTAGGACTGCTTCACTCAACAGCTGCCGAGTTCTACCCATCCACTTTTGTACTGCCCAATACATAACAGCTCTATGCTTTAACACTGTGGATATCCTCTTGCAGTCTTTGTGCATGACAAAACATACCTCAACAAGCTGACTCAGCTGAACGATTTCAGTGTTGCTGTAGAAAATTTAAGACTGAAAAGTATGGAAACTGCTACCAGAATAATATCTTAATATCTATTTTTTGTAAATCTTTTTGTAGAAAAAAGAGTGGAAGAATCTAAGTTTGCAAGAATTCTAAAAATTTAACAGATTTCCACAATAGTTAACAGACAAATTCCATATGGGAAACATCCCCTGAAAAATGAATTTTACTTTTCAAACATAATATGAATAATATATGGCATGGAAGTGGGGCAGAAAAATATACCTGTTTTTGCTCTATGGCAATATTGCTACACAGATGGCAAGGAGCTCTTATTAACCACAATAACAATATTCCATCATTGGCACAGTAATCTAAAGCTTTAAGAGAAAGACTTTAATGCTAACATTGTTTAACTATCTAGTTATTGCCTAATTTTACAGCCAATCTGTAATATGATAATTTTAGTTTTGCAGAAAAAAAAGCCACCAAAACCACACAGTGGAAAATACGCACTGGATAGAGTTGTTCCAGGCTGTTTATTAGCACCATATCATACAAACTGTCATAAGGTTTGCATGGATAAATCAAAGTTATGACCAGTGACAAAATTCCTAGAAGAACAGGATTAATTTGTCAAATTAGCTGAAAGGATTTTCATGGTGAATGGTAAGGTTATGCTGTTCTCCAATCCCTTTCCACTCACTAATCTGAGTGACTAAAATGAGTGGGTATGGAAAAATAATTCTTATGAATACCTGACTTTTGCTTGTATCCTGACTAAAACTGTGCTGGGTAAAAAGGGCTAATACAATAACATTAGCGTAGGGGTGGGGTTTTTTCTGTCTAATTTGGGACAAAAATCTCCAAGGTTCTCACGTAGGGAATGGTAAATTGCAGAGGAACATCGCAATTACAAAGAGGATGGGAGAACATGTAAAAAAGCAATTCACAGCCACTTCAAAGCCTCACCCTGGAACAAGAGGTTTATGGGACCTTTGTAGATAATGGAACCCTGTCCAATGGCTGCAGAAGAAAGTACAAAGTTACAGTTGGTACAGGCTCAGGAAACATGATTAAACTCCAAAGGCTCAATTCTACCGTGGCTTGCTCGGAAAAAAAAACTAACAAAAAACCCGAACCAACCAAACCCAAACACAACTTCAAGAATTATCATAAACTGAGCTGATCCCAAGTTTACATCTTGTTTCAAACACTCATTTGACCATTTTAGCTTCTACCTATTTTTGGCAGAACAGCTAAAAATGGGGATTTTCAGCTGTTTAGATGAATCAAAAGACAATAATTCAGTTGCTTTCTGGTTCTTTCCATAAACAGAAGACAATCTTGGAAAGGATGAAAGAAAAAT
Source organism: Cephalopterus ornatus (assembly GCA_013396775.1). Classification (NCBI taxonomy): domain Eukaryota; kingdom Metazoa; phylum Chordata; class Aves; order Passeriformes; family Cotingidae; genus Cephalopterus; species Cephalopterus ornatus. The sequence continues at coordinate 3,186 of VZRE01015924.1, forward strand.
TTTTATTGTTAACATATTATTTCTTGCTTAGAAGGAGGAGAATATGCTTTTTCCAATACATTGATCTTTTTCCCACCCCCTTAGAAATGCATTTAAAGTAGATTTTAATTTAAAACACTGAGATAAAATCCCTGATGGCCTTTCAAATTCAGGAAAAGTCAAGTGAAATGATCAATGCAAGTCACTTATATCACCCTCCTCATTTTTCTAAACATAGCATAAAATGCCATTGAATTATTTTCATTTGCAACCCTAGTACATATTTCTGGAAAGCTAAAGTTCAGAGTTCCTTCCTCTGCAGTTATATAGGAAACTTTTCCATTTAAACCCAGGTACTTGTTCTGAAAAAAAAAGTGCAGAGTCCAAGACAGCAGACAACATTTTTTAAAGTCTGCCAACACTAAAACCTGTAAGAGAGATGTTCAGGTTTTTTACTTTCTGGAGAGTGTGCACTTCTAAGAATTCCTTTGTTACCTGTCAAAGCTCCTAGATCACATCTCTTGGGGACAGCTGACATTAAGGCTCTTTCTTCTGAGTTTCTGAAATTAGGTCATTCTTTTTATTATTGTCACCCCTTAACAGAAGGAAGTTTCTTTTATCAAAGCATTATCTTCTCATCAATGCACTTCAGAGGAAACTTTCCATCAATGTTTTTGCCAGTTTGGACTTTGTAGGGAAACTTTCACAACTACTGAAAACTTTTCCAAACACAATTGTTATATTATTAGAAAAAAATAAATCCACAACGATTTTTATCTGAGTTACTGTGCTTTGAATCAATGAATTTCCCCCCAGAGCTCAAAAAGTAACTAGCAGAGTAAGCTCCTCACACAATCTGCAACGTTTTCATTAGAGATAGCTAGTACCATATTTCAGAAAGTTGCTGAAACAGTAGGAATTATTCTGACCATATGCATGTCACATCATTAGTATTTTACCAATTTCACCCAAGTACTTCAAACTTGCACCAGCATAGCTAAGCTAAAACTCAGGGAACATGCACCAAGTGGATACAGGGACACCTGGACTTATCACATGCACTGAGATTTTCAGGATTTTTATCTGAAGTCAGCTGTGCATGAACCTGTGTCACTGTGTCCTGTTGAACAGGTGCTGGGTCCTGCACCATCTCCTGCTGCCTCAGCTTCCAGCTTGTGAGTGGATACCTGACTCTTGCTCCTTTATGTACTGTAGACATTCCCCCATGTCCACTGTCCCTGTGCTGATTAAATATTACAGGATCTGATTCAGCAGCACGTGATTCTTATTTCTTGTTGATCAAATCCCATTGGTTTTACTGGAATTAGTTCAGATTTGGACAAACCTGAAGCAGCAATGAATCAAAGCACTTCCAAACTCTAGTTCTGCAAAAGGCCAAGCTCTACCATCCATTGTTTTCCAAAGACAGGAGAGGGGTGGGGTTTAGAAGCTTTCAAATTCTTTACAGCTAAAAGACTTAATTTTTTTGCTGGGTACATTAGGAACACAGACGGGTTTGTCTCTGCTCAAAGAACTCTAAAATATTTTCTAGCCCTTCAAAACAAGTAAGCAATTTCAAAATGTCAAGTACAATTTGGCATAAGAATAGAGTTCAGAAATTGCTTTTTATTCTCATCCCATCAGTATTGAGGAGGCACACTACAAATATGTTTCTCATATCAAGACACAGGCAATCTAAAAGTAACTGGCCATTTCTTCCTTCTGTGCAATCACAGCAAGTAATTTTCCATCTGGCACCCGGTTGACTTGCACCATTTTCTTCCCATTAGTCTTGCTTTAGTTTTAGGGGTATCAGGACCAAGGGAAATGTGGCTGTTACACAAGTGCGATCTTCCAGTTCCCAGCTGATGGATAACCCCCCTCAGGGCACAGTGCCAGCCCACACACACTGCTCCACTACCACCAAGGTGAGGCCCAGGCATCACCATAGCAGAGCCTGAGGGAGAAACACTCAACTTCTGCACTGTGCAGTTCTCCAGGGAGAACGGACTCTGGTCTATGTAAAAAGCAACAGAAAGAGAAGTTTCTCCATCTCCAAACTGTATGCTGTTCACATTTCACAGTTCTTCGTAGTCTCCACAAAATCATGCTCTGACTTTGTGGGGATGTGAAGAGGAGTTAGACTGTGAGGAATTAAGACTATCTGGTAGGGGTCTATGTGGAGACTATAGGATTTCAGAGACTTTCCAATGGAATTATGCACTGTATCTTGTAGGCTGAACTTTGGCAAATGTTTACAGCTATACTAGGAGCCATAAGAAATAAGAAGTTATTTTTGAGTTGCCAACACCTACCAAAACTTAACTGCAGAGGAACCTTTTGACAGAAATGATGCCTATTTCAGGTGAGCACAGCAAAGTATGGCTTAGGAGCAATGTCACTCTGCTCCAGATCAACTTGAAAAAGGAGCTGGGAGCTTTCAGAACTGGAGAACAGGCCATAAATATGCCCATATGTTATTCAATCTAATTTTTCGAGAATAAGAGCAACCATATAAGCAATGTAGGGACCAGATTACCTTTTCCACCTAACCATTTCCTGTAGAGGAGAGAAAGAGACAAGCAGAGACCAGGGGTTATAAAGAGATCAGATTAAATGCTGCTGTGCTCCTGTACCCAGGGGTTACAGGAGACTGCCACACTGCCATAGTCCCTATGGTCTTCTCCACTTCTGACCTAGGTGAAGAAGGGAAGCTCATGGATGACTTCTCCTCCCTTTTAGGCAGTACAACACAAAATGCAAGAACTCAAAAGCAGTGATGCAAGGTCAGACCAGGTATCTACCCACTCCTGCACCCTGTCTAAAACATGTCTAGAAAAAAAGCGCAAGGACTAGGTGATTGCGAAGTTACTAATTCCAAATCTATTCCTGTGCACCAATTGTGGCTCCTGGACATTTTATTTGGTACTCAGGCTTGAGGGATTTTAGTTATTATATTTTAAAGGACCCCTTTCACTAACTGCAGAACATGTTTACAGGTATGGACATGACAGAGCAAGTATTATCCTTGCTCCAACTGCCACTTGTAACACAATATTGTTACAGCTGATAATTTTATGCCACTTCATATTTAAAGTATGCCTTCCAGAACTCAAATCAGTTCATAAAGCTCAAGGGAGAGAGAATCACCTGCCCACAGCTATGAGAAAAGCTAGCAAGAAAGTTAAAAACAAGTCCACAGCTTCAGAGTTTTGATTCTTGCTTTTAAATCAGAGCCTTTCCTTACTTTTACAGTTCACTCCTGAAGCCTTCAAAAAAAGCTAAAGTAACCAAAGATGTTATTGCCTTCACATTATGTCTGACTGTGCCACTTTCACGACTGTATAGACAATGACATTACAGATGGTGACCAAAATCAGGGTAACAGTTTGAGATGTGTTGAGTATTGCCTATTTAACTCTGCCCAGTGACAGAGTCATCATTAAGATCTTCATTCAGCAAAGCATGGAGACATATACCTCCACCATTCATATTAAGTAGAGCATTTAAGTATGCATTAAACTTCAACCACATGCTTAAGTTCTGAACCACTTACTTAGGGAGTTAGGTGCACCCTTTCACAGCAGGGTGGTTTGCAAATGTGATAACTACATATGATCATAAAATGTAACCACAAAGAAAATTAATTCAGAGTCTTTTGTGAACACCATCTCTCCAAACAAGCTAATGGACAGGGCCTTAAGCTGAACCAGTAGAGGGAACCCAAATGCAGCACGCTCCGGCTGCCACTCAGCAGAAGCAACATTACTCATAGGAACACACAGGATTGAGAGTTCCCAGCTTTTAAGCTGCAGCATCGCCTGTGAGGCTGCAGCATGCCTCCTTCTGCTAGAACAAACTAGACAGACACAGCGTTTTTCACTGCCTTGTGGTCTCTCATGGATACATGGACATTTCAGACTACTGACTTTGAGTTTCTTAAAATCATTTTTAAAGGACAAATGTATTAAATGTATTGTGTTTGTACAGCCTACGCTAACCAATCTGTATTTTTCAACTTTACCACTTCATTAACATTATGCCTATCTTCTATTATACCACATAATCTAATGTTCACAGTATGCACAATAATGAAGAACACCTGAAAGGAACAAAGACATGTAAGGACTCAATCCACAACTTTGTTATCTTAGATATATATATGTATATATCTGTTTGGTAGCACATTTGTACCATTTTCTCACTTTATATGTTGGTTTGGGGGTGGAGATTGTTGCCCTTGATACAGATTTTTCTGGCACAAAAAACTTACAAGTGGGAAATCTCTCCCCCAGTGCTTGCGAATTTCTTCTGCTTAAGTGTTTTAGAAAAGCTACAGTGTGTTTCCCATGCGTTTTCTGGCAGCCTACATGAATCTCTTTTCAGCATCTTGAACTGAATTTGCATGGGAAAACAGATTACCCTAAGACAATTACAATGTCAACCGACTAAGAAACTCCTGCACTGTCTAAGGTTCTGGATTTTATTTAAAAAGGACAATGAGGACTTTGTCGAAAAGTGAAAACACTTGAAAGACTTCAGGAAACTTGAGAACTATTTATTTCTTGTAGCATCACATTCTGTAGGAGAGAGCTACTGGCTTCTCTGTAAGTTAAATTCACTCAACCACACACCATTTCATGTCAGACTGCCCAGAGCAAAGTTTCCCACACTCCTTAAAAACAAGTGCATCTGTATCCATTCCTCCGGAGAACGCAAGCACTCAATAGATAATCCACGGAGTGATAAAAAGCAGCAGAGACACATGAAGACACCACAGAGAGACAGAGCAATGCAGATCCTAATAGTAACTCTGCACTCATTTTATCCACTGCCTTCATGACTTCATTAAACGTGAACAACCTTCTCTCCAAACTGAGGACTCGGCCAATTCACCATCAACTTGTAAGATGGCTGGTATATGTCCTTGATTATTTGAGTTGCTCTTCTCTGTATGTTCTTGAACTCCACTATCCTTGAGATGTGGATGCCAGAAACATTAGCTTTTATAGACTTTTATGAGGAGCAAAAGTATTTGCTGGATTCCCTTTTGTCACCTCTGTCAAAAATCTGTAATTCCCTCCAGGTATGTTTTCTCTACAAAGATAATACACCGCAGTTGTCAGCAGTGAGGGTAGTTTAACAGGGAATAAACACGATCTAGTGAAAATACAAGACTATACTCCATGCAGCTGGATTTCAGAAACTGCATATGGGTTATACCCTTCCTGCCCCAAGAAAAATAAAGGGAACAGTGGAGGAAAACGAGGCTTTTTGCATAGATGCAAAACCAGGAAATTTGTCACAGTTGCTACTTGCACAACCCCCTGATTTGCCTGGAGACAAAGGATGAACTCAAAGGGCTGGGAATCATGAAGTGGGAAGTTCATTCTCCTAATGTCTACATGGAGAAAGAAAGTACAGCCCTCTTTTATTTTTAGACCAGAAACTTGAGACCATACTTTGTTATGTCAAGCACAGATCTAGGTTCAGGGACGAGAAAAAAAGTAGGTTCTGGCTTAACTTCTAAGCACACTGGATGAATCCAAAAACAGGTCTGTGCTTATGTGATTTATAATAGGATATTGTAATAGCTGGACAGAAGTAGATTTATATGGCCTGTGTGTAATTTAGATCCAAAAAGAGAAGCAGTGTCACTTAAAAGGAGACTTTGCTGTCAAGGTATGCCCCCCATTCTCTTGCTCATCAGACATTTCAATCATTCCTCTTGTACTTTGTTTTAAATAAAGCTGCAAGGAGATATTCTAATCCAGGCTGTCTGGAAAAAACAAAGGCTCAAAGGAGCTAAGATTCACTCATAAAATAACTAGGTTTTAACTCAGAATTACCCAAACCTGTGATTGAATTAGTAAACAGAAAAAGCCCAAAGTGTTGCACTGCCATAAAAGTACAGCTGTTTTTATCCAAGCACTGATACTCAACAGCCACCACACCATATCTCCGTTTGAAAGGCAAGAAACTCTAAGACATGCGCAATGTGCACTTCTAAAGTTCCCCCTTTCCAACAGTAGCTTTCTGGCCTTATTCTCCAAAGCTCATAATTTCAGACACTGACAACTGTGCTACTGTCTGAATTGCAAGACAGCTGTGTTAACACTGACTACCTTAGTTCTACAATGCTTTTCCTTCTCCTTTCATCTCCTCTCCATAATTTGTTCTGCACTTTGTCACATGCAATACCTCTCTTATTTCAAAAGAATAAAAAAAATTATTGCATAACATAGAATATATCCCTTTTATGCCCCATATAATACTGTACATACATCTGCTGGCACCACATATATTACCAAGATAAAGGGACTCTGTTTTGCTGTTTAAAAATATATTTCCTGGAAAATCAAGGGTTTTTTACAGTGAAGATTACTTTCCTGAATATTAAATTCAACCTACGTTATCAAGAACATTCTCCAGTCCTTTCTCTCATACTTACTTGCAAGCAGCCTTTGCTAATATTTATCTTCTGTTTATCAAAACTCTTTTTAGCTTTGATAAGCTACACTTTGAAAATATTAACTACAACAATCACATTCTGAAAGTCAATTCTTGAACTGACAAGACTACTGCCTTCTCACCTGCACATGCATCCAGATCACTGAGATCCCAGGAAACACAGCTCATATCAACAGCTCCATACCCAGAGTATGCCTGATTAAGGGGAGGGAGCAGAGAGGAGTAACCACCCAGTGCTAACCACACCCAGAAACAGGGCAGCCGCCCTCACCTGCATTGACTTCAACCAAGCAGCGAACTTTCTAGGAACTTTCCTAGAGATTATGTTTTTAAGTAGGCAACCAGGAAGTGTGAAGTACAGATAATTTTAAACTGTGCAGACAGCCACGTCTACCTCTAAAATGTCTTAAGTGCAATCCTGAAAGGTACAATACAATTTTACATTACCAGAGGACAACTTTTGTTATCACCTCTTGAAATCCAAAGCACTAATAAACAATGTTTTGGCTTTCTGTGGCTGGAGGGCAGGTTAAATTTAACCTAATTCCTCTGCCACAGAAGGTGACAGCATTTACAGGCGCCAACACTAGCACTTTCCTGTTCTCAATTACTTATGCTTCTGGACTTACTGATGTTATAAGCAAGCACATACTGCTCACTACTAATTTGTTCCAAATTCAAGCTAAGAGTTAAATCCCCCATGGTAGCCTCAAACATCACATGGCACTTGGGAACTTGCGTATCTTTCCAACCAGGAGACAATACTTGGATCCACTATTCACTTTTCAAGTGACATTGCTGTGGTTACAAATTTAATTACCCTTCCATGACAAGATGGGAACTGCTAAGTTAATTACCTGTACTGCTCTTGGTATAGTGTCTTTATGTCCACAGTAAAGGTCTAATCAGTTACTGTATTTTTCCATGCTGGGGTGGCTGACCACTGGAGGAAGATGTTCCTACAAAGATGAAAATCATTGAACCAAAGGGTGTCTTGAAGTGGCAAGTTCCAAGGCTAAGGCTTTTTGGGCAACAGTCTTATTAGAATCCTGTGTAGATGCTGAGAGATACCCTTAAAAAAAAGGTGCAATCCATTTCGTAGTTGTAAAAATGTTTTTCAAGACTGCTACTGTTCACAGAAATTACACTTCACTTTAACAGGGCTGCTGAACCACTGCTTATTATGTTCATTCAACAAATAACATAAAAAATATCTACCATGGATGTGACCTGGATTTACCAACTCATCAGCTTTGCCAGTAATCTGTCTCCTAAAGTGGCTGCTAAGTGAAAAAAGGTAACTTCAGTCCAGTACAACATTTCTGCATAATACTGCTAATTTTGTGATTGCCGTGCTAGAAGAGAGAGGAAAATGGAGTTCTCCCATACTTTTTTAAGTTTAGAACACATTTTGGAGTTGTGCCAAGCCATGAAAGAATAGGGAGTTAAAGGATCTAAAGGAATTGGTTGTACTTGAAGGGGATCCCCTGAAACTTCCTAGCTGAGCACAGGTGATGAGTGCACATATACACATACAGACAGACAGACATGTAAACATCTGCACACATGCAACCCTCCCATGAAGGGATATATATGTGTTTTATAAAGATGAAGGTGTGCCCCTCTTTAAAGATGGCTTTGCAAGGAGCGTGGGAAGCAGAGGATTTGCCATTCTATCCAAAAGCATCTGCCTGAAAACATTTTAATTGCTTACCAGCTACAAATAGATGTATTGCAAATGGGCATAAATATTAATTCATTTTGAGGCATTTGACATGATTACTTTCCTAGTGATGAAAATTACTGTGTAAACCAAACTGATAAACTCAGTGAAATGACCGACTCCCAAACCCCCACCCAAGCATTAAAATCTGCAAATTGGTAGTAAAACACTTTTATGTTCAAGTATTTCTTCCTCTACTGAGGCTTAAACCTAGTAATTCTTGGTGGAAATTGTTACCACTCAAACTTTTTATCAACAGAATTAATAATGAAAAAACCAACAGAAACAACTGCTAATGATTATTTTATAAATCTAAATAGCAGCAATAAAAATGTGTCATTTTAATTGACTCAAGTGTCATAAACAAGTGGAATACAGGACAGTCAGGCAACCACAGGAGTACAATAATAAAATATCCCTGTAATAATCCCTGTGATAATGCTAAGTGAGAGGGTAATGGACCACATTGGGGTTTTTTTGCAAATCATAGAAATACCAAGAATGTCATCTATATTATTACTAATTTTTATGTGGTCACTATAAAAAAACTGAAGTCAAGTTGAAGTTTGATTGGGTGCTGGGAAGACATATAGAAAACACTTCATAAAAGTATAGAAGGTATAGCAGTAAACTGAAAGATGCTGTAACCCCCCCAAACAAACTGATCCTAAAAGAGAAGCAACGGGAACTGTAAGACCAAAGGTACCACACACGGTAGAAATTGTTAATGCTACTAAAACTGCCTTTATGTAATTTAAAATACTCAGAAAATTAGTGCAGAAGAAGTACAGGTGAGAGTGAGGAAAGGATTTCTCCCTTTAATAAATGTAGTGAGGATTCATCTTCCCAGAGAGAGGTCAGGAGGACAAAGGATCCTTTAAGTAGAAAATGGGAGCTTCCAAATCCACAACCAACATAGCTACTGGAGCCGTTAGGGGGGCCATCTTCCAGCACTACCTAGAACTTCCACTTACTGTTTTAGATTTCCCTTTTTTAATACTGTCTGAAGCTTTGCATGCAATAATAGAAACGACTTTTCTAGATTATATCTCTTTTTTTTAATCTTTTTTGATGATATTATTGCTCCCAGGCAACTTGCAATGCTCTGGGAGTAATGTGTCTCTGCAGCCAAGAGCTAAGAATTCAGCAGCATGTTTTCTGCTGCAGTCTGATTTTATATACTGCTTGCCATGGCACGGAATTGCCAATGTAATTTTTTTTTAAATTTAAGGGTTCTGCATAAATTAGACTTTAAAACAGTGCAGTTAATTGCCATGCTCCCTGGATGACATGGTTTGAGGAGCAGCCTTGGCTTCGACACCACAAGCTGGGATGGGAAACTCAGCTCTAACTGCAGAGAACCTCCCCAAAGGCAGCGCAGAGTGGCAGGAACCCCCAGGTTCCTCTGGGGTCCCTGTGATGCCTGCAGCACATGGGACAGCACGCTCTGTCCTCTGGGTGGTGGCTCTGCAGATGCGGAAATGCACCTGTCCTTCTCTGCTTTCTCCTGCCCCCACCAGCCCCTCCAGGGCTTCACAGCAGAAAACTGAAGAGACTAATTCAGGTTGGATTTCTAGGTGTGAGTCTGGAAAGACAAGATTGAGGGAAATGAACACAAAACACAACCCAAGCATCCACTGAGGAAGAAGCCACCCCCTAGCTGGATCCACAACCCATCACCAGGAGCTCCTCCACAACCTCAGTCTCACTGCCCCACATCACAGAGAGCAGCTGCACCTTTCCTGAGCTCTGACTGTGCCTCTCCCTCCTTACAGACCTCCAGAAGTAACATTTGGATACACGTGCAAGTTTCCATGGCTGCACTGCCTGGGTCTTGGCAGCGGGGGTTCCAGCCGTGATGTCCCCCGCCCAGCACTCCACTGGTCAGGGACATGTGCAGCACAAATGCCAGGGATAGCATTTACCCCAGGTCCTTGCTTAGGCTGCTGCTCCTCCCCATCACCAGTGTTCCTTCTGTTAAGAACTATCAATACATTTACAGTATTTGGAGTTTACACCATATTCGTGTTGTGATCCTGCAGACCAGGGGCTGGGTACCACGTTACTCCCACTGTCTCCTCGGGAGACTTCTCTTCTGGAAACAAAAACCCTGTTGCCTTCTGTCTTGTGAGGCAGGAAATTTTTGCTCAGGTTCCTCTGTCATACTTATCATCTGGATTTCTAATTTGCAAATCCTCAACTGTTTAATTAAAAGGTAATTATAGAATTAAAGTTTAAACCTTGGAATTATTTCTTTGCAGTGGTTTATTTATTTGCTTATTTAAATCAGGTGCCTGGTATGTGCCTTCCAGCTACTTAGCAACCCAGAGGTTTGTAGTAACAATGCTGTCTTGCCATGCTGAAGAAAGCAACCCATTTTGAGGGGTTTGTTTCCCTGTGATATTTCAAATTGTCATGTCACCAATTCTTGACAAAAAGATAGCTGTTTACCTCCTTCACACAGAGGTGGTTACTCTATGTCTGTAAGAAACAGATTCAGATATGAGGGTTTTTTTCAGATTCCCTTTCTGAAGACTGGATATGTTGCTAATCCTTATAAAGCTCTCAGTTACTCCAGTGACTGACGTGTTACAAAGACCACCATAATACAAAACCACATAATCACCTGTGAGACAGAGCTAAGTGAGATGCTATCAATACTGAGCAAGTATTTGTCAGTTTTATTTCAGAATTAGAAAAATTCTGATGTTTTGATACCAAGAAGGGATGTCTGCCTGAAGAATAACTGTTCTCACAACAGTTTAATTTCTTACACTGCTCACTTGCAAAAATATTATTATACCTTCTGACACAATAATATGCTTCAGTGCATTTGGTTCACCAAACGCAAGCACTTTATCAAAGCGAAAAGTAAGCTATTAGGCCTGTGTTTACATCTCTTTTTGACTATGTACACTGAGGCACTTCCGGCAAAAACCCTGAGGGGGCAAAGAAACCTCAAAACCAAAAATGACTGAAGCAAAACTAGTATATACATATGTACTAGTATATTGGTATATAGAACAGAGAAAAAATACTGCCTTTTAAGGACACAGTAGTGAAGAAGAGTAAAATTATCAGATACAGTTTCTGTGATATAACGTTTTAGAAATAATAATATTCTAAATTTATATAATTAAAAAATCTTTTGAAGCAAAGAAAGCTACATAATAAATAGTTGGTTAAAGTAACATTTTAAACTTTTTCTCATTTCTAGCATAGAATTTCTACAGAATTAGAAAAAAAGAAAGAAAAAAATCATTCACAGTTAAATTCAAAAACCAGAAAATGTGAGACTGTTAAATATTTTTTTCTTTTGCCACCAAACATAAGTGAAAACAATGCTTTGAACCTAGCAAGTTAATGTTTGGATCAAAAATGCAAAAATTTGTTCTACTGTGAAGCCATAAGGAAATTAAAAAAAAAGAATTCTTGTTCCTAGGCATTTGTTAAGGTAGTGTTTCCCAAACAGAAGATAAAGTTAGTTGGAGGACAACTTAGTTGCCCTCTTATGCAGAATTCTACCAGATTCAGTGAGTTTGCCTTGATAGGATCGATGAAAACATCTCCTAACACTCTCCTCAGCTTTGCTCTGTGATTCCCTGTCTCCTTTTATCTGCATTTTCTTTGAATTCTGGGATTAAAGAATTTCAAAATCAGAACGCAACAGTATGACAGACTTAGTCGTGTCAGCTTTTTCAGAGTGCCATCATCTGTTCAGATTGATGCTCTGAGTTTGATGCAAAACACAAGCCTAGATACTTTTAAAGATGCTCCCCCTACAAATGACCACTTTGGGTAGAGAAGGCGTGAGTTAAGAAGACCATGACATCCACAGCTCGATAACTTGTTAATGAATGGTCATGAACACACAGTTTTCCAATCCACAACTCCTTGTATAATATTCAGTTGCTTTGAGGTTTCAGTTCAAATGCCTAACCCTACACACCCCACTCAACTGTTTCTCAGCTTCCTTCAATATATACAAACCAGGATTCAATATGTCAAAATTCAGACCCCAGCACTTGCATACCGCACATATTTCTAGACGTTTGAGAGGAGCAATATGAATGAATTTACTTTCCTTCAGCAAGCAGAAAATCTGTTTCATGCCGAATAAGCTTGCCTTTCAAACCACCTGATTTAGCTGAACCCCCTTCCTGACCCACCCTGCATAAAATAAGCGGCATTTAGATCAGAGACAGCTTTGCACCTGCGCAATAGCAGCCCTGCACATTGTGCTTGCAGGTGGTCAGTAAATGGCCCATGAGGCACAGCAGCTATTTGCACCTAGCCAGCATGCTTGTATGTAATTTATCCACATGTATATGTAAGTAGATAAAAACCTGACTGTGCACAGGCAGAAATACTGGGAATAGTTCAAATGTCTGTGGGAACACTGATGTTAACACTGCCAACTGCCTGTGACATGGTCCTGACAGAAGTCAGCACCCCTTCTCTCACTCCCCCAGCCATGGGGCCGTGAATCACAGTTGTGCTCAGCACTTATCACAAGAGCAGATTGTATGCAGGTGGCACAGCCTGCTACGAGAACTGTATTTTTTATCAGTCTACCCCTGCAATTCTTAGACTCTATATTTTATAAGATTCTTCAGAGGAAGAAGAAACAGCATAAAGGACAGTGTTTGGGATTTGAAATATTTAGTCACTACTGTCCTCAGAAAATTATTGTGAACATGACAAGCTGCTGAACACAAGTGGGCCACTGCAGGCTTCAGGCTTGTTATTTTTGTTATAGCAACCTCTCAAGAGAAGGCAGGAGAAATACTTTCAAATAAAGTGCTTCCTCCCATGACACTGGTGTACTGCTGTTGCTTAGACGGTAAGAAATGGGGAAGGAGCTTTGAGTCAGGCACTAGCCAACTACCACTGAAAGCCTAAACAATGTGCATCTGGCACAGCTACCTTCGTCTTCCTGTAGTACCAGTGCTACCAGGTACTGCTGGTGATCAGCTGCAGTTCACAGATTAAGAAGAGTCCTGGAGACAGCAGCCTACAGTGCTGGAGGCTGCAGTACCCTCCAGCAGCCCCCTGAGCCTGAGCTGCTCTGGCATTAGCCAGACTCTCGTGGGGCAGAGACTGAGAAATAGGATTCAGGTTAAAGAGCCCTGCCCCAGCTTACAAAGTCAGCAATATCTCCAGAGGAACAAACAAAAGGTGACTTGCAGTAACTTGGGATTATCTCCTTCCCCAAACTGAGGTCTGACATCACCAAAAGAGTCAGTCAGATCCCAGTTCCAAAGTGCACACACTGCGTGAGTATTCTCAAGTGATTTAACCCAGGCAAATTTAATCTACAATTTATTGTAGAACAGCAGGAATGCCACCACTCTGGTGGCAGCTGGCAAAATTATGCAGCCGGCACAACTAATCAGCAAACTAATTTTAGTTTTAAATGAAACCAAGTTTTGCAAATATTTCTTGCTTTAAGTATTTGCTGCCCTCACTGTACTTTCCCTTCATTTCCCTCAGCAAGCTGGGTATCCTCTTCAAGTAGGAGTCTCTTCAAGTCAGTAAGAGCATTATTGGTTGCTGCACAGTGTGAGGACATCTAAATAGAATTTCTCAAAAATCTCCAGTGTCCAAGCCTCTTGCTGTCACAAGTCTGTACCCCAACTGTACACATCCACCATTTCCAGTCCATCCACCACAGACAATAGAAAAAGCAATGAACATTCCTGTGCCATCTTGAAAAAATTAAGCTCTATCTACAGTGATTGCACATGTCCAACACAGTAATTAACATAACATTTTCTAGAAAAAGGCAAATCTTCTGGCCAATAGTCATACCTCAATAACTTCTGGAGCTGGCACCTCTCAAAAAACACACCTTACTCTACCCTTTTCCCCTTCAAAGCTGGGGAAAAATATGCATTAATTAAAAAAATGTACAAGGAAATGTTCAGAAAATAACTTACTAAACTGCTGTCATCCTCTTGTATTACACCTGTTTAGTGGTCAAGTGTGGCTTCTGGGTTTGGAAGACTCGAGGAGAAAGGAAAACTTCTGTTACACAATATCCATGGACATGAACCTAAATCACAGAACATGCTCAGTGGAATTTCCCTTTCATACATATTACCTGCTACTTATAACAATAATTCTAACTATAAACCAAAATAATAGTCTCTAAAGGTTATTTCTTGCTTGTAGTTACAATTTCAAAGAAAAGCTCAGAACTCCGCCTGGAAGATAACTAGAGCTGAGGGGAGCAACGAAGCCACATTACTTCTGTGAACTTGTCAATGGGAGGGACGAGAGATTTTGCTTCTGTTCATGCTTCTTGTTTAGGACTCTTGCTTTTCTATAGCTCTAGAATCAGTGATTGTGCAGGAATAAAAATTCAGACAATAGTTTTCTAAGCTGATCCTTATAACACAAGTTTAGCAAAACAACATTATTTAAAACATTCTTCTTTAAATGTGGCATCCACTCTCCAAAAAGCTTTGCAGATAACAAGCTTGATGAATTATTTTCTCCCATTCACTTTCTCACTTGACATATTAAATTATAAAGCCTGAACTACACTGTAAAGATAAAGAAACAACTTGATAAAACACGGGAGGAATTTAAACAAACTGATTACACAAATTATTGCATTAGGTTTACAGAGGCCAATCTTTTGTTTAAAAGAAAAGAGATTTATATTTAGCAAATGCCAAGGGCATGGAAGCAGAAAAGATTTGTTGTTACAGACAACATACACAGTTATTAGACAAACTGTAATTGTGCAAAAAGCTGCAATGAGAGCCTTCAGTCTTCACCACCATAGGTACAGCAATCCCACACTGGAGCTAAAAGCTTCTGTAGCCCAAAGCAGCATACGCAGCCTCATCCTCTCTCCTGCCTCTCTCTGTCTGGGAGGCACCTCACACAAGGCTGATCCCTGCTGTGTTTTTCCAGGGAATCCAGTAGATCTCACCATCACCTGAAAAGATTCTGAGACCACTGCTAGAACCATTTATTTCCTTTATGCCCTCTAATTTATTTACATGCATACATACCCGTCGCCACGCAGCCAGCCTCACACATGTGCACACTGCAGCAATTCCTGCTCTGACTGCGGGAGCCAGCTTCATGCTCCTGGCATAAACAGGCTGAATTTATGAGCTAAGGGGGAAAACAGGGCCAGAAGGCTTCTGTGAACTGGGGGTATACGAAAATGGTATTTATGTCCATCTAAATGCCATCATTAATGCATGACTCTGAGCATTGCTAGGTGTCAGACTTTCCCAAACCTAGTGGACCTTCCCTTCATTCTTTCTCATATCATGAGAACAAGGGATAGAAATCACTCACCCACCAAGCCCACCAAATTTGACACTCATCTCAGAGCTGTCTTCAAACTTGTAATTTCTTGCAATCTCCTGCAATCAAACCATTCTTATTTATAACAGATGTTAATTACTGTTTCCTTATCATCAGGGTTACATGCAATCTGATTTGTGCATCTGTAAGCCTCATGGTGGTATCTGTTTCTTTGTTTGTTATTGACTCATTTAAAATGTTTCATTAAGCCTGAAACAAAAGAACTGAGGCAGGAGGTTAAAGCATCACTGCAGGATTCCTTTGCTCTCTGATTATTGTTGGTACTTGAAGAGGACAGAAAATCTTTTGGATGCTGCAGATGTATTCAGACAGCCCAGCCTCTCCCCCACAATGAATTTACAACTTCAAGTTGTAGCCTTTACAGTTTGACATCCCTCCAATCTCTTTACACAACAGAACTGCCATGTATGGTTCATGCCATGCTGTTCAAAAGGAAGTCATGTATTCCCACTTAATGTAACAGAATTATACTTCATTATATTCTGGCTGAGCAGGGCCACATGTTGTCTTGGCCAAAATCAACGCTGAGGCAAGACAAGATTTGTTTGAAAGGAAAAGCATGGCTTTGACATCTTATATCCTTCAAAAATCTAAATCATTTCATAGACACCATCTGCCAGGTACCCTTAAGCCATGGCTCTAGGGTTACCTATCCCAGATACTTCAACTTCATATTCTATTAGTAAAAGCTTTTCTATAGCTTTAATTTTTTGTTTCCACAAACCTCCATATTCTGTGCAAGTGCATTTATTTGAGTACAGGTGCACAAAAAGATGACAGGAGATTGATTCTCTCTGTTACTAAGTGACCTGTTATATATTAAGTAACCTTTTCTTTTGGGTAAGGGGTGGGTAAGGAGCTGTGCAAAGGGGAAGAGAGACCTTTCTTTTCCTATTATTATTATTTTGCTTTCCAACTGCCTTCTTTTACAAAATGCAATAAAACAATAACAAAAGAATGAAATATTTATGAAATTGGAAAGCTTTAATTACTGTTTCTTTATGGGAAGCAAAAAATCTTGTTTGCTGTTTTGCAAACAACATTGAACTTGATCTCCTTTACAGATGTTTTCTACCAAGGTTTGTAAGTAGTATCAATAGAAATGTTGTTGATCTCTACTGGTAGGACAGTGGAATGGGTCCTGCTGAGGACCTAGCCTCGGTGTCACCAACCTTGACTCCTGAGCCGGGAGAGGGAGAAAAGAATGCTGAAGCCAGCAATGGGCAATACAGCTGAAGAAATCAAAGTGCTTTATTAGTTTCCTGCCCCTATTAATTTTATGTGAACAGAGGAATTTATGCTCCCACTATAGGCCAAGAGACGCAGTTCTGACAACATCAAGTGTTTTTTTTAATTAATATGATTAAAATGCATTTTCTATCTAAAAAGAAATTGAATATTCAGAGCTTAATAACTGGAGGGAGAATGAATCTTCTGTCTAAAAAGAAACTGAATATTCAGAGTTTAATAACTAGAAGAAGAATACATGCTCTAAAAGCCTTCCAGGAAAGCCTTGATGGCTTACTGAACCTAGTTTCCTTTAAAAATACTTCTTTGCTCTTACTAGATTTGCTATACTATGATACAGAATCCATGTAGATGGACTTCTCCCTCCCCCACCTCTATCTCATGCCTCTTTCTCAGACAGATGTCATATTTCTGTGGAGCCATGAATCCCTGTACAATGTTGCTTGCAAGTGATGAAAAATCACTCTAGTGGCCCTAATAAGGTACAAAATGTATTTAAATATTAAACATTGCCAAGGCTTTCCCATTTTCAGGACAACATATAAAAATATCTTTGCTGTGAAATACCTGTATCCGAGATCACACCCACCCACACCCCAACACACCCACACACATACCCACACATTCATACAAGCACACACCACGACAATTTTTTTTTTCTTGAACACAGAAAAAAGCAAGGAGGGAAGCTGTTACAACTGGCACTAGCAATGTTGCAGCATTAATGTAGGTAGTCACTCTCAACCCTTTTCTTGGTCTTTAGAAAAAGGAACATAATAACTAATAGCTGCTTTTTAAATATTTGTGAGGCAATTCAGCCACCACAATGGCAAATGCTACATGTAGCGATGCAACTCTCAGCATCCCTGCCGTGGTAGTACCTGCCTTTTGCTATTGCAGGGGGGCACAGAGGCGTGAAGTGCTTCACCCGTCTTCACAGAGGGGTTCAGTGTCACAGGTAGGAGTAAAGAACCAGGAACACTGGCTATACATGTAATCACTGAGAATTTTGTTATTCCTTGCTTCTCCACTGTGCTTTCATACTCAAAAGCCCTTTTATTTCACCACATCAGCTACCCCAATAACAGTGATAACACTTAAATACCAAATGGTTTAAAAATATTCTCATTTTCCTTAATGTAAGACACAGACATTTAGGTTTCATCTTGATAGTAATTCTGAGAGCCAGAAGAGATGATATAATAAGTACTTGTATAGTTGCAGATCATATGTCCTCAGGGCCTCATGCTGGCAGAGAACGTCAGGGAATGGGTATCACTGTACTTTGACCTCTGGTGCCAGTTGGAGCAGTTGGACTGAAATAATTCACAGGATTACAGACGATTCATGACTACATTATTTCTTTCAGTAGGAAGCATTTGTTTCAGTAAGGCAGATGAGCTTGTTCTGTAATTTGCCACACAGAAGAGGAAATCCCTAATTCATCAATTTCCAGTTTTTCACTTCCCTCACACCACAGGCTTCCTCATTAAAATGAAGGTGCAGAATCTCTGCTACAGGTGGGCAAGTTGCATGAGCTACTCTGCTTTTCAGTAAATCAAGGATATTGAATTGCCTAATTGTAGTGGCATTAACAATACAGTAGCAATTTCCACTTCCAGAGTAGTTTGCTGCAGAAATCAAATCGCTCCACGGAGATGTAGGTTACA
Source organism: Cephalopterus ornatus (assembly GCA_013396775.1). NCBI lineage: Eukaryota > Metazoa > Chordata > Aves > Passeriformes > Cotingidae > Cephalopterus > Cephalopterus ornatus. Next base: position 21,627 of record VZRE01015924.1, read on the forward strand.
AAATTCCTGCCTCTGTGTGAGCCTGGAAAAAAATTAGCATATTTCTGATCAAATGCTCTTGTGGTTTTTGGCTGACTTCCAGCCTAAAATTCAAAAAACTGCAGCTCTCACTTACAGCTTCTCTGATGACACCCTTATTTTGCTTTTTCGACATCCGAGTAAAAGGTGTCTTTGTTTCTTCATTTTATGCAAGGGAATACATGTATTAGTGAAATAAGAATTATCTAGTAATCTCCTGGTCAAGTGTGGTAATGAGCTCAGGCATCTCCAATACCCCACCTATACTCATATGAGCGACATTTAGAGTAAGTCACAAACTGGCATAATAAAGATGACATATTGGCTCATGAGAAGGAGGACACGAGTGGCAAGAACAACACCAGTTCCTCATTTAAGGCAAACAACACAGTGAAACAACAAGATAGCAACAGAATTTGTGGACCTGTTTTAATGACTGTGTTCAAAAGATGGGATATCTGTTCAAAGTCAGTGCAATTACAGTGCTGAAAACTGATGCAGGGGAAACATGAATTAGGTTCCATGCCTTTATTTTTCATCCTTTTGTCAAAACATTTTGCTGGTTGATAGCAGCAACAACAACAAAAAGGAATAGGAGTTTTCTTATTTGAGAGGGAAATTTGGGAGTCAGAGAAGGAAGGTGAACAAGTTTGAAGAACTCTTTGACATCAATTCTTGGTGATAATCTGTGCACTTTGATTGACAGGTATGCAGCAGGCAGAAGCAACTAGTCCACTGGAAGATGTGCTACCACTTTTTGTATTGCTTGAGGTTTGTGTTTTGGGTTTTCTTCAAGTGTGAATGTCAAAAACAGAGTGAAATGAGTATGAAACGAATGGAGTAACTTTCTTATTTAGTAAACTTTTTGGTATTGTTCTTAGATTAGCCAACCTCTAGTTTTATCCAGATGTGAGTTAAAAACATCTTAGCTCCATTAGTATTTCTGAATCCTTTTCTATTTGTTTTTCTATACAGTGAAAGAATTTTTTTTCTTGATGTAGATCCAAGCTTGGAAGAGGGTGAAGCAGATACAGCTGCATAAGTAGTTTTTAAATTAATCGACACCTGAAGAGTGTCAGATATATGTCAAAGATAACCAACAGGTGTGAGTTCCATCAGTAGAGAGGACACTGTGATCACCACTGGTGTGTAAGCTCTTGGGCTGCAGATCCAACTGTGATGAGGAAGATAGACTTTTGCTTTGAATACTGTAAAGCCATTCCCTGACTAAGCATTTAGATACCTTATTTGTTTAAGAGTGTTGGGTTCTTCAGTGAAACAGTTTATAGCTCAGGCCACTGGAAATGGGGCTGGGAGTAGAGAGTCACTTGGATGGCAATCCCTTTGCTAATTGAAATTACAAACTCTAGCGCTTCACTGTTCATTACTATCATCTGCCAAGAGAGTGGCTGTTTATCTGTGTGTTCTGGGCTCTTTTTCACTCTCTTTTAAAAAGATTATATTGCTTTTGTTCTCACATTCTCCATTTGGCTAGAATAAAAACTACTCAGCAGTATGTCAGACCATCCCAGGTCTTTCCCAATACTTTTATGGTGATAAGTTGATGTGAAAAGAAGTACTGGTCTGCTGTGGGAGCCTTTTTTAATGTATGCCCTAAGACACTCTAATCAGATACGCTATGACTTTCTGTACTGTACATAGTGCTGCAGGACATGAAAAGCAAAGCTTCTGTATACAGTCACGCAATAGTTCAGAATTGTAGAGGCTAAAAATTAGACAAATCCACTAAGCCATCTTACTAAGTCCCCTCAAGCCCATCTGTTTGTTCCCTGCAGTCTTCTTTGCCTCTGTTTTCTGTCTCATCCTGAAAGAATCACATGATGGACTTCTGCTGCTCCCCTTAAGAGGCAGCAGCAGAGCCCAGGGCATCTTGCCATTAGAGCACTTTGGATGATACCTTTGGAGAACTGTGCAGTCTTCTTAGCTACTGGGCTGCTTCTCCGGGGTGAGCACTGCCCGCTCATTTCCAGGTGCTGGAATGTGCTGATCCACCAGATTAGACTTCCTTATTTAAAATATGCTAGGGAGGAACTGGTTCAAAATATGTGTGTTATATATTCAGTGTGCTTTATATGTTCCAGAACACTGTAACTGGCATCTTTAAAATTTCCTTGTACAATTAGTGTTCTGTTGCACTTGCATTATCACTCAAACCAATCAGATTCTTAATTTCATCCTTTCCATCAATATGTGTAAAGAACAGGGGATTCTGAAGAACCTCTGCCAAAGTAGCTCTTTGAACAGGTATGACTGCAGTGTTCAAACATGCACATTTTCTGCAGGCACATGCTTAAAATCAGACACTGGAAAGATTCTTGTAATGTCAAAGGAGTGGAAATCAAGGAAGAACAGTTTTCTTCTGTCTTCATGCTCCTTTATTCTTTCTTGGAAGTAATTACCACTGAGTTGTAAAACATCTGTTTTCTCCTTTTGAGTATTTGTTGGAAGTGTCTTGTAATGATAAGGCAGAATTATTTTCCTTATTTTGTAATTGGCAGAAGTAGTGTGCATGTAGGTGACTTGTCCGTGGGACAAGTGAGAAAAGAATACATCACATTTAATTATCATTAGTAATAACTGGAATAAAAGTTATGAGAGCCTTTAAACATCCTAATTAACAATGTGGCTTGACTCTACTAAGAACTTTGCACAAACCTGTGAGTTGGAGACTTGGTTGATTCAAAGGGGAAAGCATCTGAAGGTTAGGGAGATTGTGCGTAAAATGCCCAAGTAAAGAAATCTGGTAAAGAAGCAGTACAACTCTGTTGTGGGGTAGGTGATAGAGGTGAGGACTGTGGGAGTAAAAAAAAAAGGGAAAATCAGAATAGTGTGGCATCTGCTTGAAATCTGAGCTTGAGTACTGCTGAGGAGAGCAGCAGTGGACTAGGAGTGTGTTGTGCTAAGCACAGCACAAACACAGAGCAAAAGTTAGTCCTTGACCCAAGTGGCAGTGCAAGGAAATGTGGCCATTGATACTGTTCTCCTCCATTTAGTCTCTGCAGGAACATCTCCCTGATTATACTTTCTTGTTACTACTCCACAGAAGAGAAGCGAGCAGAGTCCAGTGGCAGTAATCACAGAGTCACAGAATGGCTGTGATTGGAAGGGACCACTAGAGATGATGTAGTCCAGTCCCCCTACAGCTTCTTCATCTACAGCAGGTTGCACAGGATCATGTCCAAGGTGGGTTTTGAGTACATCCAGAGAGGAAGACTCCACATCTCTCTGGGCAGTGTGTTCAAGTCCACTGTCAGCTTCAAAGCAGAGAAATTTTTCCCCATATTCAGATGGAATGTTCCTGCATTTCAGTTTGTGCTCATTGCCCCTTGACCTATTGCTGGACACCACTCAAAAGAGCCTGGCCCCGTGCTCTTGACACCCGACCATAAGGTATTTGTATGTATTGATAAGTCTTCTCAAGGCTAAATAGGCCCAGCTCCCTCAGCCTTTCCTCGTAAGAGAGATGCTCCAGTCCCCTAATCTTCACAGCCCTCCAATGGATCCTCTCCAGTCCTTCCTTGTCTCTGTTGTACTGGGGAGCCCAGAACTGGACACAGCACTCAGGTGAGGCCTCATTAGAGATGAGTAAGAGGGGTAGGATCACCTTCACTGATCTTCTGGACAATAGCTTAGGCATTTCTAACATGAACAGCACTCATTAGAAAATGGCATGTAAATGCATATAAATGTAACCAATTATACAGATAAGTATTTAATGAAACCAGGAGGAATCCATGATCCTACTTTTGAAGTCCCACCTTGCCTAATCCCCATCATTTAACTGATGTTTTGTCTAAACATTGAAATAAGCATGGGATTTATCTGTTATAAACATGACTTTAATTTGAGCCATACCATCTTCCAACTGCTTGTAAAACAACAACTACATGCGTGGATCAGTAACAACTGCTCACCTTGAGTCCCACATTGCTGGAAGGCAGCTCATTCTTTCCCCCTTCATGCAGGAGAAGGACTACCCAGATAAATGTAAAAATTCATCACCTCCACTTTTATTTACATCTCAGAATTAAGAACTAGTATATGGAGCAACATCAGACATGTCCTGTTAATGGTTCAGACTGGGGAGCATCAGCTATAAGTTGAAATAAAGCCATTTGATTCTTCATAAAAGGGTGATCAGCTCTTCCAGCAACTGTTGCTACCATTAAGAGGAGAACATTTTCTGCTTGCTAACTACTAGGTAGCTGGATATGCTAAATAAACACTGACGCTATGACAGACTTCACTGTGTAACACTAGCAAATTCATGAATTTACATCTGTATTTAAACCTGAATGCAAACTGAAACACTGCTATTACCAGGAAAATAAAAAGCCCAAATGCAATGATAATATCCTAGACTCAGCAAAAGCAAACAGGGGGCAGATGCAGGAAAGCGGACATTTTGACACTGGCTCTAAACCATGTGAAAAAAAAAAATTGGATAAGTAGCAATTTTAAGCCAGACCACTGAATTAAAGGACACATGCTGAGCAAGTGATGGATTTTGCTGCTAAAAGGATTGGAGGCTCTTAATGGACTGTTAAAATGCTATTACGAAAATGGTTTAAAGGTCCACACTGTAGAAATGTATGGGGGGCATTACTTCCAACATGCCAATGTATCTCAAGGGTGTGCACATATGTGCACAGAGTACTTTAATATGGTGGTGGTTTGCTGTGATGGACATAGAATGTATGTCCACTACAAAGCAGTAAAAGCTGATTCAGTACCTTGCGTGAAATAAGTTGGTGATCTCGGATGTCTTTACAGACATACCTAGATGGATGTGACTTTAAATAAACAAGTTCGATTTCAGTCTTGGAATGGGATCGCACACCACAAAACTGCCCAAATCTAATATCCTGCCTTGCGTGGCGCAATGAAGCTTTCCAATGTTAACAGTCCACTTTCTCTTCCATCTTCAATCTACAGTAAAATGCCAACAGGCCTTGCTGGTGGGCCTTCCTGATAATCTTTATACATCCTGATAGATGTATAAAATTCAAAGATAAGAAACCTCTAGGGAAATAGAGAGGTGCATTTACTACCTGCATGATTGAGAGAAGCTCTCACTCAGTGCCAGGCATCTTGGTTTCAGCTGCCAGCCTGTTTTCCCAGAGGGGCTGGTCACGAATACCAGATGTAAGACATCAGACTTCTTTTGTGGATGCAAACTATTTTTAGTAGCCCTTTAAAGTTCATGAACAGTGATATGATTCTGAATCTATCTCCATATTTGGTACAGTGACTGCCAACCTCTGCAGAGTGGTGAAATACGGAGTGGTCTAAACATGTTGACATCTCCTCTGCCACCTCTTGAAGTGATTCACAGTCAAGTAACAAAGGAAGGACAGCTTGGAGAAAGCTGGTATCAGTCTGGTGGTATTGTCAGCAAACTTGTGAACTAATTTCCCCATGAAAATCCTCAGACCTCACACTAATCAAAACCGATTTTTTTCCCCTAACACCAAGTTTTATTCCAGTTTCAGTCTTTTTGTCAGTCTCATCATTAGAAGTCTTCAGTTCCAAAAGGAGAGTCCCCCACTGGCTGTGCTACTAGTGAGTCAGGACAGGATACTAGCTTTTTTCAGACCTTATCAAATGTGTTACAGTTGTCACAGAGGTATGTAATCTGCATAGTTCTGCAAATGGCTCTGTCCCTGAGAGGGTTATTTTCAGAGTTAATTGTTCCTGAAGAAGCAATGCTCATGCAGTAGTATGGCCTATGCATCAGCCTATGTCTGTCTGTCTGTCTATGTTCCAGACCTCTTACTCTTCAATCAGTTGGCCAGTTTCAATCCAGTTCAGCAGATTGGTAAGAGTCCAAAAATTACAGATGTGTTTGGAAAATACAAGTGGCCAGGTGCAAGAGTTTGGAAACCCCATTAGTGACACCCTGAGGGAAAGGCAAGGAAGGGAATGCAAAACTCAGCATCACTGGACAATTACCATTTTGTGGGGTTTGCCTCATGTAACTATTTCCTAGTCATCTTCTTTAAGAAGGATCAAAATTTCAAATACTACAGCAAAATCAAACCACAACCATATATTGCAGGTATTCAACCCAAGTAATGGCAACTGATGCTCCTTTTCCTTTTTCCCTACCACAGTAAGGTGGTGATTTCCTACTAACCGCATAGTATTCACCTTTTTCTGAGCCTTGACAGCTCCATCTCATCAAAGACACAGTAATTATATAAATCTACTCAATAATGAAATTAGATCACACCTGTGCAACGGAAAACCTCTAAAAGCCAACATCTTGAAAAAAATCAGGAAAATATTCTAGCAACAGAAACCTGTAATGTCAATTACAATACAAGTTAACTTTGCTGCTTCATTTTCTTCTGTCCTAAATGTGTCTCCCATTCCTTTCTTTCATCAACCTTCATTCTCCTAGAGCTAGAAACACCCATGTTCCCAGTGAAGCTCTTCAAACTATCAGTGTTCCTCAAGTGGCATAAACGAGTTGGTGCATCGCATATGGGCCAGGAAAGGTCCCTATGAGTTGCACAGGGAACCCTGGATATCTTTCCAAGTGGTGGGGAGAAGTGTGAAATGTGTTTCCATCTCGTGTCCAACACCGAGCAAGGTGCAAAAACCTCCTGTGCACCAGAATTCCTGCCAGGCACCATCTGCTGCACAAACACAACTCTGATCCCAAGGCTAGGCATATAACAATCACACATTCAGTCACACTGGCACTTTTTTGTGGCCCACAGAAGTTTTCTGACTTGGTTCATCACCATAGTCTTTGAGGGAAGGAGTTGAAATGCCTCAAATGGAGTTCTACACAGAAGAGCTCAAAACAAACAGGGGTGGAGAGTTCACTGCATGCTTGGTTAAAAGCCTGCTCTAGGAAATGAAAAGCACACCTGTCTCTCCTACTCTACAGCCTACCTATGAGACTACCATAAAAAAAAATCTGACAGTGTAAACTTCCTCTCTTACTTTGTGGATCTTCAAATAAGCAATTATATGTATGCATTTATGTACGCACTTACATGTGTATTCATTCATGGATATAAATATATTAATACAGACATACACAAATGTTTTTATCTCAGTGAGGTTGAAATATTGTTCTAAAATATTTATGATACAAAGATCTCTGGTTGTTAATCATCCAATTCTGCTGAGAGGCAAGTGGGTTTCTTCAGTTATTTGTGCAATTTCATTTATGTCATGTCCTATACCTTATCCTGTTAGAAGAGAAAGCTGAAAGCAGAGACCTGCAATGGTCCCAGGACTCTGCTCCTCAGACTGCAAACTTGTTAGCACTTCTGAGAAACATTTTGCTGATACAAGCTTAAATGAAATGTGTCTGAAATGAGAGTCCCTTAAGGATTCACACGGCTTCTCAAAAGGATCCTTACTGGGAAACAGAAACATGTGCTGATCTGCCTGCAGAAGGGAAGATAAATACTTTGTGAGACACTACAGAAAGCAGTAAGGGCTCACTTCCCTGTCGGGCCAAAATGGATGGCAACAACTTCATTTACACCTTACTCATGCAAAGCATCCAGCAGCATATGCAGGACATGGTATGTAATGCTGGCCTCATTTTCAGATCTGTGTTATGAAAAATTATCTTCTTATGTATCTTCACTATGATACAAACTTTAGCAGGCTTGCAGTGAAATTTTGCTGCTATCTCAAAGCATGCCACGGTGGCTCTTCTCCTGTCTGTCAAAGGACATTAAGTTCACTAATTGCATTTCAAAAGGCCAGTTTGCTCCTGAACAAAACTGCTAACGGTAAAGAAGACAATCATGCACTACTTTCATCATGATCATCTCACTAAAGTTACCATTTTACTAATTTTATTCACCAAATATGAAACACAAGCAGTTTACACAGCTATGCAACTTTGATTTTGCGTACGGAGAAGTGTCAGTCTGTTTCAATCAGCAACAACCTGTAGATGTTGTGGATTTCTAAGCTGCCTTGTTTGCAATTATCAATATCAATTATTATTAAGGGAGCTGCTTTGAGTATAAGCTTTCAGCTTTGAGGCGATTTCTGGAGGAAGACAAATGATTTAGATGTACAAGAGGGACCACCTGGCAAGGACAGATTAAAAATTAACATGAGGAATTTGACCTAACATGTCCCTGATAACAAGGGTCACATAATGGACCAACCCTTAGGATGAAAACAAATGCTTCATAAATGTGGAATTGAAAATACCAAAATAGAATTGAAGCAAGAGAAGTATTAGAAAAATTTAGGAAATATTCCTAATAGGTGAGTCTGTTAACTCCAAAATATGTTCCAACTAGCTGCTTGATAAATGGGGGTTTTGGGTGACAAGGACATGGCTCATGGGCCAGGCACAAAGAATTACAGTAAATGGGGTTACATCAAGTTGACTCCCTCGAAGGCAGAGAAACCCTGCAGAGAGATCTTGACAAACTGAGGGCTGGGCAATCACCAAGCTGTGTCAGGGGAAGTTTGGGTTGTATACTAGGAAAAGGTTCTTCACCCAGAGGGTGGTTGAGCAGTGGGACAGGCTCCCCAGAGAAGTGGTCACAGCACCAGCCTACCAGAGTTCAAGAAGCATTTGGACAATGCTCTCAGGCACATGGTGTGATTCTTGGGGTTGTCATGTGCAGAACCAAGACTGAGATTCGATGCCCCTTCCAACTCAGGATATTTTATAATTCTATGCTTTTTCACCCCCTTTCTATTCTTTAAACTGAAAGGTCAGACACCTACCTCCACTCCAAATGCTCTCCTAAAAATTCTTACTAAAAGGTTAACTCCAGCTACTGTTATAATCCATTTCATAGCAACTTCCCTTACCTGACTTTTCGAAGTCATTACAGCCCAAATCACCATGACCTGCCACCTAACCAGTACAAATCAGAAAAGCTGTGATGTGTAAACTACTGCCAGTGTTAAAAGTCAGTCCTCAGGTCCTGCTTTACAAAGCTGATGTAGAATGCAATTGATACACTATATTACTGAAATTGAACTTTTGAGCTGTAATATGAGTTATGGAGAAATTTTTCAATTCATGAACATTACATACGTCTTTACCTAAGCAGACAATCTTTCAATTTACTTTGAAGAACTTCATAGGATTACAGGAAAGTTCAGGTTGGAAGGGACCTTAGGAAGTCTTGAGCATGATCTTCTCCTCAAGCCAGACTTGGCTGTGAAGTGAGATCAGGTTACTTTGAGATGGGAACCTGGTGGATCAGGAGTGCCTGTATGTTCAGTCACAAAACACATGCTTAACTCTAATGGTAATTTCAAATTACCATGTTTTAATGACTGTAGTTCCTTGACGGGTTGTTATTTTTTCCCTCCACCTAATACTAGAGCACAGATGCTGTGCCAAGATGAGTGAGTCCATCATGCAACAGGAATTAACACTCGGGCTGGGACAAGGACTTCGACCATTTCCCATTACAATGGGCTTAACATTCTCATCTTGTTTCACATTTCAGACAGCCCATAAAGTAAAACTTTACCCCAAACACTTGATCAGTTACAGTTGCTGATTTCGTACTCCACAGTTCAGGCAAAAGTAATCCAGAACGACTTTACTGGGTATTGCTCTTATAACATAATTTCATAGAAAAATGTCTAGAACCCACTTGGAACTTAACACCCAACCAAGCTTGGGTGCATTACTGAATATATCAGCGTTTAAACGATCCAACAGTTCAGATCACTGCCTTTTACAGCAGCGAATATTATCATTGCCCAAAACTGAGCACCAGCATATGCTCTCAAACATCAGAATGGCACCAGTTGTGGTCTGCTGAAACATTATCTCCATGTTAGGCATCACTGTCACTCAAAGACAAGACACAGGGCATTAGTTAATCTGCTTTCTGGTCTTCCTGCACATATTGTTCAGGAGTAAAACATGTCCTGAATGGCATCTGTTTCCTCTCTTCCTGGGTAACATTAGGAGCAAGGCTTTATTTCAGTGGATGGACACAGGGAAACAAATGAGCCCACAGATTGTTCCCTCTGACAGCACTTCTGCCACAGATACTGAGGAATTTACCAGAGACAAAGTTCTGGTTCAAGCCAACAATGTTTTCTTCTCCCAAGAGAGCACGTGTTGGCCTCTACTACGTTTACAACTTCAGCAGGTTATGGTGGGGTAACGTCAGGCCTTTCCGTGAGAAAACACATGGCATAAATGTGTTGTTGGAGTTGCTTGCTACACCAATAGCACTAGGCATTTGTCTCAGTAATAGCTAAAGAAAGGACTGGGAGGGCAAGAACGGACTTCTTACAGCACAGCTAAAAAAAACCAAAACAAGGCACAGAGTAATAATTCATTAATAACCTGTTAGGTAAAATGCACTCGTTATCTTGTTTCTCACTGTTGACACAGTTATGTGTTTAGAAAACTCATAATAAAGCCTACAGTTTCAGAGGTACAGAAGCTGGCCACAAACAACAGCTTCCCAGCCCAATTTTTGTAGACAGGCCATTAACTTGATAAGTTAAAATATTTTCTTTTTAGATTTGACCATGTTTTTGCAAAATGTATGAATATCATGATTTCTTTTGTTCTGCATATCATAAAAGCATGTAAAAAAGCCTTTTTTTAATGCTTATAATTGATTCTTGTCAGCCATTACTCTGTAACATGGTGAGTGCTCCTGGGAGGGCAGGGGATGTGAAATCAATCAGGATTCTTCACAGTGCCAGCAGTGAAAATTCCTGCCATCTCTATGAAATCCTCAGGCTTTTCATTATCTTTGTTGTGTCTTTCAGAAATCATTACAAACTTTGCAAAGGCAAAGAACTGAAACACACAGAGCTTACAACTAGCAGAGTGGGGCTGAAGAAGGAAGAAGCGTGTTCTTCACATCAGTGCAAAGGCCATACACTTCAGCACTTCAGACTGTTTATTGTTGTAATGATCTAGTTTTATTTTTAAAATCTTTCATTAGATTATTCACATCCTTTAAGCCACCTTTTCCCTACAGTATTATAAACTGATGTACTGCTTACATGTCAACGGTGAACTGCATATTGTGCCTTTGGCAAGAACTGTACTTCATAATTTTTCCTCAACAAATGAGTGATAAAACACTGCTTTACTGAATAACATAAAAATGCAGTTTATTACCAGCCTTACTGCCTGCAATTATTCCTGTTGGTAGTGTAATGGTAATTTACAGACCAGTTATAGGCCAGATCACTGGCCCACTAAAAAGCCAAATATACCAGAAAGTTCACAGGTAATAATGACTTCATGCTCTGATCTAGGCTAGAAATGAATGCACGGTTTAGACATATGAGACAGTTCTAAGGGCAGAAGTAATTCAGATGGATCCAGACACCAAAATAAATGAACAGAAGGAAAAATCAGAGATAGTGCAAATACTGCCATCACACAACATTTTTGTCTGCACATTTTACATATTATGGTATTAACGTGGCAACTTTCCCTTTCAGCCCTTTCTCATATATAACTTTGTTTCTGTGCTTCTGCTAAAGTGCATACACAAACATAGGAGGATGGATGGGGGGGATTCACTCATCTTTGTTTCCCTGTTCCAGCCTGAGACAACTGCAGGAAATGCAGCCTTTGCCTTGGCCCTTACACTCCTACGCAAATATTTTGATGTTAGATGACAACTTCCATTACACTGGTATGGCATTTGGTTACTTCACACATACCTGCTTCATTCAAAACCCCAGATCTTCTGACTAAGATGACCAAACAGCCATGCCGACAAGGAGGGAAAGGGCTGGGACCACTGCTCCATTCAGTGGCCTCACTGGTCAGCAGGGGAGCTCCACTGGAAGATATTATAAGCTTTCAAATTATGTGCGTGATCACTTTTAGCCTCCCTTATGACTTTTGAAGACAAAGAGCTAGAGATTAATTGATAGGTAAACTGAAAAACTCCTAGAGGTCTTGACAACACAAAAGGCCACTATTTTTTCCTTCACTTTTATGCTTTCAACTCTATATGTATCAGCATCCCCTAATGTCTTGGACTTCACCTTTACCATCACCTTCCTTTTCTCTCTTGATTACATCTCTCCTTTCAGATTTCAGCTTGTTGCATGCATAAACAGCCATTTCTTTCATTCTTCCTTTTGCACAAAAGCATGACCATGTTGTACAACTCTCAAACAACTACCGAGTCACATAGTGATTTCAAGCTGTAGCTCGGGACCATTTGTACGTTTGGCATCTCCAGACTCTCTGCTCTCCATTTTGATTTAACATTTGGTTCTTGTTGGCCCATACAGTTAATCTTGTTGTTGTTAAATACAGTAGCATGTCTCTCTGCAAATCCTGCCATCTGGAACAGTTCTCTACTTATGTTTCAGCAAATCACTTGCTTTTAAAAATCTGGAAGCATATCGTCTCCCCTTGCTTGAAACTAAATTCCTTTCTTTATCACTGAGAAAGTGATGCCACTGCATGTAGGGCTAGTTTGTTCCTCCTACCCAGATATATTCCTAAACTGCTGTCATGAACCACTCTCTTCAAAATTACAGACACATAAAGCAAAACCTAGGTCTTTCAGATTGGGTTCACCTCTTTTTGTTAATTTGTTTTTTGTTTTTTTTTTTTTTACAGATCATACGACAAAACCATGAGGCATGTGGGGACACAGTCTGCATGAAGGCTTTTACACAAAATGAAGCTGTCTTACTCTCTTAATCATTCAATATTGGGTGTTCTTGGAATTACTTAAGACGAAAGAAATAGCCTCCAAATAAACAGCAAAAGTCAGTTGTGTCATCTACTTTGAAAAAATTTGCTTGAAATAGAGCAATTAGTAATTTTTCAAATGGTGACAGCTGATAACTGCTGCTGATATATTGCCCGCTGCTGATATATTACTCTCATGTTTTAGAATTAAAAACAGACAGCAATGTACATATATTTGTATTCTTTGTGGATTATTAGCTGTATCTTCAAAGACTCAATATGCTACCAGATAGAATTTTAACTGAATTTTAACTGAACAGCTCTCACTTTACTATTACTTACTTTACTCATTCTGTAAACATGACGTTATAATAATCCAGAATATAGCTTTACCCTTGGCTGTTGGATAGATAACACAACCTTAGAATGGCAATTAAAGATACAGACAAAGATCTACAGTCAAGATTCTCCAGAGGTGAAGCCTCTGTGCATTAGGCCAAAGATTTTTGCTCAGTCATAAGCTGAAGAGCTAATTTCAAAGAGAGTATCCATCGTCCTGATGGATCAGGAACCGAGAGCTGTGAAACACATTTGATACAGCTATGACCAGCTGTCAAAGAGAAACTATAGCAGCTTTAAACAAGTAAAAGGTACAGGTTCTAAGCCCTTTTCCTAGCTTCCAGGGAAAAGGTTTTTATCATATGCTCTTGTTCTCCACTTAACCTGGCCTTCAACCAGGATGTGACTTCAAATCATTGCCATGGAGTGAGTTATCACACTGCACAGCTTCAGTGAGGCAAAAAGAAATAAACATACTAAGAAAAAAGAGATCTTTTTCTCTTAGGCAGCACCTCCTGCCCCAGCTGCTGAAGTGCACATCACAGTCAGCAGTCAGATCTTTCCTAGACACCTGCTCCATCGTGGCCAGCCCTGCTCAGTAACCTCATCAAGGGTGAGCACCTTGTGCCTGTGTGTGAGTCCCTGGCTGATACCTGATGTAGGTCTGCAGAAGCCTTCCAGCTCTTTTTATGAGTCTTCAGAGCAGCCTAAACTTGTTTTTCTTTCTGTGCTTTTAAGAGATGCATTAATTTTAAGAAGCTAAATGTTAATTTGATTTCCCTTGCAGTTATGGTACCACAACAATGGCTAAGACACTATAGTAAGAGATGTATTTTCTATTTTAGTCTTTCTTATTTTCTTACATTTCATCTTATCTCTGTAAATCACAAAATGTATGAATTGCTTAGCAGAATATGACTATCTCCAGTCTCAAGTGCAAGAACTAGATGTAAGAAAATAAAACTCAAAAGTTTCCTTTCTGCTGTAGATGCAAGACTTAATTTAGAAGAATGTCAGCCAATGTTATAAAGCTGCTACTTTTACCATTTGGGCACACAAAATTCATCATTAAAACTTACAATTAGATAAAGGATCTGAAAGCAACCTATATTGGTTTTAAGATGGAAAAATCTTCATCAGGGAAAAAATACAGCATCAATTTAAAGCTAATCATAGCCCGAGATCTGAGAGAAAGAGAACAGCAAGTAGAAGGGCAGCAAAATAATTGAAGAGTCCTGCTCCAGGACTCTTGTATGTGTATGGGAGAGTACACTAAGTTTTATTATCACCTGACTTAGACCTCTGCTTACAGGATATGTGAACATCTATACTGCAGTGGATACTTTTTGTGTAGGCACATAAGTTAGTGCAGTTGCCTTGGGAAATCGCAGCCTGGAATATGCCACAAAATGCAAATATTAAGTCTTCTCTAGAAATCCTCATAGAAGGTATGTGCAAACAGTATTATACGTATTTTGCTTTGATTCTAGGTTTCTCTGACATCACAAGAAGATCTCTTCCCCTAAGGATTTGGCAATTACAGCTCTATGTTTGGCACACTTGTATTTGCTTTAGAAATTAACCTGAAAAATACATTCCAGGTCCTTTTTAAAAATAAAGCAACTCTAATACTGCTGTTTATATAAATAATATTGTCACTATCTGAGACTCAGAAACTATGCTTTCCGTGTTTTAAGTACTATCCTGACCCATTACACTGCTATTCTTCAAAAGGAAGGAAATCCTAGCTCCTCAACTCCATGTCTACGTTGGAAGTAGTAGTCCTTAATCAGATGAAAAACGGCAAAAGGAATGAATTGATGTCACTCGAACTGCAGAGACAAGAGAAATGAATTAACATGATAAGTATTTGCTGCTCTCAAGGCAGCAAATTGCAGGCTGGCTGAACGCAAATAAAGAGACAATGCATTACGAAAAATGGCTGATTGGGTATTCTCGACTGCCAAAAAGCTTCTCAGGATGCACTGAGAGAGAATTTCTGCAGCCAGAAAAACGATTTCTGATGATGATAAGAAGAAAATAAAGGAATGCCTCCTCCCACAAGCTTAAAATTACCTAAGCATCTAAGAAGAAATCACATTGAAACCCATTAAAGACAGACTAAATTAATCAATTTCATGTACTTATTGATGAAAAAGATGCAATTTGGTTACATGGGAATTACTTTAAAATGCATATTTTAAAATACTTCAGCTGGTCTTTCTGATATCTTACTTATGCTTCTTCCCAAATATCAGAACAATACAGCTTAAGTTGGGGTTCTGTTCATGTGCTGCTTGTGAAAGTTTATTTCAATAACCTCACAGAAAAAACACTGCAGCCTGTTTGTTAGGAACACATCTGAGGAGTGCAATTTCTTTTACTGCAGCCAAAGATAATGTTTTAAGTCATTCTTTTTTTTTTTTAAATCTATTTAGAAGAAACACCACAATTTTTGCCAGTCTTCTACCTGCAGTGCAGTATTAGAAGCTGCCTGACAGTGGCTCCACATTCAATTTTGAAAGCCTTGTATGAAGGAAAGGAAGCAACAAAAAAATGGGAAGAATACTGCATCCCCTAGAAATTGTGGATCTAAAGCTTGCATCCACTCCTACCAGAGCCTGAAGAAAACCACAGATTTCTCCTGTAAGCTTTGTTATTCTAGGCTTCTCTATACAAAGAGGTGGAAACATTTAGGCATTCAAATAACTTTAGGAAACCAACACACCTTATGCAGGGCACTTCCACTGCACAAGCATGTTCTTGGCAAGTTCAGCAGTGATTGTACACTTGGTGATTTAATGGAGTTGACCAGCAGGATCCCAAGCAGCACCAATCCACTTGGGCTAAGTGCAGCGTGATAGTGCCCAGACCCATCCTGACTCCGGGCAGAACAGTGAACCTAGCCTTGCAGCAATCCAGTTTTGACAAACAATGTCTTCAGAGCACATAAACTTTTCTAGTAATTATACATGTACTTATAATGCATCATCCCTCCAGGAATCACAAAGCACTTCATGAATATCTTCACATTCTCTGTAATAGACTTCTTGTTTAGAAATCACAGGATTGGCAGTAAAATTGGCAAATGACATTTCACTTCGATGTGAGGTACTTCAGTGGCATCATCACTTGCTGGTTTAACAGAACTACTTTGTCTTTCTTCAAAATTAGCAGTTAGACACAATCCCTGTGCTTTTTGAGTTAATAAAACAGCTGAAATCTCATCTCTGGCTTAAAGGCTGTTGGCTAGGTTGAATGAAAAGGCTATTTCACTAGAATTGATAACAGCTGGGAATAAGAGTTATCTCACAGTAACATCCGTGAACAAATGAATACTCTGGATTTCATCCTGTCTTTCAGTGTTAAAATTCAGCTGAAGCTGTATGGCTATAAATCTGAGTAGGATAGTTGGACTGTGTTGCCAAACATGTTTATTCTGTTAAGGCCTCATAAGCTTTAAAGCTAAAGGGGCATTTGCATCATGATTTAGTGAAATGAGTTCATTTCAACAAAGTGATTAAGACTCCAGAACTATTTGGACAGTAGGTTGGTTGCTACTGTCCATTCTAATACCTAGAAGATACAATTTGTCCTCAATTATTTTTCCCTGTGCTCAAAGGGTGTCTGATCTAAACAAAGTGATTTTTTTCCATTATCTCAATGACTGGTATGTTTTCTAGCCAGACAACTACAGGCACAAAAGCCAGCATTTTCTTTATGACCAACACTTGATGACCTTGAAAAAACCTGCAACAGCAGCCTGTGGGGCATCTATGGAGATCAAAGAAACAATTCAAGTTTGTATTCATGTGAGTGCCATTCTATGTCTAGTACTGTCTGGAGTGATGTTACAATAACAGCATATTACTAGTATGCTCTGCAAGCACAGTGACAGAGCTGGAGAGGCCAGTAAACAAAAAGCACTGTGCTGCACTGAGTGCTCCATCTCTGGGAGCAAATCACCAGAAATCCCCAAACAAAAATTACATTTTGTACATCTAGGTAAGTTATATCCACAAACTCAGATGTTCTAAAAACACTACACCAATGCATATTTGAGACAGATTGAGGAGGTGGGGAAACTGTGTAGGTACCACATAACTTATCAATTAAAATAAATTACTTTCAGGATAGTACTAAATAGAGGGCTGTTACACAGCTGCTTAACATCAAATTTGCAGAACACCGTAACTCACTCAGAGTGCCACAAAATGTTATGAAATTAACACGCAACTGAAGTCTGTCCCACCTGTAGATTTAAAACTTCCTTACTTACAAAGCTTCTTTAATGGTATCCAAGACAGCTAGTATCCAAGACCTCAGCTTTATGTTTCAGGCAGGAGATTCTGCCTTTTGCAACATAAGGTCTTTGGCCCAGCCAGCCTGCCCTATCTGAAGAGATGAGGAAAGAGAAGTCAGGTATGTTGATGTATCTCAACACTGGCTGCTTTGGAAAGTCAGGAAAAATGAATAACTAACTGTCTAGCATTTATATTGCTCAGGGGATTTTTAAGTATTTATCTACTCCCAACTGCCCACACAAGACAGCAGACAAGCACCAAGGTGAACAGCAGGAAGCTGGGGAGGACACCTGGGATGCAATTCAGAATCACATGGGTCCTCCAGCGGAAAATAGCTAAAATCCATGACTGGGGATAAGGAAGTGCAGCCAGAAGTGTTAATTTTCTAGTGCAAGGACAGAGAGTTTGCACTTTGCTTAGCACAACCAGTTTTGTAACAGTCAAACAGCGCTTCAAAAGTGTATCTGGAAAAATTGCCAGATTGCACATATGATCCTTTAGATTAAACCTCTGAGAATGAGGGCGGCCACAGAAGCAATGAGACGAATTAAAGGACTGGTTTCCTTCTGCCTCTCCAGCTCTGTTAGAAGAGGGTGAGTCAGATACATCTTTTCTTAATTACTGAGCTACAATCCCACCTCCCCCCTTTTTCTTCTCCCACTTCTCCAAGCCTTCTCTCCAAAACATGTCTGCTATTACCAGGCAAATACAAGACCAGCCCTTCCCCAATAGATGCATACAGCTATCAGTACACAGCAGTAAAACAAGCTGCAGTTCCCATTTTCCATGACAGATGCTGTAACTCTTTCTGTGCTAGGCAGTTACACAGTTCAATACCCTTCCTGGAAAGGAAGTTAATTTACCCAGTTAAAACAGGAGGTGAATCAATGATACCATTATCACAAGCGAAACATGGTCAAGATACCAAAATGACCATCGGTACTGTCATGCTGAAGGAATGTCTGTGCCATTTCTCACGCTCAGAAGAAAGAGGGATGAATTTGCAATGACTTTGGTTAATTTGCCAGCTCCATCTCCTGCCACCAGAGAGAGAAGGGCTGCTCCAAGGAGAAATTCAGAACAAAAGTTAATCTCTTTCTCTGAATTGCCCTTTCTAGGAACCCTATGCATCCTTGTTGACAGGCAAAGCCATATCTGTCACCCAAGTCTCAAGGTAAACCTTGTACATATTCTTTGCAGAAAGACTACAGCATTTGTTATTTTTTATGTAAAACCTAGAGGCGCTTATCACCAGAGCTAAGCAATGTGATGTGCCAGAGGGTAGCTTATATGCTTTGTAATAGCTTAGAAAAGTACTTGTAGATGTTCTGCTGTCTCCAGAAACAATTGTCCCAATAGAAGTATTCCATCTTCTAATGCACTACACATGCATCACTGATGTACAGAACCTCCAAGCAAGATTATCCTGATGCATTTAAAACATGCCCACATATGGATATGTCATCAAATCCAAACTCCTTAGCCTCCTCATTTTCAGCACCATGTCAATTTTAAATGATTCTGGCTAAGTGAGATGGCAGGATGCTGAAAACACTGTCAGCAACTGGCAGGCCGACTCCATTAAAGTACTCAATACTGCTAACACTGGTTAAGCAGGACTTAAAAATGACTCTCCTGCAAAATCAAATTCAAAAAGTTCTCCCTCACACTGCCCACAGCATGACTAGCTCACAGATTTCAATGCACACAAGCACAGGACTTAAATGGTCCCCTGACCATGGGTCATTTCGCATTCAGGTTCAAACAGAAATAAAATTACAAATGGAAAAATTACTGGAACCACAGAGGATATAATCTGGCCATTAGTCAAAAATCTGCAGAAGCTCATACAGAACAGAACATGATTCAGATACTAGCTTTGTAATGATATCAACAGTGAAGCCAAGGGTGGAGAGTGTGGGAAGGTGGTACCAAGTTTTAATGAAAGGTCTTTGTTAAGCTATGGCAATGTCAGCCTTCCTTACATAAAAAGCAGTTTAAAGGATCAGAATTACACTCTCAACTCCACAGAGGGTTGCAGGAGATTATACCACCCAGAGACTAGGATCTGTGTTTGAATGTATTTAATCACTGAATTTCATTTGACTTCAAAGTACAAAAATGTTTTCATGGTAAAAACCCACCAAAACCCCCATGTATTCTCTAAAAACAGCAATTCTGAAATTACCAGTTCTGAGTATTTAAGAACATCTTATCCTATCTCTAAAACCAGAAAAGCTCGACTGTGGGTGGCCTTGAAAGAGTTTACAAATGTGCAGAGCTGGAACAACGAATCAATCTAAAATCAAATGAAACTCCAAATCCTCTACTTGGTCCCTCTACAGGAAGCTCTATGGCCTGTGACATGTACAAGCTGGAACAGACAACATTAATGGCCCAGCTTTTAAATCTACTTATTTGAGCTTGAAAACAGCACAAGGCAAACATTTCCATCATCTCACAGAGTATGTGACTCCCTAAATCCCTTAGGGGTGCTGTCCTCAATGCTCATGTCAGCTGCAGGAATATTGTGCCTAATTTCTCTCTGTATTGTTAGATCAATAACATCAGCAACCTACTTCACCAAGGAAGCCTATCTGTAGTCTGGTAAGAGTTCAAGTTTACAGCTATCTTTCTTAATCCAAAGTATTTTGCATTCTGTGGGTGTTTAGACTAGACTCAAATACTTAGGTGTTCAGTGGGATTGCTCTGTATGATAACAGCTTCTTGAAGAAGGAAAACAATTAACCTCTGTGGAATCTGGGGAATGTACAAATCTTCCACACCTTCCTTTTGAATTTATATACAGATTATAAATGGCCAGGTCACAACAAGAACCTTATGAGAAAGAAGACAACTTTTTTTTCAGAATTATTCTGTTCAATATGTATGTGAACGTCTGAATAAGGTCTTATTAGTCAGCAAAGAGAAAAAGCACAGTATACATCGTTTAGTATAAACATATTCTAAACATAAAGAATATAATCAGCCTGCAAAATGCAGATCATCCACATAGTACCTTGCCTGAAAATTTCCAGCTTTGAAAGCCTGGAGCTTTTTCTCCTCTTTACTTTTTTTTAGATTTTGATAGCACAATCACTTTCACAATGAATTAATTGTTCTGTACACATTCCACCTTAATTTACTTGCTGAAGTGTGGAGCCTAGAGTGCAAGAAATAATTCTGTTTTCTTGGAAATCTGTTTTTCTGAGCAAATATCCAAGGAAGGTTAGCGAATACTTCAGAAAAGTTTGGCTTGTAATTTTAGAGGAAAACCTGTAAATGCCCTTCTAGGTCCTAGATAAATTCACACGGACATTACGAAGTATACAGATTTACTGAATTAAGTCAAGCTTATCTGAAATACTGATAAAAGCGGCTGTAAAGCAGCACAACATCAATACACAGGAGAACTGAAATGATAATGGCTCAGCTATCAATGTCACCATCTGTGAGAACATACCACTGAATGTGGTTACTCTGTGATGAGTAAACGAGTTCAATCCATCTCACACTCAAGCATGAATAATTTTCCAAGTAATGGTGAGATGTTAAGTCATTGCTGCTGAAAACTCCATCACACCTACCATCACTTCCCAGAAAGGAAAATAGGCCCTGCAGTTAGGATCCCAGTTTATTCTTCATTGGTAACATCTTCTTGGTCTGTCATTTTGCTCAGAAACAATAAAATTCTTACTAGCACTGTATAAAGAAAGACATTTCATTCTGGAATGGATAAAGAAGTCTCAATACCCATTTCTGAAGCAGAGCCAGAGCAAGCAGTTTACTAGTTGATAGCAAGAAGTTAGCTACTCACCACCTTGCAGCAGCTTTGTGCACGTGACCTTGCCCCAAAATAGCATTCCACCTAACAGTGCTCACTTAGTAACCAGTAACTCCCTCCCCAAAGCCTCATCATCTCACCTCTGTGGCCCTCAAAATCTGCATCATACTCTGCAGATCCCCCTGGAATACTTGGGCTTCTCAACTCCACACCCCCACCACTTAAAGTCCTTTCACCCCCAAAATACTTTCTAACCCAGATACCTGAGCTTTTGCCCCAGACACCCTCATGCCTCCAGCCCTCTCTCAGCTTTCTCTATCCCTAGCCTCCCCCACCTGTGTCCCATCTTGACTTTCTCTGATTTTTTTTAGGGATGGTCCAAATAGTAAGAGCCAGGCTGCTGCTATGAAAAACCCACCAAGGCACAACTTAGAGAGCAGAAAAACAGAACAGGCAGCCCCATGTGAGAAGATGTCTCCATTGACTGATGTCACTGCAGCCTGGAGAGCCTGGCCAGGAATGAAGAAGGTGCACAGCTGCAGATATAATTGGAGGAATTACACTTGCAAGACCAGAAGCTGGAATATAACTAATGCATCTGAGATAGTTGATGTATGTCCTGGAGGCAGCTTATATCTTATTCTACCCCTAAGCAAAAAAGTAGGTGGCACAGGGAAGGAATGATCACAGCCATCCGCTCTCCTTTATCATGACAGACCCTTTTATTTCTGTAGGGCACTTTTGCCAGCGTAAGAGTCTCCCCCTGTTCTATAGCCTGAGGATTAGAGAGTAGTCAGGCAGCTTACGCAAATGCCTTATTTTGACAGCAAGTCTCCTTAGTTTCAGCATCTTTTATTATGTTTGTCTTTTTTCTTTCTTTCTCTTCAGTTCTGCTGAATACTTTTCTTAATGGCAATCAGCAAAGAATTAAGTCATTATTAGAAGAGAGAGAGAGCATCCGGAAAGTGGTATCTATCATACTAAATAAGCTTTACAACAGATTCCTGCACTACTCATCTTGATTTATTTGAATATAGTTGATCAGACAAGTATATTTTATTCTGTATCTAGGCGAGGGTTTTAATATGATGTATGGAGATAGGTAGCTAGCTAGGTGTTCATCAAACCTCAAAAATAAAATTGGTAAAATCACACCAAATGCAATTGAGTCAGATGAAGCTGGAACAGAAAACTGCACAGTGGCAGAGTGGTGTTTTATTCTTTTGAGTCACAAAACACAAAAGGTATTTAAAATATAATAAGACTTCATCAATTGCAAGATGGAAGTCAGGGGTCTTTTTAATTATGCAAGCTTTGTAACAGATATGCAACGAAAATTGACAGTTCCCTGACCAGTGAACTTTCTGTCTCAGTAATTAAAGCCTCTTGTATTACTGTAAAGTAAGTGTGATCTAGTTTCAAGAGCTCTAAAAAGCAGCTGGTTGAGTTTACAGGACAAAGCATATAGTAGCTATACAGAAACCCTCCCACATGAGCAATACTCTCAGAAACCTGGAGCCCCCATAGGGACTTCAGTTGCAGGAGTATCTGGAGGTAAACAGCTGGATCTACTGAAGACAAGGCAATAAATGCAAACACACTTCTCTTTCTCTGTGAGAGTGAAGGAAGATTGAGAATTTGACAGAGGCAGTTTCTTCCTTTCTGTTGCCGAAGCTCTGTCAGTGGACACTTTGGAAAATATGTGCCAAACGGGGTTATCCAAGTGCACCGCACTTCCAAATCTTGCCACCTTCTGCAGTCCCTGCAACCCTGTGATTGTCTCTTTTCCAAAGGACTTTCTTCTCCTGAGCACTCCCACTCAAGGAAATGCTTATGGACACCAGCGTCCACATCACCTTGTGACTCAACAGCCAGTCTGCACACACAAACCAATACTCCAGGAAACTCATCTGGAGGTAGTGTCAGGAACAGAAACAGATTTTTAACCAGAATCATAGTCTATCCAGCTGCCAGATCTGCAAGAGAATTGCAGTCTGCTTTAATACATTATAACAGGGGTAATAAAACAGTAGAGTTATCTCTTCAACAGCTGAAAACTTTGATGAGAGAAGCACTACAGTGCCCAACCATTTTGGCCCTTTTGCGTACATGAGTCTGTACTCTTGTTTGGATTAAAATGTCAATAAGTTACTCTCTCATGGGGAAAATGGAAAATACACTGGTAGATGAGAGGCACTGTTAGGGAGTCATGCCAACAGAGAATTCCAAAAACCAGCATCGCCAAGTATTTCTCATCCTTCATTCTGTGAAAAACTGCCAGAATTAGAACAGCTTGAAATAAAACTCTTGAAAAAGCTGCAGTGTTTTAACCATCCTAATTCTCTAGTGCCCCACACTTCTCCATCTTGTGAGATGTGGCTTCCATACCTCTGCATTTGGACAGTGAAATGCTACTTCATTCCCTACATATGCATAATTTTTCTTGGGTAAAACAGCACTAGAGGTTTGGATGCAGAATGGTTATAAAGTAAGGAAATGTAACTACCAAACTCCTCCTGCTGCTCTTGGCAGGACTCATTAGCTGTAACCAACTCGGCTAGCTGTTAGGCAAACACTTCTGATCGAGACTGACTGTAAAACAAAAGTTTCAGATCAATTTCCTTTTTGCTGTTGATCATGATTGTCTTCCCAGAGTAATCCAGCACTTGCAGCCCAGCAGTGTTCTCCTCCAGAGAAGTGGGTTTGACAACTTTAAATCTCAGGGAAAAGAAATCTTCCTAACAGTGAATGAGTGTCTCTTTAGCAGGAAATCCGGGTGAATTCTGAGGAACAGACCAAAACCAAGCACTGCTTACTAATAGCAGTTTCTTTTAGTGCAATTCACTTTCCAGTGTCATGTGTTGCACAAATGAAATCTCAGAACCAAACCCACAGAAACACGCTTCCAAGTGCAGGTAGATCAGATGGATGAGGATCCAACTGCACAGTATAGTCAGATCTCCACAGGATTCTTCTGCATCAGTGATGATGCTACAGTCAGAAGTGCCCAGAAGAAACTATGCCCATCTCATACAGCAAAGCACTTCTCGTCCCATCTGGGTGAGAACAGAAGAAACACACCCTAAATTCCCCTGGCTTTCACCAGTGCCATCACACTGAGTCTGCTCCACAAGCCAGCCACGGGCCAGTCACACAGCTTGTTCCACATTCATGTGTATTTCTACATGAAAAAACCAGACCTCACACTGCAAGTGGCACGTTTTTAGTTAGAATGTTCTTATTTTCTGATTTTAAGATACTGATACGTGTTAATGTTGTAAGACAGATTTTTCAGCCGTGGGTCTGGTTAGGTCAGTAGACTGGCCCTAAGTTTAAACCAAAAACAGTTTTTTCTCCTCTGAAGAAACTTCAGAAAATTTATCTGCTAGTACATCAGTACTTACTTTGTACTCTCTTTGACCCAACAGCTTTACTACTCACCTGAAAATTACTGAGTATCAGTGAACTTTTCTATTTCAGATTCCAATACAACTTCACCAGGAAGTAACCTGTAACTTCTATAAGAATTAGTTATCTAAGTTATATATTAGGTTTTGTATTCCACTTTGTATCTTTACCTCACTCCTGCTCCACCTGCTGCGTATGTGCAAGAATAAAGGCTAGTGACTAGGGGCATAGAGGTCATCTTTCTTGTGAAGAAAAAAATGCCAGAAACTAAAATATTTTAAGTTTCTGCAAGCACAAATAATGAAATAATTAAACGGACACATTTTTCTTTCAGAAATTCCTACCTCATATCAGTCCTTGGTTCCCAGGGAGCAACTCTGCATTAATAATCAAGTCTGACTGGAGACTATGGCTGGCTCCAAGTCTTTCTCCTAACTCTTCCCCCCTCGCAGCCAGCGTGCCATAAGTAGCTATAGGCTGAGAATGCTCTCCCAAGACTGAAATTACCTCCAGGAGAACGAAAGGAACTTGGCATGCCATACCAGCGCAAACTGGTGATTCTGGGCATGCCGCACTTGTCAGGCCATACAGGTGACCACCTGTGCTGAATGAGTTCCCACAAATGGTAAAAGAGGCCAGACAACAGAAGAAAATGGACATTTGTGTTTAAGCTCCTTAATGATCTCAATGCCCTCAAAAAAAAAAAAAGAAAAAAAGAAGTTAAAATAAGGAAAGAAAGAAAAAAAAGAATTTTGGGTGGGCTCTGGTTAATTTTATACTCTCTTTTGACTGGTTTCTATTTTTCAAGCTTCTTTTAGGGCTGCAGTTTTTTCTTAATGTTGCTAGTCTAATACACTCAAGGAACTAAAAGTGATTAACAATATGAACTGCTTTCTATCATCAAATTTTATGCAAACAAAAACTTTTTTAATCAGGGTGAGCTAAGTAATATAACTCTGTAAGTAGGAAACAGAAACAGAGCAATGATTTATTCAGGAAAGTTAAAGCATGGAGATAGTCCCATACTCTTCAAGCCTCTCCCCATCCCTAAGCAGAAGATAATAATGTATAATGATTATCAACAAGGGCTATTCCTCTCTCTCTAGACAACAAACTTCTGAGGACATTCCAAGTACAAACTAAAATTTGCTCCCCCGCACCCCCAGAGTACCTAAATAAAATTTATAGAGACAGGCAGTGAAATGGATCTGTGAGAGAAGCTAGTTTGCTAACTGTTCTAAAATGAAAAAAGAACCCATATCCTGTTATAGTAAGCCCAATATTTTACAAACCTCCAAGACTGTTTGATGGAGCATCTAGAAGAGCACTGTTTATTTACTATGGCAGGGGAAGCATAAACAAACTCTGCCCGTAAATCACTTTCAGCAAAATTACACATTTGGTTCTAAAATATGGGTCTTGATTCCCTGTGGCCTTGTATCTTCTGCAGTCATTTACATCAGCATGAACTATATTGATGGCCTATGGAACCACTTCTTTGATGTAGCAGCATTCTACCTACACGATACAGTCATCTGCACTGCTGTAAATGTCTCAAATAGCACAAGGCTCTTGTGCTGTGGAAGAAACAGTATAGTCAATCTGTTGGGACAATGCACAGGTACAAACGTATTAAAAAAAAAAAAAAAACACCAAAAAAACCCCACAACCTAAACCAATTTTTGACATTAAAAATCTGCATATATATTAAGAAGAAAGTTAGAATGGGAAGAAGACAGCTAGAGCGGACAGAGTCAGTCTTTATTAAGACTGTTTTATAAAGTTCACAAATACATCTTACACATGGTACCAGTGTTAAAAGAATGACCACACAGGTTTAAAGCTTGCATTTTAAAGCTTTAAATAGATGTCTGAATTACAGTTGCTTCAGCAGCCTTAATCCAGCTATCAAGCTTACTTCGGAATGCAAACTTTAAATGCTCATTAAGGTTTTTTTCCACAGGCTCCTTCCCTCAATCAGTGCATAGAAGTTACAGTTTCTATAGCTACTAGACAACTATTGAGTATGACTGCTTTCTCATCATACTTCTACATTTAGCTGCAGGTCTTGCATACTGTGCACTATTCACATTCTGCTCAGAAGCCTGAAGAATTAATTTCCTGCTAACTGAGTCTGTGTTATCATCACAACTGAATCCAACTGCTTTACAAATATCAGTTATTTTTTGCACTGTATCATCCATGTTTTATATATTTGTAACTGATTTACAGAGAGATCAAGGTCAAAAATAATTTTCACTGATTGTCAAGAACCCCAGTTGAAAAGCATAGGTACATGATCTTGTCTAGGTATGACTTCATTTGTGGTTGAGGTTTAACCTTTCTGCAAACCAGGACCCAAGTCTCATTCACTAAAAGAGGATCTTATAATTACAAATAAGGGAGAAGTTTGGTTTAAGCCACTTCAGGAAAATGAGGCAACAGGCAGAAACAGGATGCATCTCTCCAGAGCACCATGTGTTCCAGTCCTTAATGTGTCTATACACTATTGTTTCTTGGTCTCTTCTGATAAATCTAAGACATCAGTTCTGCTCTGAGCAGGAAGCTGGACTAGATATCTTCTGGAGGTCCCTTTCAACTTTACAAGGAGAGTTTTCAATACACAGCTCTTTTCAGACAGAGAGGAATCCATCTTTTTTCATAAGACCAACTGACATCAGCACAAACCCAAGGATTACAAGTAGTGACTCCAAAATGTGAGCATGGGAAGCCACCAAATAAGACATTGACATGCTCGAGATCATTAATGGTATCAATTTTTAGAAACATGTCTTTTCACTGTCAGCAGTTCTAGACAGGAAACTTTGTGTTCTTAAGTATCACCTCGCTAGCCAGCCACTATAGGCAAAAGTAACTTATCCAGCTTTTATGATTACTCTGTGCTCTGAATTACTATCTGAGAAAAACGGAACTGTCTAGCATCTCAGTCAATTTATTCAGAAGAGAAAACAATCCAGGAGGGACAAGATTTACTGTTTCAGTGCTGGTTCCCTAAATCCAGTGAAGCTGCAATGAGGTTTGCCGATTTGTCATTTGATTCCCTATCTACTTGGAGGCAAAGTGCACTTATTTATATGTAACTGCATCCTTAAGCTTGACTGAAATGTGCTTTTCATCTGACATACTGAAGAGAATTTAAACTTAGCTGCTTTCATTAATACAAGCACCTATGCAGCTAGAATTTCAGATCAAGCCCCTGAAGCGCTGGGAATCATTATTCTCTCCTTGGGCTTGCTATAAACAAGCAGATAATGAGGAAATGAATGGAAGGAAAAGGAATGAAATAGAAGTGGAGGATAAGTTAATATACCTTCCTCATATAAAAAGGCCATTCTGTGCTCCACAGTGTATTTCCATATCTGGAGTTTATCTGCAGTACAAGTCGGACTCCTAAATTTATTTGCAAAATATTAAAAACTTCTGATTTTTAGCTTTAAGGATACAATATATTTGCTGTAAATCAGTAAAATGACAGAACAAAGGAAGCAATGCTTTTCCAACCAACAATAATGCTCATCATTTGCAAGAGATGTATTTCATTACATTATATATATTGATGAGGGGAACTTAGGTAGAGAGGTACGGGAACAGTGAGGGTGTACCCTGAACAGATTACTACTTACCTCACTCACTTCACTACCAGGATCTTAAACTATGCCTCTTTACTGCAATTCTCTCCTCCTAATGTTTCCACACACTGGCAAGAGTTAAATATTGGAATATAATAAACATTAATACTGGAATACTATGGAACGTGTTCTTCCCCAGTGCTATTAACTCTTTCCAAACAGAAAAATATTTAATTACAGCAATGCAAGAGAGATAGTGGGAGAGAGAAGAGAATACCCCATCAGGAAAAATTCTGAGCTGATTAATGGAGAGAGAAATGTCACAGTGAGGAAGCACATCTCAAAAGAAAGGCTGCACATGCCAAAGGGAGGATGCTCTTCGAAGGACAAGTTCAAATGAAGAAAGTAAATCTAAAATGAGTGACTGACAAGCATGATGAGCATCAGGACTTGGCACCATTAATGCAAAAATGCTGAGCTCTGACTGCTATTATGCATTAAATGTAACTCATGAAGAAGGAAAGAACAGTCACTGCTAGGTAAAGAAGAATATGCAAGAGAATGGCAAAGGATGCTTTGAAAAAAAGATGGAGACATACAGTAAAAACAGTATAGGACGATGACATACTAAACAGCAGCTTTCAGGAGTCTAGCAAGGTTCTTCAGGGTATGAGAGGAAAACTGAAAATCTTAAAATCACCTGTATTTAAAAACTAAACAGCAGAGAAGCCACGCATGAACAAAATATGGAAAAATCCAGCTCTAATCTCTCCACTGGCAAGCAGAAAGATTCTTGCCCAAGGAACAAGGCTCTGGGCTTTATCAAAATGAATTTCTGTTTAGCACCAGAAGAAAGATTCTTTACATGATTAATAGTTTCAAGCACTGTTGAAACAAGCTACAGGACAGGAATCCTTTCTGATTCTTCTTATTTGTATTCATCATGTAGTATGTACTGTTCTCATTGTGAATTGGGGTTTGGAAGGTGTTTGACTTCCCCACAAGCATCCAGAGTGCAGTATGTGCAGCGTGCAGGATTTACACAAAGCATTTGTACTCCAGTGTTTCTCTATTCACACAAGTGAAACACAAACTATTGTACTCCTCCACCATTACTTAAAACTCCACATTTCTCAGCCTCATCCCAGTGGCACAGAAAGTATTACAGAAACAATAATCCCCAACTGAAAGTGATGCCTTTCAGCATTACCCCATTACCTCTCCCTGCTATCTGAAAACTTCAAGGGCACTCAAAGTATGTGTAAGGGAGCAAAAGGCAAGTCTCTGATGTGTTAAAGGAGTGGTGACTGGTAAATGCAATACAAAGAGCTGTGTAATTTGCACCACAGCCCCTCTGCTGGAAAAAGCAACCCACCACACAGTCACAGTCTCCCTTCAAGCACTCCAAGCAACATGCATTTCTAGGAATCACTAGTTACTGACATGAATGCACAAGCCTTCTGTTTCTCTTCTTTGCCCTTCCTCCCCATCTCTCACTCCTAGATATTGCTTCTCAGTAAAAACTTTGCTTCTTGAATTTTGTAGACTTACTTTCCTGCAAAAAACAGGGACCAGTGGTAGTGCCTTTGGTGATCCTGCCAGATTAACCCAGCCAGCCACTGGCTACTCTGAGCGTAGAAGGCCTTTGTCTGCAGGTTGAAGTTGCCCTGTCTGCTGTCACTCAGCAGAGAGCTTGCTTAGGAAGACTGATCAAAGGGGGTATTTAGTCAAGTGTCCCTTGCTCTGGAATAACAGCAATTCATCATAAATCTGTAACATAGATTAGTAAATCATCCAGAATTAAGGTGGAAAACTTTAGAAATGCAGCTCTGGGAGAGAGGATAACATAGGATAGGGTCTTCCTACAGAGCTACTTGGAGCTAGTAGGAGGCACCGATTATGCATCCCAGCTAGCAAGAGGTGGCTGGGGCAGGGTGGGTGGAAGGGATGCAGCTGCCAGGCAATGACATGTAGAAAGCAGAGCAGCATGCCAGCATACTGCAGCAGTGGAAAGGCACACTTGCTGCTTCCTCTCTCATCCCAGTGCTCCAGGTTCTCCGAGTTTGTTGCTGTATGTTGAATGAGAAATGAAGAAACAGAACCAGGGAGGAAAAAGCTGCAGAAGGCATTGGAGACAACTCATGTTCCCTCCCCTCTATGGGAAGCTGTCTTCCAGTTTGGAAAGCTGAAAGGCAGTGCAAGAGACCAGCACCAAAGAAGATCGCAGCTCCCAATTTCTTTGTGTGAAGTCTGGCAAATGTTTATGGTTCTCCTGCTGCCTGTAAAAGCCTCTGTTATGCAGCAAGGTCTCTGCCTGGTATTTGCAGATCTCTCAAATCCCACATATTTGACACAAGACAGAGTTGGCACCCCTGACATCCGTCTGCAGCGCAGCCTGGACCTCGTGCAATTAAAACCTGTCTCCAGGTCCAAGGCCCCATGCCACAGTCAATCACACAGCCAGGCTCAGAGGGCAATGAATTACCATCCAAGAAAGATGCCATGTCTGCATTTGCACAGCATCTTATACAGGGGTCATCACCAGGGAAGGCTCCTAAGCATAAAGAAATAATCAGGAGATATAAGACTTAAAAAAGGTGCAGTTGCTGCATGGCAGAGTCCTCTCTGCCTCTTCTTCCAGCAAATGCCCACCTGAAACAGCGGTGATGGGAAGTCCTCAGAAAAGCCTTACTTTAGAAATGGTGCTCAAGTGTTTGTACCATTAGCTCAGCAGGCTGCCAACTTCTATTGTTTCTTGCATCTTAGCAGGATACAAACAGCTGATCTCTTGAAAGCATTTAATCAGTGTCCTAAATTCCATCCACCAATGAGCCCCCGTAAACAGTTTTCTTAAGAGGAAAAAAATTAAATCTTTTAATTAAGTTTTTCCATCAAAAACCCAGTCCTGCTGATAATGGTCAGGAAGGTATGCAAAAGTAATTACTCACACAATCTGTTTGTCACACACTTCTGGGGCATCACTCTCTTATGGGGCATCCAGTTTTCATCTTCCAATTCATTAGCACCCCTGCCCTGCCCACAGTGCCTCAGGAACAGCATGCCCCTGTTTTCCTTCTCTCAGATTAAACACTTCTGTACATTCACAGGCCAAGAATTTGGACACCTTCCCCCTTACCACAACTGCATAAATACATCTACATTTGTTGCCGGTTTGCAGGAGCCTGAAAGAGAAGGAGTAATCCATGCTGCTCACTTCCCTGGTGAGCTTAATTAGCATGTCAGATAAAAAACAGAGAGAAGAAAATTTTATTAAGAAGCTATTTTCAAAATTGCAGCCACCTGCTAGACAGTGAAACTTTTTAGCCTTTCCTCAAACAAGGAGGGAGTGCTGGGCTTGGAGCAACCTTCACTTCTTGTCTGCTAAAGGTACAGTAGCAGTCAGTTAGTGCCAACTCAAATGTGGAATTTGGCAACTTAAGGGAAAAACCCCAAAGGCAACACAATTACCTACACCACAGTTACATGCCTCCTTGAACCTTCAAGGGAGACAGAAAAGATCAATAACAACTCTCCCATTTTATGATGACCATTTAACTTTCAATATTTGCCACAGCAAATGACAGGCATCTTGGTTTATTATTTTTGTCAGAAAACACTATATTGTATGGTTTACTGTATACCGGTGTTGTTCACCACTGTCAAAATGAAAATAAGTTAAATCATCAGGGCAGTCTATTTGCACCTCAGCTGCTTTGATTTCACTGCTTGCAATGAAACCACTTTCCCATCAGGGAAATGGTAAGTATTATGCTCAGGCATCCCCCACTGCTCAGCATGTAGATTTTGCAGATTTTTACAGTAAGAAGTGATGTCACTTCAGCTCATTTCTGAAATAAAACCCGTGTCCCCCTCTCTGGGGAGGAAGCTCTGCCATAGGAAGTCTGCTGTAGGAAACCTACAGCCCTTTGGCCATCTCTGACCCCCTTTATATGGAAAAGACTGTATCAAGTACCACTAAGTTAAGCAGCAAGGTATGAGCTCTCACAAGTAAATTCAGGGCGTACAATCACTCTGGTTGTCAATACCTGCACTGAAACAATCCTTTGCTAACTGAAAGTGTCTACTGTCAGTCTGATTCTGCTTATCTTTCTTAATCCACAAGCATCCCAGAGGATCAAACCGGTGGCACTGTACAGTTGCTTGAGCATGTATTCATCATGCAACATAACTCACAGAACAGCAGTAGATCCTGCTTATGGAATCATGGCTGCAAGATCCCCAGCAATGTCCCTATCCAGTTTCTCAAGCCAAGAAGCCAGGTAGCCAGAGCAATGCTCTCACGTAGAGACAAAATTTTGTAGTCGTTGAATATCTCGAAAGAGAGACTGCAAAATAGTTTTGGACAAAAAAACATAGAGGAAATTTGCAAGTTATAAGAAGGATGGAAGCAAACTGTTTTTCCCTCAAACCCTTTCTGCCCTTTCCTGAAGAATCCCTATAACCTGTTTTGCTAGGCCTACACAAAACACCTGCGAGAAGACCAGAAATCCTACCACTGTAGTTTTAGTTTTGATCTTCGAATAAAGATTCTGGACAGAAAATACCAAAACCCTTGATTTCCCTGGCTGTTTCTTCTCCTCTAAATTGCACAGCTGATACTGCTTCTGCTGATAAATCTGAACACTGTCTCCACAAACATACCTTAATACCCTGCATACTGGCTATTGTCATGACACCTTGTGCTGTGTTACACCTCAGCAGTGTAAAAGGAGGCAACATGAGGGAATATAGCCTACTGCCACCCAGAGAAGACTCCATGTGCCCTCCCATTTCACAGTCTGGAGTCTGCAGCTTCCTGCAATTAAACCTGTTTCTGGAGACATATGCAAGTAGTTCTGTTCTAGGGGAAAAACAAGAGGCACCTGACTGGCCACAGTTCAAAGCCAATTCAAGCAGAAAGTTTTCAACCACTACCTCTAAGGAAGCCAGACTATTCATTCAATTGCCTGACTTTAGGTCCTGGCATTTGAAAATTTGGTCTTAGCTTTTATGAAATACGATCTTTATGACCAACATCATCAAAACATGATGGAGTAGCAAGAGTTAGGGTTGTCACACCAAACTTTCATCCTGTTAATATTTTATGCTGAAAAAAACTCAGTTTTTTACTCAAATCCCATTTTCACAATTTCTGTTTAAGGCAGTTTGGGGGTACAGTATTCCTTGTCTGTTTCATTTAAACTTTCAGACTTTCTGGCATTGAAGGAGAATCTGAAAATTTGAGATCCATAAGGTGACTATTAATACATTATTAACACTGAGTTAATGACTCAGCACTCATCTGCTGCACATATTTCTCTAACCACAGAGACTGAGATTAAATGCTGCTGTTACAAATGCCACAGTTTCCTACATAAAAAATTCTGTAGATTATGGGTCTGTATGCACTGCTAGATTTGAAATGAGATTAATCCCTTTAGGGTAAAAGTAAAGAAAGGATGAAAATCTCCTGACCTACGTTTTTCTTCTAAACTTGAAAGCAATATTTTTACAGTACCCTTATCTTCCTCTTCCTAAAATAGAGCAAATACTATAACCTTGAGTGTGTACTTGAATTTTAAAAATACAATTGACTGTGCATCTTTGACTAGAGTTACTTTCAGGAAAGTCTGGGTCACTGATTATGATTTTTACTTTCTGGACCCCACAGTACCTTTGTGTCTCTCCAAAGAGGTTTATTTCACAAACTCATAAATCCATCCATGGACAGACTGCATCAGGCCCATCTTTTGTTTGGTTTCTGCTATTTTTTTCTGCTATTTTTCTGCTATTTTCTGCGATTTTTTGCCCTTTCTGTATATATTTAAACAATTTCCTAAATACTTATGTTTCTCTTTGACATGGATTCACCTTGTTTACTACATGTCACTTCTTTATACATGGATAACGTTTTTCACCTTGCCTTTTTTGGATAACTCAGCAGCAGTTATCCAAGATCCTAGTAAGTTTTCAAATTCCCACTTTAAACCATGAAGGATACCTAAGTGCTCATCAGTCTCACAAGCACAATTCTGCCACAAGTTGTTGCTATTTAATGAACTGCTGATTAGAGAATACTCTTTCCTTCTGCCTCTCTCTTTAATAGTCCCTGGATGGCCTTTACATAGAAATTCCTTTCCAGTAATTCAAAGCAGATGGTCAGGCACCACTACATTGTGAGTGTGCATGTGAGCACACATATACACTTGTATTTGTGTGGAGAGAGATCGAAGATACATAAAAAACCAAAAATTAATGTAAATCAAAGACAGAGAATGCCTTCTATGCAGGCCTCTGACAAGACGAGTGCAAGAAGAAACAAGATGATTGTTTATAGCTACACGTGGATCCAAACAGCCAAAAACAAACAAAAGTGCTGATGGACATAAGAGAGCATTTTGGGGTTGCATCATCTCTACCTAGTAAAAGATCTTCTATTCTGATCCCCTCTACTTAAGAATTCCCCAGATGTATCCTCCATCTACGAAAATAAGTGAATAAACACAACAGCACCATATGAAAGAGAGGAAGAGAGGGAGGAAGGGAGCACCACCCCGAAGCCACTAGTCCATGTCAGGATCACAACCATTGCTCCATTTCTTGTAACATCTTTAGATATTTCTTGCTGCCCGAAGCAGCCCTCTGGCAGGCACAGCTGCGAAGGGGCTGCTCTTGCAAGCACAAACAGAGGCTCAAACCTCAGCTGCTCATCTCTGCTTCTCTTGCAGGAAGCAAGACAAGGTCAGATGGAGAAGACCTTTCTCCATGGAGTATACAGGAATGTGAGAGAAACACAATAAAATTGTATTAAATAAAAGTGGGAGTACTCAAACACCTGTCACATAGATGCTTAAAGTCACTGAAACTAATTATCTTGTGTGTCAGGGATCCCTCCTGCTCTAACAGAGCACTTTCATGCTCATTAGGGAAATCTGACAAGTCTTTTGAAGCCCTTGGACAAGCTGTTGCACCGTAGAACAGCTTGTTTAGGGTATGAACTTTTTCTGCCACACGCTGTGTAGTGGGTGTTACATTAAAGCCAGTGGAAACACGTAGCATCTCAACTAACACTGGTGCAGTTCTGGACAGGGGCTTCTACACCACTTCCAACAAGCAGTTCTCCAGACACCCAACCGTTCCCCAGCTGCCTGAATAATTTTAGGACCAGCTCAGATGCATGCATTTTGCTTTCTTTTATGGATATGTGAAAAACTGTTGTACTTTCATTCAAGACCTTTCATTTGCCAAGCTCAAAAATACTTAATTAGTGTCTTCAGTGGATGAGGCGCACAGGAATAGAAAATTCAAAACATTAAATGTAAATACAGATTTTTATCATTGCTGTTCAGCAGGAAAACAAAATGGTCCTGTTGTCACCTGATTCAAGGGATTTAATTCATTAGGAAGTATTCTGACTCCTGCACACAGTAGCAGAAGCTCAAGGGACAGCTCTGTGTAGCTGTGCAGATTTTATACCCATCCACTCCACTTGCTACCAAATTCAAGTCTGTTTCCTTAGACAAGGATATTTCTCATCAAGTGGTAAATGAAACACCAGCTCTACAGAGAAACCTGAAAGGGGGGCACTCACAAAACTGAAAGACAGCAACTTTGAATACAGATAAAACCTCAATAATCAAGAGCAGAGTTAACCTGGGTAATTTGCTGCCAGAGGAAACCACTCAGGCAAAAAACTATAAGAATTTAAGTGGTTTGAACCTTCGCAAGAACACAACTAATATTTGCATTCACACTGTAGTAGACTCCATTTTAAAAAAAATCTACTTTTAAATCAATGAAACTTTAAACTGTATCCACAGTGAATTTACTGAAAACAGGACATGCAGCCACAGGGAAAGGGCCCACTTCACAAAATATAGGATGCAGCCTGGCACCATCACCTGGCTTTATCAGCCTGCATTACTGCACCCCAGTACTGCGGTAATGCAGAGCAGCTGATACAATCAACAGTTTAACTGCTTCTTAAAATTCTGGTCAGCTATTTGTCCCACTGCCAGAAACATCTGCTCACATGTGATCTTGTGCAGACAGACATGGACCTTCTGAATTCTTCACATTGCTAAGTGCTGTGAAACTGCTGGGTTCGTTATGAAAGTGAGAGAACTTGCACCACATCCACACAACTACATGTCACAATTCAGTTTATGCTGTGGCAACTCTGACCACAGAAAAGTCTCTAATACCCATGTATGGAGGAAGACTGAGGAGGGAGGCCGTTTCTGGATGGTTCACCTCCCATTTTGATTTGTAGCCTTGTGTGTATTTTCAAGTATACAGAAAAGGCATGGAATAAACATTATAACAAAACAAAAAACGAAACACATACACATACACAAATCCCTAACAACAACAACAAAAAAGAGCCTGGACTTGTATCTTTTCTAGCCTTGAATGACTGAGGAACTCACACAGAGAAAGCAGTAGGGCAGGACAGACTGGCACAGTGAATTGGAAAGTGAATTTTGGCACAGCAGCTCTCTTTGTGAATGCAGAAGTCCAGGAGTGCCTTCCAGACCTGTTTTCCTTCTGAGCTCATATCCTTCAGTGCCAAATCTTTCCACTTCCAACACCGTTAGACAGGTACAGAAGGAAAGCAAAACACACCTCTCTTGTTTCTTTATGGAAGTCTGATACTAGCATTAGAACTGAGATACTGATGAACCACTGATGTAAGCAACTTAGAAATAACGTAAGTATTCTTTCTTTAATCCTTAACAGTTAGAGTTTTCCTGATTAGCTTTAATAATTAGAGAAAAAAAAGGTTAAATTTAAAAATTAAAAAAGACATTTCATAATAACTGCTCCCCTCCTCTTTTTTTTCTTCCCCCACTCCTGCTCCCGTTTGTAAAACAGGTCTCAAGAGTTCCTCAGGTACTGGTCAAATCTGATTTTTAATATTTTGCAATTCAGTCATTCATCAAAATCAATGAGATTTGGACTTTTTTTTTTAATGAAAGAAAACCACACACTTTCTTGCTAGTAAGTTGGAATTCCTTCCTCTTTTAAAACCTTGAAGTGAAAAAAACCCAATTGTCAGTTCAACACACAAAATGTTTGATTACAGTTTAGAGCAGCTTTACAGTAAGAAGAACTTCCAAGGCTCATCAGGAAAGAAAACATTCATTGATATATCTGAAATCTGCTCAGCACAATGACATTTCTGTCATTTGAGAAGCTAAATTCCATTCTCCTCCCTTATCCGTTTTCAAGTCAGTCATAGCAATTTGTGTAAAATTCAGAAAAGTATATCTAAAAGTATCTATAAAGAACCAAAATTACATCTCAGGCAACCTCTCACAGAGTCAGCATCTTTCCAGAGGGTGAGAGGAAAAGTTGCATCAAAACACTGAAACACAGGAGTGGTCACCCACATTGAAAGCAGAAGTCTGTCCAGCCCAATACTCGTCCCTCTGGCAGTAGGTAGGAACAAACATCCGAGGAAGAGTGAAAAAGCCAGGAATAGCATACCATGATACTTTGCCAGTAGTATCCCTGTCTCGAACAGTTAACAAAACACCTAGTGTAAAATCCTCAAATGAGTGAAAAGGACATGTGCCTCTTGGTTTAATGCAGTATCTATATATAGAAGGGAGTGGGAGTATTAAGATGTAGTAACACTAAGAGATACTACATGCAAAGAATATCCTCCTTCCGCCCCAAATAACACAGCTGACTCAGTGTCAGTTAAAGTTGTGTCTGAACATTAACTGAATTTTCACTGATGTAATGTTATTATAAGATATTGCTAGGTGGTAGAAAGAGGAGAGGGAACAAAAATTTCCACCTACTTGGATTAAAGAGCCCGAATCAAGCAATAAAAACTATGCAGCTGATACTGGATTGTTGAGGAAAGACTCAGTAGCATTTGCTT
Organism: Cephalopterus ornatus; assembly: GCA_013396775.1. Taxonomy (NCBI): domain Eukaryota; kingdom Metazoa; phylum Chordata; class Aves; order Passeriformes; family Cotingidae; genus Cephalopterus; species Cephalopterus ornatus. Next base: position 59,635 of record VZRE01015924.1, read on the forward strand.
ACACAATGTACAACATGAAAATCTACTTGGTGAGGAGAATTTCCTTACCTTCCCCCTATCAAAAATAAGCAAGCACTTGCAAATGCTGATACGAGTTATGATGAGAGCAATTCACTGAAAGCAGTGCCCTGGGACAGCCTATAAACCATTCCTGAAACAATGTGATTCATATCAAGTACCTCAAAGGAACCATGCTTTAGTCTACAGCTAAAACCGTTATCTACTATGGATAAAAACATAGCATTGCACAGTGCCATGTGTTCTGCAGCTGAGGAGGGAAAGCAAGAAAACCACTGGGAGAGAGAAAAAGAGAAAACAAAGTAGGGGTTGAACTACATGACCTTAAAGGTCCCTTCCAGGTCAAACTGTTTTATGGACTCATTGCACAGGCATAGAACTGTGTCTCTGTACCGATTATGGTGTCATGTTTACCTGCTAAACCCCAGCACACTCTGCCTAGGAAGAAAAGAAGCTGCCTTAGATTTCCTAATAGAGATTTTTTAGAGCTCGAGGTAAAATATTTTATCTATGCATGACAATAGTACTGCTCAATTTTAATTGCTTAAATACTTCCATTTGTAACACTCTTTTTCCACCAAACAGGAGATATAAGAAAAAATAGTTACCAGAACAGATACTAAACATGATTCTTTGCAAATATGTATTTCAAAAAATCAAATACAAAGAAACTAGCACTTACTAGAGAGCTTACTCCTATGTTGTAGTAATATCAACTGCATCAATACTTTAGAGAGGTGCAAGATGCATCCTACTAGCCAGGCTGCTGCTGATGCAGCATGTGCAGCAGAACCACCTCCCAGCTGTCCCAGAGCTGCTCAGCCTCAGAGTGGTAGGAGTTTCTATGCTGATGGATGCTGCAGAGGCTTGCGACGGCAAAGGTGCTGTCTCTCATTCTCAGCTGTGAGTTTGCCATCTCACTGGTGCAACCAGTGGACAGCACTGTATCCACTAAAGTGCACCTGTCTGCAGCATTTGGTTGGGAGCTCAGCAAAGAAGAAAACAAGGAATGGGAAGACTAGACTAGTGGAATGAAATACCTTTATTAATGTTCTTATACTGACCTTGATTCAATAATACTTTGAGATTATACACATTTTTTTTACCTGTTCCTAAACACTTAAACCACCTTTCTAACAGAGACACAGATTTTCTATTGAAAATGTACTGCTAAAATTGTAGAATGAGCACAATCCACCTGCCAGCAAACTTCACCTTTTCACTTCTTTTATGTCTCACAGCCTTCTGCAGCCACCCATTTAAGGACAGAAGAGTCAACTGACTCAGAAACATGATGATGTTGTTTTCATAGACCCCCAAAACTGATTACAAAAGGCATTTATTGCAAGATACTTCTGAGAGCTCACCCACAGCAGACACAGTGACTTGAACTGGAACTAAACAGGCAGAGAGATGCTCACTTTTCAACATGAGCCACTCTCATGAGTTACATGCTTAAAAGCATTTATGTACCTCCATCTGGATCGAGGCAGAAACATTGAGGTGACTGATACATCCTGAATCAACATAAAATTACAAACGTCTGAGGAATGTAATAAAGTAGATAGGAAAATAATGACAGAACTCAGAGAGAATACAGTTCGGAAGTAGAAACTGTTGCAAAAATATTACTTTCAAAACAGACCAAGAAAAAAAAAAAAGCCTGGCAAAGCTGAAGTACTGTGAGAGGAATATTTGTAAGCCATATAATATTAAGTATCCCTTAAGAATTATTCCTAAAAAATGTGTACTTGGCAACAACATCACTTTTAAGCTTGAAAATGTGATCAGTCATTTTACAGATTTTTTAATTTTTTCCTGCAAACATTCTGTGAATTCCAAAGTGTAGATCAATTATGAAAACAAAACAAAACCAAAAAAAACCCACAAACAAACAGACCACACAGTCAAAAGCCTACAAAAAGAAAGGAACAATAAAAGCCGTTTCTCATTTCTCCGGAATTAGTTTTCCTCTACAGAAACCTATTAAAAGAATGAAAATAATCCCCAGGATTATTTTTGGTGAGACATAAACAGTGATCTTGGCTGCATTTCTTAACATTAGGAGACATGAAGTGACAGAAATATGCACAGAGAGACACCTCATCTCTAGGTGACAATCTTGCCAAATACCATTTCAGGTATTACTGAGATACTGTGACAAAAGACAATGCAAGAGAAGGAAAATGCAGTTTCTTTCATCACAGCCTTCTTTCTTACGCTTGGTGGTTTTTATTAGTAGCTTGTATGTATGAAAAAGCATTTTTGATTGTAAGCATCCTCTTGTGTTCTTGACTTAATTCTCCTCTACAGTAATAGAGAACATTGCCACACACATTTACTGGGGTGAGAACAATATTGAGATGACCCTGGAATTAAAAAAAAAAAAAACAAAAACACAAAAACAACATGTTTTTTATGATTTTAAACATCATGATATCCTGACATTTGTGTTGTTCTTTCCGCTCTGTTTGTACATGAAAAGTATTTTTCTATTATATAAACTGTACTAGAGAAAGAAGAAATCTGTTTTGTTATTTTATTTGATTTACCAAAAGTAAACATTAATTATTCAATCCGTATAATTAACTCCCAACATAGACAATATTCTCTCCTTTGGGCAACCAGAGTTAAGCAGTTCCACTTGAGCAACCTACCAGATAATTCAAAAGAATAATTCAAAATATTTCAGAAGTGGGTATGGAAAGCATGCAAGATGTCAAAGCCTTCCTTTGTTGCACTCATGGCGTGCATCGTTTGGGATGCCCCATCACTGTATGTCCTTTCTTTCCATGTGCTCTTCTCTCATTCCTGCTCACTCCGCACACCATGGACACATTCTCCTTCACTCCTCCCCTCTCTTCAGGTGTGCTCCCATACAGCCACCAGCACTTTGTCTCTCCTCTCACCATCCCCTTCTTCCCCCCACCTTCAGACTGGGCAAAGTGAACAAGCTCTGAGCAGGGCACCAGACACAAAGGGAGACATTAGAACACTCTTGATAATATAAAACACATTACAAGATTGGTGCACGTTACTCGGGGCATGTGCAACTGTGAAGATAAGGAGGTTAAACAAAAGTGCTTCAGGAATGATGTAGTTATCATTGCTACTAATGTAGGCAGGCAAATTCTGTTAGAATAGAGGGTGTGTATAGTATATATGCATGTGTGGGCATGTGTACGGACAAGCACAGAATATCACCTTTGGGGATTTTTTTTCCTCTAAATTTTAAACTAGTTAAATTTTATATACAGAAATGTAATTAAAAAAAAAAAAGAAAGAAAGAAGGCATTATCTGCCCTTCAAAAGTTTCCTGAGTTCAGCATGCTCCAGAAAGCCATGACTGATACTTAGACTTACTCAAAAAACATTCTGTCTGCACATTTACATGCAAGGATGCATGAGAAACAACAAAATTAAATAGCAAGACTGGCTGGCTCTGCTCTTCCATTCACCAGTTTTATTTAGAATCTCTCCAATGAGGCATATCTATAAATGCCTTTCAGTCTAGCTATACTTTATTCTTCCTGACTTTAACAGTCAATCTTTCTTCCCATGCCCTGAATTTAGAGCTGTAGAAGCCCACTTTACAACAGTGAGAGGTGATACTGAATTTGAAGTTTTCAGACCACGTCTGGTTGAGTTTCTTCAAAGATTCTGCAAAAAGCTGTTACTTTTCAGCAGGTATTTGAGAAATATTATCTCTTAATCTGAAGATAAGCAAGCTGAAGCACAGATCAAAACATAACTTTTCCAAAGTTATTACGTGCACTGGTAAGACCTCAGGTTTCCCCAGCTGCACTGCCAAAGTCTAACCCACTTGCAGCATGTGTTATATTACCTTCAAGGATGAAGGCAGCTTCAGTTTTGTTAATATTTTTCAGAACTCCCCCATACTTGATTTAAGTCACTATCTGAAAATGCTTTTGTCTAGCATGGCATTTACTTTTTTCATTCAGTCTGTGAACATATTTTACACCTCTATTGCTAATGACACAAAGCACAAACAGTAATTCTTGCAAAAAGCTGAAACAGTATAAGGAATTTGAAATACGGATGGCTGAAGAGAAGGGAAAGCACAGAGGAGTGACGCAATTCACTACAGGGATCAGATTCAAAATCAGCTCTAGGTCACAACTAAAGGGAAACGTGAACAATGGTATGGCGAGCTTGGTCTAAATGTCAAGATTTAGATGAGATATGAGAAAATCAATTTGGCAATATGGGTCATTTCTTGGTGGACTAAAACAACAGCTTTTGCTACAGTTCATCAAGAAGACAATCTAGAGGATGGGAGCATAGTTTGTGTTCACAGATAACCTGCATGCACCAGGCAACAAATATATTTTTCACTTCAAGATTTCTATGTTTGCACACAAGTTCTCAAAACACAGAAGTCAGAAAAATAGAAAGAAAACTCAACAAATAAAATTTTTAAAATACATTTAAAAAGGCTAGACAGCAAAAGTAAAATGTTTTATCCCAACAGCTCTCTAATCAAAGTGTTTACAAACTATGAAAGAAAACAAATTTCATTTTTCTACTAATTTCTTTTCAGCTTACTGAGTAGTCACTATTTCATGTAATGCATTACTTTTACTAGGAGAGTGATGTAAAAGATTCTTTCCTATATCCTCACAATTTACATCTCTTCCAGAAACCATATACATTACTAGCCCTAATGTTTGAGTGAAGCCCTAGATGAAATCAGAAAACTGCTGTTTTCCTTTATTCATCTGTCATCATCATCATCATCATCTTCTCCTTCTAACTGACATGGGCCTTTCAAGTATTACCTTTCAGGAAAATACCCAAGCCTATCTAAAACACTTGTACAGCATATAGCTTTAACTTAAATAATCATAACACTGTTGCTGATTCAACTTTCATTAAACACATTTGCTGATTTTGTTCAAAGGCTATAAATGAAAATGTTAACTACATTTGCTCTCAAAACTGGTCCTTGACAAGTTTTGTTAGAAATTTCCTCCTAGCAAGCACTTCCTTCAAATGAATTTCTTACCCACCTGATTCTCGTATTAATCTCCATCCTCTCCCATGAATCTCCATTTCAAATGCTTTAATGAAGTCAGCAAAGATAAGCACTGCTACACTTTTCTCCATAGAAAACTATTTATTCTCAAAGAAGTACTTTGCAAGAATCTTCCAAATGCCATCTTTTGCTTGGCTCTGTGTCTTTAATTAAACTTCCCTTCAAAAGTGAATCAAGCCTGGACATTTGCTGAGGAACACGTGCCCACGTGGTGCAGCCACAATGGGTCTGGAGAAGCTATGCCAAGAGGGCCACTACTGTGCCTGGTGGCCACTGCTACACACACACAAGACATTGTATGCATAAAGACCAAGTGACGCTGAAGGCTGTGAGGTTTTTGAAGCGTAAAGAAAGAGAAACATGCAATAACAGCAAGTTATGGAGCAGATTCCATGAAGAATATTATCTTTGCTCTTTAGTAGAATCAGGGAACACCTCCAAATTTCCTGCTGTCTTATCTAATTTCTCTTCTGTGGTTTTTCTTCTGTAAAAATTACAGAGCAGTTGTCAAACTACTGGTGTAGTTCCCTTGCTTATGTCAGTAATGCATTCAATAAGCTTCATTTGAATGGAACGATTTCAATATCAATAGAGAGTAAGCACAACACTACTCCATACTCTCAGTCAGAGTAGCAGTGGCATGGAAAAGCTCTTCCTTTAGCACCTGGATAAACAGCAAAACCATCTTTGATGTTTTTCTTTGAAGTCAAGGCAGAATTACCTTTTAGCATCATTTAGAGTGACTCATTCCCTTTGGATGCCAACTAGGATACTCTGACATTTTCATTTTTTTAATCTTTGTGCTGTCAGGGAAGAGAGAGCTCCCCTGCTAACTCCTCCAGCAGTAATGATTATTATCTTAAGGATTCTGCATCATCTCTAACTTGCTGACCCTCCCTTAAAACAATCCTCCTATATCCATGCATTAGAATTCAGTCTAAGCTAAGACCAAACAGATAGAGGAAAATCTTCCCAATAGTCAGACCTCAAAAGCACAGGATGAGGTCCCTGAGCACAGTGCAGATGGCACATCCAAAACCTCCATGCTGTGGCACCCCACTTCGCAAATCCAAACAGAAAAAGGAGACCAATTCATCTGTACTTGCTATTCTGATATGTTAAAGAGGGATTTAGGACCCTACAAATTGTATTTACATCTGAGGCCCCTCGTGTTCCCCCAGTATGCAGAAAAATGAATCACTGGTGTGGAAGTTCAAAAATCTGCTGACATTTCTTCAGGGGTGACCACCCGTATGCCATGCACATGTCCTGTCAACATTTGCACATAGCCAGTTAAAACACTAGCAGTCATAAAGATCAGCATTTCCACAAGAAAACCAATCACTGCAGAGGAACAATTTCCTCTGATCCAGACACTCGCTCCCCACATGCCCACAGATACACTGTCCTGTACAAACAGGGCCAGTGATGATGTTGGTGAAGGCTTAGTTAGTGTGTCATGGGAAACAGCTGTTCTTTGCAGCAGATGGAAGGGTTCCCATCCATCCTCAAATCAGGACCAGATCATTACTGTAACTGCGTGTTCTACTTTGGCACAAAGATTCCTTTGAAGACTGGCATTTCTTCAACTGCAGCAAGACCAAAAACCCCTGCTGCTCTTTTCCTCCCACAATAGTTGATAACAAACTGGATTAGAGAAGGACAATAATCCCAGGAAACACAGGATTTCTCACCCATGAAGGACAAGTATTGTGACTTCTTTCATAAAGCACTTATGAGCCACTGTAGTAAAGTCTTCTTAGAAAGTGAACAAAATCATTTTCTCTCTACAGTGAAGAAATACCATTACCCTTCATGCCTAAGATATTCTTACTGCTCCATGGGATTAATTTCAGTGTATTTCATATTAAAACTCCTGGTTTAAAACACAGCTGGCACCTAGAAAAATACTAAATGTGGGGGGAAAAAAACTATAGCTTTTGCTAACTAAAAAAAGGAGAATATCCCAAACTACTGCTTTGCTCTTGATATTTTAACTTCTAACACTTAGGTTTGTTTGGAAGAGGAGGCATGAGTGCTAATCACATTTGGTTTGGTTTTTTACTTCAAAAGAAAGATCCAACAATACATCTTACTGAAATTAAGCAAGACCCTCTGTTAGAAGCACTCATGGAGCCACTTTTCACCATTTACTAGCAATCCTGGCTATCTGGGGAAGTCTCAGTTGACTGGAAGTTAGCCAATGTAATGCCCATCTACATGAAGGGCCAGGGGATCTGGGGAACTATAGGCATATCAGCCTGACTTTGGTGCCAGGGAAGGTCATGGAGCAGATCATTTTGCATGCCACCACACTGATCCTTGTGAGTCCCTTCCAACTCAGAATATTCTGTGATTCAATGTGCAGGACAATGTATAGGGGCTCAGGCTCAGCAAGCACAAGTTTATGAAAGGCAGGTCCTGCTTAATAAAACCTGAGGGTGTCCCTAATTAGAAATGTCACTAAAACAAGAAACGCAGCTTCAAATAATACAGAAAAGTATAACCAGAGCTCTAGAACATTCACATCTAAAATGAATGCAAAGAGTCATAGAGTTGCTAAGAATCTCCACCGGCTAGAAACGTGAGAACCATATTGGGCAGACTCCTGCACAATGCCTAAAAATAATCCACAGAGAGAGAGAACACTGGAACCAGCACCTTCCTTTGGAGAATGGTGATATTTAAGCCACGAAATATGAAAAATTAGTATCTTTACAAAATGACTGTTTTCAGTAAACACTCTATCTATTTTTGGCAACTCCGAAAATCAAATTGCCCCTGGCATAGGACTAATTTCTGCAGTACCTCTAAGGATGACCCAGACTTCAGTGCCTCGTTGTCCACACATGCCCAAGGAACTGCTGCTGCTGTCACATCCCGCAGACAGGACTGTGAGAACAACTGATTCTGAAGTGAGAGGAGAGCTCAGTCTCTGGGCTCTTCACCAGTCTCTTTTTGTAGTCTCTGAGCAACAAAAGTCAGAAGCAGGGGCTGAGTTACGAGTAGCAGTTCTAACACACTAGTAGCCACGCTACTCTTTTTGGTATGCCTAGGTAATGACTCCCACAGGTGGTACAAAAGCAGCAGTGGACAGAGCACCAACTACAGACATTTTCCAGGGGACACAAATATGTACTGCCATCTTCCGTACAGCTCTGAGTCAGCTCCAAACCACACCTTTTAGTGTGCAGAACCTGAAAGGTTCCCAAATGTCAAGAGGAATGGTTAGACACTTCAGGGCTAATACCTAGGCAGCTCTAGTGTTCTTCGTTCCACAATGAAGGAGCATACACATCTCACGAAAACTTGAACATACCATAAACCAGAGGGCTACAAACACTTTCAGAAGCAAGAGCCTCACATAATCATCTATGCTAATCCCAAAGTTCACTATGGTCCTACTTGCCCCTCTCACCCTAGCAGGAAATACAGCTGCAAATCTGGTTCAGGACAAAGTAGTGGAGAACTTGGTGTATAGAAGAGCAAGGCCAAGGGCTGCGGACTGCATCAGAAGAAAATGCTTTTGGACAGGAATCTTCTACATCCTGCAGACTCCTAACTAGCAGTTAGAGTGTTTTTACTAAAGGTCACATGTTTGTCTCAATTCAGTGTCCAGGAAGATATTTCATTTCAGAACTTAAAATTTTATGCAAAAAACAGTCAAAAGCAACACATCCTCATGAAAAGTCTCATTTTCAATGAATCAGCATTTTTAACAAAACTCTCTTCCCTATCTCTAAGATAAACCCTTGTAGAAACATACATGATTTCTCACATATCTCAGGCCCCTTACCGTATAAGGCAGGTTCAGAATTTGTCACCAAATCATCTTCTTAGTCTGGTCCAACATTTTCTGACTACACTGGAATAGGGTCTTTGAAAACAATGAAAGTCGATATTACAGAGCAATTTATAAACATCAATTTATTATATTAGCATTCCTAGTCAACATCAAATTATAAAATTAAAAAAAGACTGCCCTTGGAAGTGAACCTTCAAAAGTTCAATATTTTCATCTCAATGATATGCTGTAGGGGTCGTCCTCTTCTACACATTTTATGTATATGGTTAGGAAAATGTGGGCACATTCAAGCAGTTAAATGATCATTCGTACAATTAGCTATAAGCTTGCAAACATGACAATGTTTTTCTTGTCTACTAATTGCTAAATGCAATTTGGTTTTAATTACTGGTTGGACATTACATAGGAGTGTTGAAGTCAAGATTGGCTGTTTCCCTGATAACACACCATATCTGACAAAAGCCTTCATGGCTTAATTTCTCTTGTCTTGTTCATGTGTATATAGGTGATTTCAGCTGATTTCTCTCTCTATTTCAGGTGCAAAAAATCTAAAATTATAAATACTCAGGCCAGAAGTTGTAGCTTTATAGCCCTGGACTCCTTCATCTCATTTTCACTGAGTTTCTCCACACAACAGGACAGGAATTACATTACTTCAACTTTTTCATTGAAGGATGCCAACCTTATAAAACACAAACTGCTGAGGGAAAAGTGAAAGACAGAGAGGATGTAATTAACTGAATACAAAATGAGTTGCACACACTTTTCCAACACTTCCAGCAGCTCTTAACTGAAACTAAACACAGGTTCTCAACCAAATACAAAGATTGCTCAACAACTGCTATACATTTTTAAGGACAGAAACCCAGAAGAAACCTCATTAATCTATTCATTCAGTTCTGCGCTTTTACAGACTATCTTTTTAAGGGAAGTTACAAACTCCATGCTCCTCCTGCTTAAAAGGTCTTGAGGAGCACAAGCCTAGCCCAAAGTTTCTTACAGATATCAATTTCCAGATAGCCACACTTTGTATGAAACTGAAAGGTTCTTCTCCCTGTGCATTTACCAGCTTTCAGCACATGGACTTCCCAGTTCTCTGACCCTTGTCTTTCCTGCAAGGCCTCTTCTACAACACTTCCAACTTTAATTACTTTTCTTGAAAATGTGAGCTTTTAAAGATGAGGCCTTGGATACGGCAATCTTGTGTTACATTTTTGGTCCTTAACTAGAATGTTGTTTGATCGCACTTTCATCTGGTTTGTTATGTCACATTGGTCCTTTATGACTCCTTTTATGGTTACTACACTCTGATCCTCTTCAAGGGATGTACTTACCACAGATAAAAGAAAAAATTAATGGTTTTGACTCAACGTGCACCAGCTTCCACCTAAGACCAGTCAGTTCTATAGATTTATTGGTCTTTTTTACTGCTTTAATCCTCAAGGTCATCCAGTTCTTGACAGAGCATCCTTCAGTGCTTTCCCAGACTGACTACAGCTGTTAGAATTGCACTGCTGAGCACATTGTACTCAAGTAATCAAGGAAAACACAAAAAAAATTGTTCTTTAGAAACTATCTACAGTATTTTAGTTAGTAATTTTTTCCATGTTTATCTACTTGCAAATATTGTTGTGCTTGGGCAGTAGTATACCCACAGGAAAAAGTGTGCAGTTCAGCAGCCACAGCAGAGCAGAGCTGAAACACTGGACTGTGATGTCTGGGGATGTTTTTTTCTGGAGTAGACATGCAAAAAAGCAGAACACTGAATAAGAGGGGTAGAAAGGCTTGCTGGAACAAACAGATTTAATCTTCCCATCAAAAAAAAAAATTATCTGAAAGTGTAGATTAATTTCCACTGATCAGTATTATTGTTGTATCTGCCTTCAAAAGGAACCACAACGATTTAGGATCAATATCTAGTCAGGTCATTTAGTTTCTCTGCAATTTCTGGAAGTACACTTGGTAAGGTCTCCTGGGAATGCTATTTTGAAACTTCCTATTGTAATCTCCACATCTCTCTCTGCAGTGTGTATCAGAATTCGGTCTGCTCTGAGAGGTCATCCAATTAAATCCAAAAAGTGTGCAATTTATGTCAAAATGTATCTCTTCCTCTTTTACTTCCTTCAAATCTAAGATGTTCACAACATGACTACCAAACCAAAGTAGCAAAACAGACCAAACAATTTACTATTAAATCTTATTTATTTTTAATAATTCTATTATTATTAATTATTATTAAATTAAGTTTTTAAAATTAACTTAAAGTCTAATTTAATCAGGCAACAGAAAATCACTGAAACCAGGAATGGAAATGAGGAGTTATGAGTGTGCAATAATAACAGTTAATATGTTGCAGACATCAAGTGAGCTTCTGCTAAAACAATGCAGTTTTGCCAAAAAGAATTTATAACAGATTTTTCAGACGTGGAATATACCTGTCTACAACAAAAGTTTCAAGCCAGAGATTGGTCAAGCTGTACATGCAACAAACTAACCATGTGTATTTGTCACTGCTGGAAACATCCTTTTCTAGGTTATTTATTTTCATAAAGATGTTATAAGGGTTTTTGTTTTTTTGGTTTTTTGTGGTTTTTTTGTTTTGTTTTGTTCGGGTTTTTTTGTTTGTTTTTTTGTTGTTTGAGTGGAGTTTTTAAGGTTTCTGCTGCAGCTGGGCAGTGATGCAGTTTGGCAGAAGGGTAAAAAGTTTATAGCTTTTAGAGGATGCCCTGGGCATGCTGCTGGGGAACCAGTAACATTCAGTCTACTCTTACCCTACTACAAATGCAAGACCCAAAGTGGAGTAAAGTACCTCCTACTTACAATGTGAAAAGCACACATAAAGAGAGGCAGGAATTGTGGTGTCATCCATGAGCTGTGAATCCATGGCATAGCTTTATTACTTGCATGTATAGCCATACTACAGACAATATCTCATGCCTAAAATATACTATTTTAACTGACTGTATACATACTGTTTGAGTGAGGCATATTCCATCTTACCAATTCTAGCCCTGAACACAAACAGCACAATTTATTAACTAATACAGAGACAAAACTTCATCAGAGGCCAAATCAGCACTAAAGAACTAGACATGACAAGCAGTTATTTGTTTCACTGATTAAAAAGTAAGAAACAAAAAACCTGCAATAAAATGAATTGTCCCTCTTTTCTTAAGTACCTTCTTTCTACCGAGTAATTACAAATAGAGCTAAATGAACTCTGTAGTATTCAAGTCATGAGATGCTTGCAGTTGCACCTCAAGGATTGAGCCTGCCAGGTCTGTAAGTGAAAGCTTCCTTGGAAGCTCAACTTCCTAATCCTGTTGCCACATGAACTTATTGCCTCTCACAGCAGAATCCTGACTTGGCCAGACTTTTAATGTAGAAATGCTTAAGACTTCTCTAGCAAACTTCCCATGGCAGGGCAGAATTTAGAACTTGAAATCCACAGTGACTAAAAATTCAAAACATAATTTCTAAATCAACTCAAGACAACTAAGGAAGATGGATAATAAATAAAATAAATGAAAAATTTGCACAAAATGTTTCCCCAAACCTTGAAACCCTCAAAGGCAATTCCTTGCTTCTGTGCTCAGCTGCAGTTAACTCAGCAACAGTTGGCAAATTCTGTGCAGTCAGTTTGTCTTTTCAAACCAAACAAAAAAATTGCCTTTTTCTTTATTCAGGCTTACTTACTCTTAGCAGTACATTCTCCTCTTGTACATCCTTCAGACAGTACAAGCAGGACATGATTTGAATACACACTGGAGTACAAAAGGGGAGATGCAGGGCTTCTTTCTTTCCTAGTCTAGTCTCTCACTGGAACTCTACCACAGAAAGTGATGTTTTCCCTACACCTCTACCTTGTGGGCTTTGCATAAATGCATGCACTGCTCTCACCTCTGTCAAAGTGCAAGGGAAACATAGCCTGGGACTGCAGTGTTTGTATATCTCTACAAAGTATTCCATAGCTTGAAAAAACAAGCACTGATTATAGCAGAAGAATGAAAAATAAGTGTTTCTAAACAATACAAGAATATATTTCTCCAACTGGCAACTAACAAAAAGGTTAGAATAAAAGTCACAACAAAATCCATGATTCAGAGCACACAGTACAGCTCAATCTGCCACCAAACCAGCCTAAAAATACAAAACCACTTCAGAATTAGAAAGCCGTAAAAAAGGTCACCCCTAGAAAACAATGCACCTCTGCAAGTCTCAATAAAAGCAGAAAGGAGAAGTTAGGAACTAACAGACCTGCAGGTACCAGAGCTCACACGGACTGATGTGATCATGATGAATCGTTGCACACAAGCTACTAACCCACGCCTGACATCCTCTGCTGCATGACAACAGCAGCAGCTGCCAGGAGCTCATTACCTTCCCGTAACAGTTAGCTCATGCCCACAGTGGAAGGAAATTAATTCTGAACTGAAAAATGAAGTGTTCCAAGCAGACACGTCATTCCACAGCAGACGATTTCCTGCCCAAAAGGCAGAAGCCCACATTAATTTCATGGTACAGCTAGGAAAATCTGCTCAGACTGACTGCAGGCACCAGGTAGGCAGGCGGGCAGAGACCTTCAGGAATCCACAGTAGAGATCACATTGTCTTCATCACTGTGGCATAACCAACAGAGCATGTTTCTATCTACTCTTTCTATCTTACTCTCATTCTTCTACCTACTCTTAACAACAAACTTGATAAACTTGAATACCCATATTTTTAAAAATACAGGGAGACACTTCATGAAGTTTTTCAAATCGCTAAAGAAGATAAACATTAAAAAACAGATGCTCAACTGTCATATATGTTTTAGAAGTATGTCCCTTAAAGGTTCCTAAGTAATCCTAACACTCAAACCCAATATGCAATCTTTCATACATTTTAGGCACTGCTATATGCGAGGTCAGAACTACTTAAGGTTTATCAATGCTCATACTGCCTTATGAAACATCCACAAAGTATTGCACTGGTCTCAAATAAGCCTGCACCATTCCAGACTCAAAATCTGTACTCATATGTCTGCTGTTGCCACTTCCATACTCGAGGATTTTTTTTTTTTTGCTGAGCACTGAAGGTCCTGGACAGAAGGCACTGGAACTCCTCCACCTTACATTAGGAATGGTTCTTCCCTGTTATCTAGTCAGTCATCAAGGTGTTGCCAAAAATACTGTCATTTCTAAGTAATCCCACAGGAGATGGAGGTGATGCCGCTGATTGCTGCAACATGGATAGTCACTAATGGAAACGCTCTTGTTACTGGCAGTGGTTCAGCGATGACCAAGGTGAGGGTGAAGAACTCCTCTGTGAGAACTTTCACAAGCACTTTTTTCTGAACCCTGACAAGGAGCTGTCACTGAGCGAAATGGCACGGACAGGGAGTGCAGCAGAACTGGCAGGTAAGCTAAAACCCTAGACACAGTTAGAGCACTCAGAATGTGCTGCTGAGACCGTTCTGACTGTATCCATCAGTGGCAGCATCCACATGCCAAACTCCTCCAAAAAACTCCTCCAAAAAAAACTCCTCCAAAACTCCCTTTCAGGATGGCTTTCCTGTTGTTCCATGAAAGGATTATATAATCAACAGAGAGATAATAAATTCACAGTGACAATTTTAACTTTATTAAAAACTCTTTCAAGATCTCATAAACTGCCTAATGAACCAGTGGGAAGAAATGATTACCTGAGAAATGTTATCCTCCAATACAGCATTTGAAAAGGCCCATTTATTAACAAGCTTTATGCAACCCCACTTCTCCTGTCCTCTTCCTGTGTTTGATCTCCTGAGGATGGAATGATATAGTCTAATTTAGGGATTAATGTAAGAAATTAATTTTGTAAAATACACTTGCCTATCATACTCGGGTGGTCAAATCAGCTCATCTCACAGCCCTTTCTAGTTTTAAAGTGCAAGAAATTATCTATCTATTGAAATTACTACAAAAATATTCCAAACTTTTGAACAAGTCAGTAAATAACTTAGGTTGCCTTTGTATTTAAAATGACTGTAGGTGGTAAAAACAAAGAAAGTGTCAAGGCGAAGTTATCCTCTGTTTAATACAATTAATTCTTTTGAGGACTTCTTTGCTTGGCTTTGCAGTATCAGAAATAAAATCTGTAGTATGCTGTAGAATGTACTAGTTCAAATAACATCACTATAGTTTTAGGAATAAGTTTAATTTGAAAAGGGCAGTCATTCTCAACCTGGTGAAGGTCTTTTCCTGCAAAGAAAAATATCTTCTCACTTTTCAGGCAGTCCTATTCTACAAATTACTTGCTTATGTCTTGATACACTACCATTCTAACTGGGTTGGTGGTGTAGGAATGGATGACAAATTGTTACTCTAAGACAAAAGCCTTCTACAGGATCTAGTAGAGTCTTATTTCAGTAAGTCACATTAAAAAAAAAAGGAACTAAGAAACTATGGGGTGCACAGGATTTGGGGAGGGATAAAATGTCAGAAGGGAAAGAAAACTCTGCAACTGACCAAATGATTCCTCTCTGGTGCTATAACTGAGTGCAAATGCAAAGAAGTACTTGACATTATTTAACAAGAACTACAAGCTTCAGAGTGGCTGTGTGGTACCCAAGAAGGAGCTGGAAGTGTGTTCTACTAAAAGCTCCCAATGTAGGCACCAGTGCACGAAACCACTGACACTGGTAAAAGATCTAGAAAGGAGAATGAAATTTACAGGGAATGGAATGACTGAAAGCAATGTGCAAAAGTTCCCAGTAGATGAAACTCAAAATTTTAAATTTGAGAATGGTCAAAACAAACACCACCACCTTGACCCGTTTTTTCCTCTGACTTTCTCCCTTTCAGGATGGGATAAGAACCTAAAAAGAAAAGCTTTGATAACTAGCCCATTTTAGAGATACTCTCTGCTTACTTTAACGATGAAAATAGTTTGCTTTCATAGACCTGAAGCAAATTAGATTCAATTAGTGATCAGTTCTGTCCCTTAATGCTCCCTACTCTATGATGGATTTCTTCATATGAGAGAATACATTCCTACAGCAGAACTTTGCACAGTATTTGAGGTAGCAATTCCTGAAAATCAAAGGCCCATTGTGCTATTGGCATTACCGCCTCTGTTAAAAATAATCTCCAAATTGAGGATTACTTTAATGTTCTGTGTCATCACTGTTGCTAAGCAAAAAAAAAAAAAAAACAAACCTCAAAACTCAAACAAAAAAAACAAAACACAAAAAACCTATAAACCCCCCACAACCAACCGACCAAACAAACAAACAAAAAACACACAAAAACCAAAAAACAAAAGACACAAAACCAACCAAACAAACAAAAACCAAAACATTCCAAACTGAGTTAGCCAGGCAGTGAGCATCACTGTGCAATTCCCACATTTTCTGTTTCACTGCAGCAAGCAAAGTATTAAGGACACTCTCCATTGATGTTAATGAATCACATCTCTAATTGTGTGTATCACCTGTATTAGCTATGATAAACTGTTCATAACTAGTTGATGAAGGATGAAAGCATTCGAAGGACATTCAAAATCAAAAATAATATAACAGAAATCTTCCCCAATTCCCCAAATAAAAGCATCAGAGGGTTTCAAGCCAGAAACACCAGTGAGGAATAACAGCATTTCTCCCCACCACACTTGCTCTGTCAGCAAGACGAGAACAGAAGAGGCTCAAATTTAGCAAAACATTAGATAGGTTGATACGAACTATGGTACCACCTAAGACGAAGTTATACATCTTACTTCACAGAAAGTGGTGTTGCAGGATCATATTCTTAAATTGATGTGGCTCTAGAGAGTGAGGAGTTCTCATTCGACCTCATGCACCAGTCCTGCTTGACTGATTCTCCTGTATTCCCAGTAACCACCGGGTCATTTATCAAACCAGGAGGATGATAAATGGGGATGTATATAACTGGATGGCAGAAAGGGATAGGTATCACCGAAAAGGTCACCTCCCCCTACGTCTGTTGAAATGCAGCTTTAACTGTACAAGCAGAAGGTATAATTTCTAAGAGCGTAGTTGTATTGTTGTTTCTGCAAGTGAAAAATCTTTGTAAAATTGTACGGGATTGTTACGGGATTTGGTAACACCAATCCCGTTACCAAACGTCTTAAACTGAAGCTGTGCACCACTCATAATGTTCCCCTTTTGAGGCTGATACTCTGCCTAACCATGTGGTCACATGCTGTATCTAAAATACCGCCATACATCAGCTCCATTTTGCCAGCTCTCCTTGACAAGCATTGCAGATTTTAGTATGGTGAATATGGAACTGTGTAAAAAGGATAGCAAATTTTTTTTAAAATGAGAAATCAAGCATTTTCCCAGTAAAAGTGCAAATATAATTTTATGTACTATAACTTATTAAAAATTGATATTACACATTTTTCTCTAGGTTAGGAAGAATCAGTTTCATATTCAGGCAAGGAACAAACTTTAAAAGATATAACCTGTAAGGAAAGTTCCTGAACTTTTAAAATGTGTATTTTATTAATGAACTCACCTGCCCCTACAGTGGTGCCCAAGACAAATGCAAAGAAAAAGCAACATAAGCACTCAAAAAAGGCAGTTTACCTTCTTGTCCCTTTCCATATAAAGTGAGTAATATTCACAGAGCTGGAATACAATCACCACCAACAGGTTTTGTAATTATCAAGTGTCTTAGCTTCACAGTACAATTAATCACCTGCAAACACAATTCACTTATACTGCCTGACATCTTCCTCCACTGTGAACATTATCCCATAATTAAGCAAGATGAAAGTAAACAATGTCATAAGAACATAAATATCATTTCACGCAGTGCAGTCCTAAAAAAAGAAAAATGACTGAAAGAAAATCAAAAACATGTCATCCCACACATTCAAAGATGGCAGCACAATCAAGTGAGGTATTTAGAGAAAAAATATTCAAAGTGTAAAATGTCAATTGGCAAACCTACAGTGTTCATAATGCAGGATGGATTACAGATTAAAAAAAAAAAAAAAAAAGAAGAAAGAAATCGTCTATAACGTGTCTCCTGTAGACACAGTTTTGGGTCTTTCCAAGCTTAACCACTGCAATATCTTCTCCCTGTAATTGCTTAGGTTAACAATACAGAAATGCAAGTGCTCAATCTTTGTTCATTTTGAATTCTGAGCATGCCATTACTTATTAATCCCTCTACCTTTCTTTTATGAAGTGCTCCTGTTAATGATCCTATGCTATATCAGGAATGATAGAGCATAAGGAAAATGAAGACATAAAAGCCCACTTACGAAAATCACTCAAAACTTTACAGATTTATATATCCATGTATTTACTGAAATGAGTGACCTTCATAAAGGAAAGCAATTGTATAAAGTTATAAAGATATCCAGCAGCTCTCAGCATATAGTATGAATGTACATTTTTGATATGAGGTTTCATTAGCTGAAACAGTAGAATGATTTAGACTGCGTCAATCTAGAGCTCAGTGCACTTTTTAACATTAATATTTGACTGGCACACCAAAATTACATAGGAAACCACCAGACGACTGGCTGGTCAAAAAGATGACCTACAGTTAAGCTCAGGATAGCCAGACACATTCACACCTCCATATTTTTTGGCACAGAGGAATTAACAACCAATGCCATAACTCCTGTTTTAAAGACTGAGCTGTCATTTCTGCATCTTTCATGCAAGCCATCGTGCAGAGAGAATAAGACACCTCAACATGAAAAAGAACCCACGCTGTCTGCCAGCCTTACGTGATCTTCTGCTACACCAAAGAGATGCTACCACACAAAACTGGTGAGACCTCACATGAAATACTTTTTAATCAGGTCACTCCTGTTTAAAAAAAAAAGTATCTAAACTGGAAAAGATGCAAAAAAAGGATTTGAGAATAATCAGAAAAGTGAAGAGCACATTTTTACCAGAGATTACAAGCTTGACTTCTTTAGTCCTATGGACTGAAAGCCAGGAAAAGCCAGGATTGCTCTTCCAGCACAACCACTGGGGAGACAGAAAGAATGATTAAGTCAAAGGACAATAACAATAATGGAGTAAAACGGTGTAAATTTACCTATTAAGAAGCTTAGCCTGGAGATGTGAAGAGGATTTCTAAATAGGCTTAAACTTGAGATTGATTACTTTAAGAAAGGCATTACATAAGATGCAAAACCAGGGACTGAAGTCAAAAGCCCTTCTAGTCTTACTTTGCTGACTTTAGGTAGTTCACATTCTCTCCTCACTGGGTCAAGAAAGAGGCAGACGGGCATCCTCAGGGCTCCTGCCTCCTCTAGGCACACTCAGCTCACACCACAGTCCAGGCTGCTCAAGGACCCGGTCACCACCTGAAGCCCAGTTCCTGACTTGTACCTTCTGTCCAGCTCCTGAGGAACCAGGAGGGCAGCTGCACTGCCATCTAAACCACCCAAGGGTCTGTCCAGGCCCTGGCAAAAATCCTTGATTTCCTCAATAGCTGGAGAAATGTTCAACATCAGTGCAGCAAACCACAGTCTGCAGCACCATCAGGAAAACCTACACCATCATACTTTGCTTCAGACTTCCTGCAGATTGGATGCTCCAAGGCATTTTACAGACTGTACACATTTTCAAGTTTTGTGGGGAAGCATAAAGAAAATATATATATATAATAAAGAAAAAAAGCATCTGAAAATTCAGAGCATAGTTCTGTAACACAGGATAAACTCTGTATCACAAAGTCAGCCCAAAACTATAGAGTGACTTCCACTCTACTTTCTTTTCCATGTAAAATGGCACAGCTTGGATAATACAACTTCGTTAACTGGATGGCTGCATGAAATTCAGCAATATTTGTCATCCCCCTCTATCCAAGACCAAGTATGTAGCAGCAGGTGCTGCAGTCAGAATGTTATTTTGCTGTTATTATTAAAATAGGACTAGATGACTACTAGAGTTAAAGGAAGAAATAAAATTAAAGAAACAGAGACCATGAAGGTTTCTGGAAAAGTACCACCACTCTTCACAGTCAGTGCTTGTGTACTGAACACTGCTTAAACGAGCCGAGGTTAATGTACACCACCTTTCACTGTTTTGTTCAGACCCAGGGGAGCTGGGATTGCTGTATAACAAAACTATATCTGTCCTGAGTCCTATTAGTAAGCAGCCTAACAAACCCCTAAAGGAGAAATAGTTTCCAGTTATGATGGGGATCTTCACAGGTGGTGTGCAAGGGTTAGCAGTGCCAGCAGAAATGCAGGGAAAACTATGGGAAGAGCCTCCACCTGAATTTAAAACTGCCATAGCTAAATACAAAACTGTGGACTAACACATCTAATAAAGATGGGGACAGCAGCATAAAAATGGAAGCGAGCACCAGGAGTCTTGCCCAGGGCCTTCAGATATCATTCAGGCCATGCAAGTCCTAGGCTGTAGTCAGCCCAGGAGTTGTAGTTTCCCCATCCAGCACACTGGAATGATACTTGGTTGTGAGATGTTACAGAAATAATGTTATCACTAAAAAACATCACTGGAGAGCATTTGCATCTTACAGCTGTATTATTACACTCAAATTTCTAAACAGAAAAGCGTATCAATTACTATTTAATAAACAAAACCATCCTCATTCCTTTACCCAAGCCTCAAAACAACAAACCACGCTGGTCCTTTCTGCGGGAGCTGACCCACTTCCTCTGACTCCCAGAGAGCTGTTCAGGAATGTGTGCCAAGCAAGGGGCGCAAGTGGCTGAAGAGTCATATCATGGATGCTCTTTAACAGGAACAGTGTGTCCCAGTGCCACACAGGGAGAACAGCTGTGACTCATTTAATTGTCTACTGAACATAAAATGAGTTTTTTTCCACCTGTGATAAACTGCGCTACCACTTGTGATATACGTAAGGCATTGTTGCTACTGTGTCTTCCAATACTATGGTAAAAATTAAAGGTTAAGCAGCAGTGAGTTCTCCAGTTTCTGCTGCAAGAGACAGTGATACAGTTCTGGCTGCCCTGGTCTCATTTCTAGACTCAATCATCAGGCCTGCAAAAACAACAGAGAGCCAAGTGTTGGTCCTTTATTTGTCAAAATGTCCCACAGACATCGATACCAAAGGCTTGTCCACTCCTGATTGTGAATTCCCAGCTGGGGCACAGTGAGGAATGTGTGATTCCAATTATTAGGAAAAGAAATATTTTAGTAGTTACTCAGAACATGCATAATTTTTCTAGCACCAGGTCATGAGACCTAATAGCCTGACATTATCCAATCTTGCAGTCCCAGCAGCTGAAATACATGAATCCCAAGAGCATTTCAGAGTCAAGCGTGGTTCCCTTATTATGCTCCTTTGCTCAATCCAGTCCAGGCTAAAAATGATACACCCTTACAATGAAAATGATACCCCTTAGCCATCTTTTTACCACACACACCTCTAGGGCAGCACCAGGCCCCGCAGCAGTGAATGCTGCCTGATTCAGTATTAGTGTCACAGAGGTGGTTACCAAACAGACACCTTCATACAGTTGTTGTGTTAGAAGTCTCCATGTGGTTGAATTGCCATATGAGTAAAAATGGGATGGCATGTAAAATCCTAATGAATGCACATACATTTCAGCAAATATTTAATGAAGTGGCATCAAAACTTATCATGAAATAGTATCATGAAACTAAATATTTTGACAGTTAAACAGTTGGCTTCATTACTACTGTCACCCTTCTTAGGCAATTATTATGTTATTTAACATCGTGACAGTCAAAACAAGTTTGTGTGTTAAGACATGAACAGGTAATAGGCTGCTTTTCTTTCTAATTCTGAATGGAAAACCATGAAATATTGTGATTTCCAGTACAGTGCCAATTTCAGTTTGTGGCTAACTCAAGCTGTCAAAGCTTGGCAAGTCATTATCTCCCTTCTCCTCGAGAAGTATTCTTAAGTTTAGGTGCTTTTAATGAAGAAATAAAGCTTCAACAGAAATTCTCAGCAAGGTTTCAGACTTGTGTGCATTTGTGCTACCACCATGCCAGTACTATACTTGTTTTATTGGCATTACAACAGAAAGTCATCAAAATTAAAGAAAGAAAAGAATTACTTTTTCTCCAGACCGGTACATTTAATGGATCTCAGAAACACAACCTTTCCCTTCCCTCTTTGATCAAATGCCAAAGATGTGACAGATGCGGTATAGCTACAGGAGGTTCTGTAACTGTGATGCAGTTGTACCACAACCTACCTCAAAGTGCTACCCAAACACTGCCCCAAGAGCCTAACATCTCTTCCTGAGCACAGGCACAGCTAGGCACAGAGCCAGGAGCCACTGCTGCTGACAACAGTAGCATTTTTGCAAATTTAATTCAGGAAAGCCAATTTTTTTAGTGTAGGACTGGAAGTCACAGGCTTCTGAAGTTTAATTTGCAGTCTAAAAATGACTCCCTGAGCATCCTCAGGTACATCACTGTCTTTCATCTGTCTTATACACACCCTTGCTTTTCCTCACAATTTCATCTCAGTGCCTTTTTCAGCTAGGCATAAGGTAAGATTTCATATAACCAAATCCAAACACCTTGTAAATAAAAAGCGTTGTGCTTCACTAATTTTTATAAAGAGGTGAACAGACACTAGACCAAGCACTCATCCTGCTTTTGTATCACACTGCACTTTTTTTTTTTTTAGAAATCAGATCTGAATTTCACGGAGTGTTGCTGAAAGTAATTTTAAAAGGAAAAACAAACAACCAAAATGCAAGGGTCAAATATTGTTAGAGTATTGAGACATTTAAGAAAACCTTTGCTCTTGTTGAAAGAAAAAAGAATGCAGCCCAAACATCAAAACAGGGCTCCCCAAGAACATTACACCCCAACCAAAATGTATTTTCCTGCCAGAGGACAGGGACATAGCAGTGTTTGCAGAGGGAAAAAACTAAAGCCCAGGAAGCCCACTTCTTCGTGGTTTAGGCTAGACCCTAACAGACAGTGATAGAGTGATGAAAAATACCTGTAATTTTGTGGCATTTTGCTAGGAACATTTTTACACTGAAACTTGTTAGATACACAGGCAAAGTATTCAAGCTTGGATAACTGGAAGCAAGGTAAAGCCCTGTGCCTGGGAAGGACTGCCTTCCCTCAGGGAAATCCTGCCACAGCTTGCCTAGTTGAGAGGCCAAAAATTTTCTCTGGAGAAATTATTTTTATGTGCCACCAATGATTCATCCTTGGCAGAGCGATTTAACTTTAGTCAGCAAAGCTGAACTCCAGCAAGAAGAGGAAAATCATCCTGATCTTTCTGTCATTTCAGTGGCAGAACTGAATACCTTCTTCTTAGGAAGTCCCCTCCAGAGCATCGCTGGATGCGAGGAACACTACAAAAATAATTTATCAAGGACACACCACCACTGGCAGTAAGAAGCTCATTAAGGGGAGTACTATCATCATCCAACAGGTAGTTCCACCTCCAGGATTTTCTGCAGCACAAAGCTCCTACTACTCAGCTTGTCTCCAAGGGTTTAATTACCTTCTGGAAAAGAAGTGTGATTGTACAGGGGAAACTTCTGGGAAAGATTCAGTTTCATACAAATCAGTTAAATCCCAGAGGCTTTACATGTGCTAAAAGGTTTTAAAAGACCATGTCATTTTGTCAGTGGGCTGTTTAGCAGCAGATGTTCGCTGTATAAAAATCATTATCTGATTTAGTCTTTTATTAGCTTTGTCACCACTCCAGAGAAATGAGATGAGCTAATACCATCACAGTTGCTGTTTTAGAAACAATATATGCTCAAAATTAGCAAACACTTCTTTCATAAGACCAGGTCTATTCTGACTTTAGCAAAAATCATTAGAAGAGATCTGAGGGCAGGGTAATTATCCCATTTTTCTTCAGCTAAAATTATTTAAATATAGAAAAGATCCTTTGCTGAGAAGGACTAACAGCAGTAAAGGCAGCACGTCAAAGATGATGACTCGTGTAGTTAATCCCCATATATCATACTGCATGTTTACCCCTAGATATAATAAGATCTGTGTTTCTCTAAATAAGAATTCATCAACACTAATATCACTGGCAAAAAGAGGACAGAGAATTTAAATATGTAAACAGGCTTTATAAATAATGTTAGGGGTTTTTTTCTTTCCATCTAGCTTTCATTCCAAAACCTGTTCGTAACAATTCAATAATGCAGTCATGCTGGCAATCTACAGGACAGCTGGCGTTAAAAAAACCCCACCACCTTCAACTAGAAGACACATGCCCGATGAAGCCTATTCAGAACTGCAGTCTCCTTCCTAATCTCAGATATCTTGGGGAACCTCATTATCCGTAGGTGAGGCATGACCTTCACAAAGCCCAAACTGGATTTTCAAACATCTTTTTTGGGTGCCCAAGTAGCATGTGCCTACAGAGATGCTGATCTACAGCTTCCAGATCCAGGCTGGCTCAGTGGTGGCTCACAAGCAGTGTGCATTCAGGTCAGCACACGCTAACACACAGCTCGCTCTTGCTCTTCCCAAAACTTTATGCTTCCCAGCACATTCCCCTTCTATAATCCAGTTGCAGGATATAAGTCGGAAGGCCTCATATTTTCACTTCCAATTGGTGGATCAATCTCAAGTTTATGGTGGTGAAATCAAGACCTACACCTTCCTTCCTCTTTCCCAGTCTTTGGTTAGGCTTGCAAAGCCCTGTCTTCACCTGTGGGAAGGGGGACGACATCTCTCACTTGCTGTCTGTCCCCTGAGGGACAAGGACAGAACAGCATGATTGTCTCAGTATCCCTTTTCACAGAGAGTCTGGTGCAGCTCATAAATATTAGGGTACCCATGTGTCAAGTGGGCAACTGTGCAGCATCCAAGGTTAATGCCATGCAGCAAACAGAAAGTACTGAAAGTGGTATTCAGATGGCCAAGGGTTTCTGTCACAGGTTTCCCATCCTTGCTCTAGAGCTTCTCGTAACAGCACCAGACTTCCGCGCACTGCAAGAATTGCAACCCATTTATCCTTCTTCCTAATGGAAATCAAAGGCCTGTTAGAATCGTACCAATAAAGGGAAAGAAACTGTTTGCTCAAGTTAAGGAGATGAGGTGGAAGACAGCTAAGCTGAAATGTTTGCTAACATTAATGTCAGCAGTCTACTACAGAAGTAGTACAGAGCCCTGCTGCTTAATTTGAAAGAAACTGGAAAAGTTTCAAATATAACATAAACATGAGACTATTACCAGAGTAGCACAGATCTTGGAACTTGTGCCTCTCAGAAAACCTATCCTACCATCTCCTTTAACATGGTCATTTAATCCCTTAAACTCAGTCTAACACAGAGTACTCTAATTGTCTATGTATTTTAAAAATCAGAAAGGGTAGGTTTTGAAACAGCAAAAGAATCCACACACTGGTGATATGTAGATATATTTCACTGTGATTTGTTATGATTTTCTACTTTAATTTCATTGTTTAATTGCTTTAAGGTAAGGACTGCCAACCTTCTGAAAATCCACTGAATGGGTCTTCTGTAAAATACTAACATTTTAACTTCAGAAGAAAGGTGGAGAGTTTCAACACACTTTATGTTCCACAGAAATTACATTACCAATTTACAGTCATCTACTCTTAGGATAAATGCTGACTCATCTCTTTGCCATACTATGAACCAACAAATGGAAATTAATCCAAATTATCTATGAACTCCTCAGTGCAATCACCGACCAACTCCGGAACTGCTCTACTGTCTACTCCAAATGGCTTCACTGCACAATAGGGAGTGAAAACATACCAAAGTCACATTTTCCATTTTAGAATTTTAAAAAATTAACAGCTTGTACTGCTTCATATAGTCATCTAAGGCCCCCATCCCCAGAAAGCAGAGAGGGGGAGAATTATGTTTTTCTTGCTAAAAATCATCACAGAACTGGTATATCCTGGCAAAACATCTTCCAGTATAAATTAATTTTAAACTGTGGTACTTCCACAAGTAGACTACTCTGTATCATGTCTAAAAGCAAATATAAACATCAGGGAAAAAACTTACAAAACTGCTGAAGTTAAATTTTTTTTTTCCTTCAACATTTACTTTTTCCTTTAACTGCTTTAGTTGTTTATTTGAGGGGATACAACAAAAAAACGGCATTTAAATATAAGCTTGAAATTGCATTTCATTATGTTTTATGTTTTGCTGGGAATGGAATTACTTCTTTCACCAACTCCGCATCTGAGTTACTGACAGCTCATTCTCAGTACACTAATTTACAGCTAATGATGACACCATAGATGGGCCTGTTTCTAGATACTAGCTAAATATTCAACAGAATGGCTTCATTCACAAAATCAAGTTCTTCTCACTGTGTAATTTTTTCCACCTTAAAAAAACAAAGGCAACACATGATTGGTTTAAACTGAAAAAACAAAATTAAAAAAAAAAGAACAAACTCACTACTACCTCATGTGTCCTCCCACCCTTGCTGCATTTAGCACAGTAATCTACAGTACATTGAAACCTTCATCCAATTGTCCTTCAGGACAGCAACAGAAAAAGCCATTATAAATTCTAAATATAGCATTATAGGTATAAAAATTAAACAACAGTTACACAGAATTATTACTAGTATGCATATTCTTACAAATCAATACTTATTTTGTAGCAGAAAAATAGCCATAAAATTACATAGTCAATGAGTTTCTGGTAAGTGGGTATTTCAATCCACATCAGGAAAGCTGAAAGAAATACCTTTTGAAAGGTGAGAAAACTCAAGGTAATGAAACAGAGATGAGCTGTGTTGCACTTAGCAGGCACTGCTGAGAAGAATAAACACATTTATTACCCCACGCTTACCACACATCTCCTCTACTCTATAGCTAAATGGAAACCACTTTGTTATTACGCAGTAGCTATTATTTAGCTTTTACATTTCAAATTAGTTTAAAATGAAGCCATAGAGGTTCAGGCTTGTGCAAACATTGGAACCATTAATTCCAGTGCATTTCTTCATCACTGTTTTCTGCATGTAAGGGGAACTTCAATGAAGAAACAGCAAAGGACCCATAAGGGATAGATTCAAGCTGAACAGCGAGATGATTCATGATCTTTCCAGAGTAAAAGAATAGTTTAAGAGCAGAACAGAAGGACCCCAATCAACCGATAAGGAATTTTCTCCTAGTAATCTCACTGCTTACATACCTTTACATGTGCCTCACTTTCACAGAATGAACAATGAAGATGTATACAGAAGAACTGACAACTTGACACTGACTGACACAATATGCTCTTAAAAAAAGTCGTGGTTCAGTAGTAAAAGCCTGCCTGTTGCATCCCAGGTGCAAGAATGCGTTGCAAACAAAGATGGAGAAAGCGTGTCCTTGCACCAGCTGAGCTTTACACTGGGTTACAGCGCAGTGACTCTGTGAACCAGCAACACACACACAGACTTGGCCTCCTGCAGTCCCAACGGACATCAATCGTCTGTATCCGAAAAGGCTGCACAGCTGTTCCCCACCCTCTAAGTGCTAAATGGTGACATCCATTCTTCCATGTGAAGCATGGTGGAGAAAAGAAAACCAGA
This sequence comes from Cephalopterus ornatus, assembly GCA_013396775.1. Lineage (NCBI taxonomy): Eukaryota > Metazoa > Chordata > Aves > Passeriformes > Cotingidae > Cephalopterus > Cephalopterus ornatus. The sequence continues at coordinate 86,995 of VZRE01015924.1, forward strand.
AATCCTGATCTACCTCCAGAGGGGCACCCATGGCAGTGCGACAGCAGCCATAAATGCCCGTCAGAGACAGAGGCCATGTCTAAAACTTCAAAGCTGGCCAGAGGCAAAGCCTGTGCCACACTGAGTTTGGCCCAGCATATACAAAACTGAGAAGTTTTGGGATCTTTCTCAACCCCCTGCCCTGCATTTGTCTTCTCAGTCTACTTGTGGCTTCATGAGGTGAAAGAAAAGTTCTGAAGCCCCTGCTCTTAGTGCAGCTCAGCAGAGAGACTTGGCTGTCTGGGACCGGCAGTAACGGCAGGCTCAACACAAACAAAAAATAACAACAAAAAAAGGCTTTTAAATGAGTCTGCAATAAAACCTTTCAAAAACGCTTCTTTCATGATGGATTTAAAAATCAATAGAGCAGTGCTCTTGATGTAATTACTCACTGATAGTACAGGACAGAAGGACAGGCTGCAATGGGAAGAGAGGCAGAAGGCCAAATTCATTCCTGATGTAAGCAAAGAGGTTGTACAGAGGACAGCAAAAACCATAATCTCTACTTTTGTGTCTGAATCTGACCCACAGTGCTCCAGATCACTGCTGCTGATCACTCAGATGAGACTACAGTAACTAACAAAGACATAGAAAAACTGAAATGTACCATTTATTCACTTTGTGATGTAATTATTATTTTAAAGAATAGTTGCAGCCTTAATAGGATATTTTCAATTAATGAAAATGGTTTCTGAAGTTCTTGTATATGCTCCATTTTCCTGATGTAACTCATTTATAGGTGAGGGAAGCCTCCACTTACAAGGCTACAACTCTCCTCTTTGTCAGTTAATAGCAATTCCTACCACCAACATTCGAGCTGTCAGTCAGGCAGACACCTACTATAAATATCTCAATTTTCTTTTATTTCTGCAGACGCCTTTAAACAGCACCACTTCTCAATTCATAAGCCATATTACTGTAGTACATCTCTCTAGACAGTCTCACATAAAATTAAATGCCCATTTAGCAGCTTACAAACTTTACAGCAGTTGGTTTATTTTCCCTCATTATTGTAACAGAGCAGTCAAGAACAGCAGACTATTACAGCATCATGTAACATGGCTTCTCTATCAACCCAGTGGCATAAAATTAAATGGCTATCTGAAAGATAAAGTAAAACACTCATTTCTATCTGACAGTTTTGTGACACTACTAAGCAAATAACCACTGCAGACAGATTTCTAAAATCAGGACAGCTCAACTTGCCAAGGGTTAACCTGTTCATGCACCAGGGCCTAAGCTTTTCTTTTGCTTAAGGACTGTTTAATTATGTATACCAAGTGCAGCAGCTCCAGCAGGAAAGATTAAAACAGACTCTCTCAGCCTTATGCAAGGACATTTAACCAGAACATTGCAAAGCTACAGACCAATGTCTCCCACATTCATATGGATATCATAAGAATCAGGGTAAAGATTTCATCCCCCATAAAATAAATGAATAAATAAATAAACAAATAAATAAATCTGAAGGGTCTCAGTTATACACTGAAGTAAGGTTTGGAAAACAGCTTTCATATGAAGCTGGATTTTCTAAGCCTGAACATCTCATGAAGTGCTTAAAAAGTGCTTGGATGCCTTTGAAGTACCAAAGAGAGTATGCAGCATGTCTATCAAGTGATCTTTTCCACTTGCATGGAAAAAATAAGGTCCTTTAACTTAAAACTGATTTTCACAGGGAACAAAAGCTCTCAGAACAAAATATTTATGATGCTTCATGGCACCCTTCATCATTTATTCCATCAGCAGTTTACCCTCCACAAGGGCAAAAAAAGTATCATTAAGAATACTTTTGAAACACTCTCAACATAACCCACAAGTGATAGAGGACATCCTTATGTTACTTATTTTTATTTCCATAGTATAATCTGCATTTACCACATTCCTTTGACCAAACCACCTGAATCCTGTCTACCTTGTCCAGCCTGATCAGGACTGTTTTAACAGTCAAAAGTTTCTGAGCAGTTTGATAATTAATATTTATGGAAGTTGGGGGAAAAAAAACTCCACACAACCATAAAACCCAAACTCATCACCTTTAGTTAAAAAAAAAGTTAAAAATAAAAAGACAACATACAACCCCATCTCCAGAAGAATGCCCAAAGCAGCTTACTCCTCCTAACAAATACATAAATATGCCATGGCATGGGGATGCACAGTAGTGGCAGGTGCAGAGGCAGTCTGCAGAAGGAAATTGCTCCCTCACCTCATAGAGCCTCTAAAGAGCAGAAGAGAGTTACCCTGGACTCAGTGTATGGAGTCAACAAGTTCTGGCTGATGCTGCAAGCCCTGGATGACACTTGGAAACCAGCAATAACATGGCACAGCTTTTCTCACTTGTGCTGCTCTTTCTTTATCTGACTACTGTGGGATTTTCTTTTACAAGTGCTGTAGCAACACATTTGCACCAAGATGAAACAGTCATGCATACAAATGTGCAATTCTCTGCAGAAGATACTAAAATTATTTCTGGACTGCTTTCCTATTCCAGAAAAAATTTGGTTAAAGAAACTGAAATTTTCTACAAATTAGTGGAAAGCAAAAATAATTTATATGGGTGTGTAATTAGCTAATAGGGAAAAGACAGTAACTAAAGCAAAATAGGTGCATAAAGGAAAGTCATTCTTCTCATGTCCCTTTTACCACCTCTCATCAGAAAAAACAAGGAACTCTGGATAAAAATCTCCCTTTTTTCCAGCCTTTCTACCCACCACATTAAATTTCAGAGAGAGAGGAAGCATCTACAATTTTATTTTACAAGCCCTTTGGAAAAGATAGATTTCTCAAGCAACAGAACTCTTCAAGTCTCTTTCATACCTTTTTTTCTCACAAACAGATGCCTCCAGGGAGCTCCCCCTGCCCCCCCCCCCCCCCCAAGCCCAAGCACCTACATAAAAATCAGGAACTCCAGGGCTGACAAGCAGCAGATTCCCAGAAGCCCAGGGTATATTAACATGAAGCTCTCTAGCAAGGTCTCAGAACTTTCCAGTGCAGTTTTTTTGTATTTTCTGTAATTTAAGGTGAAATTGTTACAAGTAGAACACAAGCAGTAAGTGGAGGGAAATGTGCGCTGTGCACTTGGAACAACCTTCCCTAGACTCCGTTAGCTCTGTACAGAGAGCTGCATATTCCAAGCCCTGTTCTCTGTGGGGCTTGTATTAAAAATTAAAACAAAAATATAAAACACTGCACAGAGCCAGTGTAAATATTATGGTAATGGAGCATGTGTGCTCAGTTAGTGCAACTTTTCAATAGGCATTAAACAAACTATAAAAAGCAAACTACTAGAAAAGCAGCAAAATCCCTCTCCATACCACAATGCAGTCTATGCATTCTGGTCTGTTCTTTTATGAACCCCATTTTAAGCATTTAACAGTAACATGGAGCTGACCAAGCACCTCAGTTCCCCGAACAAATTCATTTCAACTTGAAATGCTGAAATGAGACCAAGGGAAGCCAGTGGATGTAATCTTCTGGGATTTCAGTAAAGCTTTTTTTTGATACTGTCTCTCACAGTGTCCTTCTGGACAAAATGTGCAGCACACAGCTGGATAAAGATGTAATTCGATGGGTGAGAAACTGGCTCATGGGTTGGGCACAAAGGCTTATGGGGCTACATCAGGCTGGTAACTGGTCACTAGTGGGGTCCCACAGGGCTCCTTTTTAGAGCCAATTCTTGTCAACATCTTCATAGACAACTTGGACGCAGGACTCAAAGGTATACTAAGTAAGTTCACTGGTGACACTAAACTGGGAGGAGCTGTTGGCACCCTCAAAGGCAGAGAGGCCCTGCAGAGAAACTTCAACAAATCAGAGGGCTGGGCAATTACCAACTCTATGAAGTTTAACAAAGACAAGTGCTGGATTCTGCACCTGGGATGGGACAACCCTGGATGTGCATATGGACTGGGTAACGAGACACTGGAGAGCAGTGCCATGGAAAGGGACTGGGAGTCCTGTTTGATGGCAAGTTGAATATGAGTCAGCAGTGCCCTGGCAGCCAGGAAGGCCAACTGTGTTCTGGGGGCATCAGGCAAAGCATCGCCAGCCAGTCAAGAGAGAGGATTGTCCTGCTCTGCCCTGCACCGGGGCAGCCTCACCTCAAGTCC
>VZRE01015927.1:0-26610 GCA_013396775.1 Cephalopterus ornatus
TTTCCTTCTGGATTACAGGGGGGCTATTCAGTTTCCTGTAACTGTCTACCAGCTCTGGAGGCCACTTATCCTGAAGACAACCTGTCTTACTGTTGAAAACTGAGACAAAGAAGGTGTTAGGTACCTCAGTCTTTTCCTCATCTTTGGTGATTATGTTCCCCCCCGCCAAGTCCAACAAAGAATGGAGGTTTTCCTTGCCCCTCCTTTTGCTATTGATGTATTTGTAGAAGCACTTCTGTTAGGGATAACAAGAAGAGTCTAGATTGAGTTTAGGCCTAGATGAACTCTTAAAAGTCTCTTAAATGACAAAGCTGCCTATACATGCACTCCCTGAGAATACAGAACTAGTTGTGAGTTCTGTCAGGACAACTAAACTGTACTCAGTTACAAGAAAGAACTTGAAACAAAACATCCTTGTTGATATCCACTCTAAAGGAATGAAACTCTGGTTCCACCTGCTAAAACACATGCCTCTTTGGTACCAGGATAGGGAGAAAAAAAGCTGACATTAAGGACATGGCAGTACATCAGCAGCAGGGAGCAGTCTTGAAGCAGCTGTTTTTATGAGGCATCTCTGGTATCCCAGACCAGGCACAGAGTGCTCAGAAGAATTCTGAAGCCTTAAGTACTTACGGTGTTCCAAGGAGACTCCTATAATTGGATTTTATTATGGCATCCTCCTGTAACCACAGGAAGTCTTTTGTTTCCCCCAGGAAAAAATCCAGTAAAGGCTAAGGAAAAGCAACCACCCTATCTCTACTGAAAACTGAAGCTTTGTAATATACATCACTTAGTCCTGGATAACACCAAAAGACCTTCCCAGCTGCAGTAAACTGAAAGAAACAAAATCTTTTTTTTTGGTAAGGTTTTACAAACCTGAGTGGGATATGAGATTCTACAAATTAAGAGACTAATGTAAGAGAGCTCTCATTTCTACAACAAAAATTACCACCTCACAAAGGAGAACCACATTTAAAGTAGTTGTTTATGATTATATACTGCTAATCCAAGCACTGATTTCCTTTCAGGGAAATCATACTTAAATACTAAAAATGGTAACAACTAAAATTTAAACCAGAACTATTTCCTGCTTAGCCCTGATCATTCACTGATCTGTTAGATTACACACTTCATAAAAAGTCTGTCTATATTCACGTTAAAATTCAAGAAGTTGCAGAAGATGCTGAAAGAATTCTCACAAGGTTAGACATTTATAACGAGAAGACATTAAAAACATTTTAAAGAGCGAAAAAAACTAAATTAAGTTTTGAAGTAGTAAACTGACCTGTATTAAGTCATCTTTCTGCATGATGAGAAGTTCTCTTAAAGCTATATCTTGTTCCTATATAAAACAAAGGAGTTTCTACCATCAAAAAGAATTTCAGAAGAAATCAGTTTTCACTTAATTTGTTTTTCCTTGTTTTACTTCAGTTTTTAGGAACAAAAGGAATGAAAGAGTTGTCTAGTTTAGAAACATCACATGTTGTGACTAATGCACATAATCAAGAAGTCCAATCTAGTCCGTTGTAGTTTAACTTACAATTTTATATATAAACTTCTATTTAATAAATTTACTTGAATTAATATACTAATAGTGATATAACTTTTTATAATGCAGTAGTTGCATTTGGCTTTCACAGATTACTTGACAGATAGTAGACACGCCACAAGATTACCTTCAATAGTCCACTAATGTGTTCTAGACCAAGACCATGTAAAAACACTTCCATGTCATCAAAGAGTGAATAGGAACTGTAAAGATAATAGATGAGACTGGAGTTAAAAACAGTGGAAATTTAAAAAAACCCCAAACAATAAGACATCCAGAACAAAATGCTATAGAAAAGCTCTTCAGACAAAGCACTGGGGAGCCACCTAAAGTTGCACACACCTGCTGATGAAAGAAACATCTCATAAACATCAGTGGATACAATTTATTCTATCTAAATTCTATAAATGTCTTTTCAGTCTAATAAGTTGAACTGAGCCTGAAGGGGACGATTTTCGTAAATAAAGGTCATTTTAAGTCACAAAACACTTCAACTGAACCTTGAAGTTGGGTCACAAAAGCCTGAAAAATGTGGAAGTAGGGTTAAGGAAGATAACTACATATTTTTATCAGATAACATTCATATAAATTGGATTCAGTGCACAACTCTTATCCTTCTGGTTCCAGTTAAGCCAAAAAAGGTTATCAAGAAAACATGAATGTCTATAACTAAAGATAGTGGAAATTAGTCCATCAAGAAACTTGTTGTCAGAAGACTACTGTTCAGATTGAGGAGGTAGTAAACTCTGAAATGTAGGTTCACAGTTTAACATTTCTAAACAAAGATAATATATCAATTTTGATTTCTCGCTCTACCATGAGATTTAAAAGCATATGGGGGGAAATAACTAAACAGCTTTCAACAAATCAGATGAACTGTAGTGAAGAGAATTAAACCAAAGAACAAATACAAAATCCAGAAAGGACTACTGCTATTGCTACAGTGAATCCTTTGCCAAAATACTGAGTTATGAGATACTTTGCTCTGTCTTACTGTAGGCCCTGAAATGAAGGTCTGCCTCCTCTTCACCTCAAAAATTGAAAGAGCATCTTGAGTGCCATCACACAGCATGTACATGACAACCAGGGAATCAGGCTCAGAGAGCATGGGTTAAGGAAAGGTAGATCAACCTGATCTCCTTTTATGACCATCCATTTCAGGATGAGGGAAAGGCTGTGGATGTTGTCTACCTGGACTTCAGTAAAGCCTCCAGTACTGTCTCCCACAGCAATCTCCTGGAGAAACTGGCTGCTCATGGCTTGGACAGGTGACCTCTTTGTTGCATTAAAAACTGGCTGGATGGCTGGGCCCAGAGTGGAGGTGAACAGAGTTACATCCAGCCGGTGGCTGGTCACTGGTGCTGTTCCCTAGGCCTCAGTATTGGTGCCAGTCCTCTTTAACTTCTTTATTGATGATCTAGACAATGGGATGAAGGGCACCCTCAGTAAGTTCACAGACAACACTAAGCTGGGTGGGAGTGTTGATCTACTGGAGAGCAGGAAGGCTCTGCCAGAGGGATCTGGACAAGCTGGATCAATGGGCTGAGGCCAATTGTAGAGGTTCAATAAGGTGAAGTGCTGGGTCCTGCCCTTTGGTCACAACACTCCCATGCAGCGCTACAGACTGAGGGAAGAGTGTCTGCAAAGAGGCCCAGCAGAAAACAACTTCAGGGTGCTAGTTGACAGACAGCTAAACATGAGACAGCAGTGTGACCGGGTGGCTAAGAAGGCCAGTGGCACCCTGACATATACTAGTGTGGCTAGCAGGACTAGGGAAGTGATTGTCCCTCTGAACTTAGCACTGGTGAGGCCACACCTCAAGCATTGTGTCCAGTTTTGCGTCCCTCACTACAAGAAGGACATTGAGGTGCTGCAGCATGTCCAGAGAAGGGCACCAAAATTGGCAAATGGTCTAGACAGCAAGTCATGTTAGGAGCAGCTGCGGGAGCTGGAGTTGTTTTGTCTGGAGAAAGAAAAGGAGGCCCAGAGGAGACCCTACTGCTCTCTACAACTATTTGACAGGAGTGCGTGGCCAGGTGGGGGTTGGCCTCTTCTACCAGGCAACTAGAGACAGGACAAGAGGAAATGGTCTCAAGCTGACACAATGGAGGTTCAGGTTGGACATCAGGAAGAATTTCTTTGCTGAAGGGGTGGTGAGGCATTGGAAGAGGCTGCCCAGGGAGGTGGCAGAGTCACCATGCCAGGAAGTCTGGAAGTATTCAAGAAATGACTGGCTGTGGCACTTAGTGCTATGGTTTAGTTGACGTGGTGGTGCTTGATCAAGACTTGGGATTTGATGGAGGTCTTTTCCAACATTAATGATTTTATGATTCTAACAACAAAACCCAGTGAGGCTTTGTCTGAACTGAGGTACTGTCTGATGTGAACTGCTACCCTGCAAACGGCCATCAACCCATAAACCTAATGATACAAAAGTAGGCCATTCCATATTCAGGATGACCTGGCTAAGCAGGGGCAATCTGACCCATCAGAACAGACTATGGGCTCTAGAAGCTGTCTTTCTAAGACCATGCAACTCAAGATGAAGGCAGCAAGTAGATGGTTTGTTAAGGGCTTCTTAGCCAATATGTTCTGGAACAAAACTGTATCAGAGATCTCTGAAGTTGCTGAAGCAGAGGCTGCTTTCAGGCATAGGACACCTTCAAGCTTCAGAGTCACCAGTATGCTCTGCCAAGACTTTTAGAGCTTAACTGGTGTTCATACGTAACTTTGACTCATGCAGAAAAAAAAGAAAAGGGCATAGCTCTTCCTAGTGACATGAAGCTGAAAAGAGGCATTCAGTGAAAGCATCAGAATTTTAACATCAAATGAAGACAAGCACAGAACAAGGAGTATGCAACAGGAGAGCATACAGATTTAACAGAGTTGAAAAGAACTGAAGTGACATTGGACCCTGACTCTACTATATTTTACACCAAATGAAAGAAAGATCTAGACCATGTTCCTTGTTTATAATTCTTGAAAAATTAATAGTACATTAATATACTATGGGTTCTAGGCAGTGCTCCAAAAAATACATAACACATATATAAGAAGAACTTAATCATTGATATGAACAAATACAATATCTTACCAATGTTTATAAGCTAAAATTACACTATAACTGTATTTACCCAACTCTGTGGTCACAGACAGCTGTCAGAAATTTGCAGATAGCCTCTTGCTCAACTGTTTTAGGGTACCTCCCTTGCAAGTGATTTGCAGCCAAAGAGAGCAAACTAAAAATCTGGAAGAGCCGAAATGAATTAATTGTTATTCAAATTCAAAATGCATAAAAAATACATGGGAATAAGACTACAAAGAGTTCTATAACCAATTACTACTTACAGGGAACATGAAACATCTGCCACTTCTTCTCTAAAACATCCATCTATAATGAGAAATTAAGACTACACCCACAGAGTTTATCATGAGCATTTCCAAATTAACCAAATTCCAGCAAAACAATGAACTGCCACAGAGCAAAACAGTGTATGTAACATGGTCTAAAAAAGTCAGCATCTGTCAATACTGAAGCAGCCAAACACCAACATACTAATTTTTGTGGTTTGTAGACAAGTGTTCTATATGTTCAAGGCAGTAAGTTGTCTAAAGGGCACAAGCCATTGTCATGTGTCCATGTCCAGTGCACGTATAGACCTAACATTGATCAATTTACAACTGACAATCTAAATTAACAGTATCTGACAGACAGGGATTCTTTCAGCTGATTAAAGAAGCATCAGCGATAGATTCCAGAAACTCAACTGCCCCGCGTGAGTTTTAAGATAATCACTAGAAAAACAAGCAAAACCAAGTAGAAAAACAGCAAAACAAGTAGAACCTCAATAAACCTAAAGGGATGGTGAAACCACTTGCCTGAATTTCAAGTGACTAGCCAGTTTCATATACATATACAAGTACAAGCAGTGGGTTGATCTTGGCTGTTAAGTCCCTACTCGGTTCAGCAGTATGAGAGACAATCACAAGAGCAAGAAAAAGAAAACTTTTCATGGGCTGAGATACATATATTTTGCTAAGTGAAGGGGAAAAAACCCCAATACCTAAGTGATGCAAAGGCAGTCACCACCTCCCACCAGCACAGAAATGCCCAGCCAGTGTCCAATTTTATCACTGAGCATCTTATAGGGCATGGAGTATCCCTTGTGTCAGCTGGAGTTAGCAGCTCAAGGCTATGCCTCCTCCCAACCTCTTGCTCACTGCCAGTCTACTTGCTGAAGATTGGGAGCAGTGTGAGAAACAGAGAAGGCCTTGATGCTGCACAAGCACCGTTCAGCAGTAGCTAAGACACTGGTGTGTTACACCAATGCTGGTTTGGTCACAGTCCTAAAACACAGCACTATATAGGCTGTTTGGAAGAAAATCAACTCCATCCCAGTCAAATTCAGAATAACAGAAATGAAAAATATTTCCCCTCCTAGAAACAGTTTCTGCAGACATAGTCCATATGACAGGCTCTTGGGTTGTCAACAGCTTGAAGAGCAGATCCTGAAGTTGGAAGAAGCTCCTGACCATTAAATATCTCAATACCGTCTGCAAGACTTTGCACCAACTGTGTGAAAGTCAGCACTTCAGGTCAAGAGGTAAGACCCACCTCTCAAGTGTGAGAAGCCTGTATTCCCTCCATGTCAGAGAAAGTCATGTTATAAGCTTATATGGCCGTAACCTGATGAACAAGTCGTTTATCAAAAGCAGAAAGCTTTTGTAACCTCTTTCAGTAACCTGAGCTAACAGATCACTGAGCCTCAGACACAGATCTCGCTAGCTTCCACTGACAGCTTTGTGCATACTTATCATTTTTGCTCCTGCCTAGCCTCAGAGTCTGGCAGGGAAAAAAAGGTAAGAAAAAGAAGCTGTAAAGTGAATTACAATTCGTAAGAGTGAATTATACATTTTGAAGAGCCACTGTGAAAAGCTACATCATTCGTAAGAGCAACTCAAGGCAAAATACACAGAAATGTAGTCTGACTGATCCACCATGCGTCATCTGGTAAACAGATTTATTTTAGGAGAATATACATTGTCTTCAGTAGCTCTCTACACTGCTCTTCCCATGATCTGATGACCAATTTACATTATTTTACTCATTCCTCCCTCCCAAGAACAGATTCTGAAAACAGCCAGTACCAACTCCCCCTCTTTTTAGCTTTAGCCTTTTCACTTCCAAATTCAATCAGAAACTATACTCTGCAAATTATTTTGATAACTGCATTCTCTCACATATTCTGGCAGACAGATAGAAAACAACACATTTTTCTACTTCTCTTACCAACATTACTAACATGAAAAATTCCTTGTTTTGTATTCTAAATCTAAAGTCAAGGATTCTGAAAGAATAAAGAAAAAAGAAAAAGGGTTTCCAAAACACTACTATAAAGCCTTTACAGCACTGTGAAAAGCTTTGATATAGCAGAAAGTTGTCTATATATATGTAACAGCATAAGTATTCAACTAGCTGCTATAATGTAATTATTAAAGTAACACTTCTACCGAAAATTAAATAATTATTAACAGATTTTTGAGGCAAAACATAAAATTTACATTTCTAAGAAAAATGAAATTAAATACCTCTGAATGCTTATTGATTTTTGCTAGCTCTGCTGCTGTTTTTTCATCCTTAGTCTGTAGATTTTTGTCAGCTCCTAGCTCAAGCAACTTCAAAATTACACTTCTGTGTCCATGCTGTGCTGCCCACATTAATGCCTGCAAGGAGCAACTTTGTTTCACCAAGTTTACATATGGAGCAAAAAACAACAGAGGTTCAAATCAACAAAGCATGGCCCAATCTGGAGACAAAGACAATAAATGCAGAAGAATCTCAAAGTGGTGTTAAAGCAGAAAATTCCAATGAGTATTTCTGAGAAAGTTTTACCTAGAAACAAATTAGGAGGTTCTTGCTTTATAAAATTTTTATCATTAATTACGACACACAAAAGTAAATCACTTACTGAATATCCATTTTCATCTTGGGCGTTTATGTGTGATCCATGAGCGACAAGCAGAGCAACAACGCGAGCACAGCCTTTTCTAGCTGCATACATCAGTGCAGTCATTTGTTTCCTGAAAGAAAAGAGGCCAGCTGAAAAAAAAGTATTTCAAGGTATCAAAATGCCACTGTATTATCAAGTAGAGCACCTCAGTTCTGTAAAGATTCTCTGTTCTGCAGAAGACCTAAGCACAGGATGAAAGACCAAGACACTACATGCATGCTTCAGCATAGGAGTCAACAGAATATACAGAGTCAGCAACTCATTTATGACCAATTAACAAGTTTTAAGTATTTTAAGAGTTGGCATTTATTTTCTGATTGAAATGAAGTTAAGAGGTCAATTGTCTCTCAACTTGTCAAGAAGGAAACTTAGAGGAAACCAAACATGTTTCTTCCTGGAGTTTAGAATATAGACATATAGTACTTCTGGGAGAAAAAGTAAAAAAACCTGTATCAATATTTTATCACCTGCAAATTCAAGTAGCACATTAACACCCAAATAACCTTAACACGTCCCAGCTATGAAACAGTGCAGCTTGGTGACTAAACCATTTCTGTTCTGACTCTGAACTACACAAAATCAGTTTTTAAAGATCATCCTTCCTGCTACTACCACAGACCCAGAAGCAGCAGGCCTCTTCATTTAGCACATAGGTCAGCTTAATGAGAAGAAAATGAGGATAATTGCAGATCAGTTTTCACCCTACTAAAAGCAGAGAATATCAGCAAATCATCTTTTTTCCCTTCATTTAACAAAACAGTGGCATACTTCCATTTTTCATTTTTAAAACACACAGCCTAAGTGATGGGTTCTACATACAGATTAATGTCAATCCAAAGTTTGGAAAAAATACACAGTTTCATGGAGGGCAAGTTGTAAATCACAACTGAATATTTAAGAAGATGAATATTAAAAACAACAACTATGTTTATAAATCCAAACCCCTATCTGCTAAAATCAGTGTAAGCGACAGAATCACAGGTCATAAAGCTCTTACCACCACTGTGCAGAGGTGCAGTGCAATAGCACAGGGTACACACATATTGTCAGCATTCAGGACCCCCCCCACCCTGAGTACACCCAAGAGGAGTCTTCAAAGAATTACATATAAAAGACCACACTGAAAATCTTAACTTTTCAAGTACTAAAACTAAATGCAACCAAAATATTTTTGTCCCTTATCCCATTTTTGTTTTCTGTTCCCAGAAGTTGCATCAGAGAAGGTTCAGTTTAGATATTAGGAAAATTTTTTTTTCACTGGAAGAGTGTTTCGGCGTTGGAATAGTTGCCCAGGGATGTGGTAGAGCCACCGTCTCTGGAAGTGACAGTGAAGACCCAATACACAGGCATCTAGATATGGCCCTCAGGGATACAATTTAGGGGTGATTATGGTGGTGCCAGGTTCATGGTTAGACTAGATGATCTTGAAGATCTCTTCCAGTGTTGATGATTCTGTGATTCTATGAAGTGTGACTGTTCACACTTTCTCTCCTACACAGATTACTGTTTCTTACAATCGTTGAAGGAGTACTTAGAAATCACCCTTCCCATTATTCTGGCCTTTTATATCTCAAAACTGTGATGTCAACAGCATACTCATCTTACACTTCTAAAGATGCTTACAAGATGAAGCCATAGTGAGTCGCCCTGCATATTTTGAAAGAAAAAAAATATTGCTCAAAAGCTCCTGTTCACAAGTATCTTTCCAGATGCCTGGCACTTATTCTTTGGTGGAATAAGATTGCAGAATTAAGGGAGAAAAAAAAAAAGAAAGCAGTACTTGGAGGAGAAAGATGTGGAGTTTTTGGTTACTACAAAGTAATCAGATTTAAACTAAAATATATTTTACTACTGTTGTTCAATTAAAAATTATTGTATCTTAAAATGCGATAGTTTTTCATGAAAAATACTATTTATTGCTTGTAATGTACAGCTGTGTGTCAAAAACCTGCTTTCAAAAGATTATTCCATTTTGGTAGGATATACTTCAGGGGAGGATTGCTCCTCCCAGTACTGTGTTTCTTAATACTAAGTTCATCTACCACTAGCAGGATCCCAAAAAGCATATGTCCTAAAGTAGCCGTCTTAAAACTTCTGCCTACTTCCAGAGAATATTGCCAGAGCTAAGGCTTTGCACATCTTTCTTTGGGACTAGGATAATATTTTATCTTATGCAAACACAATTAAAAGTGCACTGATAGAAATCTAGTCTTGTTACAAATCTGAAACAGCCTTACAATAGGGAAAAAAGTCAATTACTCAGAGATAAGCAAAATGAAAGGTAATCAGACTTTCAAGACGTACAGTTAACAAAATAGCAGAACTTTGTAACGAAGCAAAAAGATTTGCATCAGTCTAGAACTAATTCAATTCAGTTCATCAACCCTCCAAAAGCAAAGTTCTGACTGAATACGAGGAGACGTTTTTACCATGGGGCACAATCAGTGGAACTGGTTGCTCAGAGAAGGTTTTTAGTCTCCATCTTTAGCGAGTTTCAAGACCAGATGGCAACGTAGCCCAGCACCTTAGCAGAGGCAGCTTTAAGGAAGAAGCTAGACTAGACACCTCTTGAAGTCCCTTCTGGCCTGAATCACACTGTGATCCTATGAAGATTACTATAAAAATAGAGAAACACTCTGTAATCTGCCTCTGCAACTTAATAACTAACTGATGAGATATCTATACCTCATTGCTCTCAATCTTTTTTTTTTGGGAACTTGCACACTGCAACTACTTCGTAATTACTTTCTGCTTTTTTCAAAGGAAAAATACTGAACAAAAGCCCTGAGGCTACAGAATAGTCTTTTCTCCAAAGAATATGATATGGTTACAGCTGCACAGTACTACAGATGTGATATCTGAAATCAAGGCAACAACTCAATGACATTCAAGCCAAAAAGTTTCTCCATTTGCAAGTAAAACCCAATAAACATGACATTTAAAAGGTCCACCAACACGAATACACAATTAGTACTGGAAGTACTCCATTTTAATGCTCGAGTTTTAACTTCAAAGGCTACAAGCTGTTTCAGAATAGAAACACTCACAGTGCTGCACAAATTCACACCTCTAAATGCGAGGGGGGCGCCGTGAGCCGCCCCCTGAAATTAGAGTCCATTTACACGTATGGCCACAGGAGGGAGATGAGAGCATTAGGGAAAACAATCCTTGTTTTCCTAACCCTGCACAGAACCCCCCACAAGCACAACAGCAAGCTTTAACATGGCAAATCGACTTTTTCCTGCTTAAGTTGAAGAGAAATTAAATGTATTGGTACATCTCAGTGCAATCTAAAAACGTTCATAGCGATAACCATCCAAACAGAAGATCTGAAGAATCCTTTCATCATTTTGAGGAACCACCATGTTTCACCAGCCTGGCTTGCAGATGACCTTCTTGTCCAAACACCTGTTAAGTATGTGACATTTGCCCCTATTGAACATGACAATCAAGTCACAGTCAGTAAATAAAATCTTAAAAAGCATATGAGCAATTTATTAATTAAGGATGATGCCTGTTCCAACTATGTTTGCTTCCAGCTTTTCAGCACCTAAATAAAAAGAAAGGTCTCATGCAAATGAAGAGAGATTTTTGTTTGTTTATTTTTATCTTTAGAATAACAGAATATTCTGAGTTGGAAGAGATCCACAAGGATCATGGAGTCCATCTCCTGGCCCTGACATGACAACCCCAAAAGTCACACCATGTGGCTGAGAGCATTGTCCAACTGCTTCTTGAACTGTCAGGCTTGGTGCTGTGACCACTTCCCTGGGGAGCCTGTTCCAGTGCTCAACCACCCTCTGGGTGAAGAATCTTTTCCTGATATACAACTTAAACATCCTCTGACACAGCTTCATGGTGTTCTCTAACTCTCCCTGCTTTTATGTTAAGGCTGGAGAAGGACAAAACCAGAAGCTTTTGCAGTTTTTAGGGCCATCCAAAACTTTGCAAGTGATGTGTACACAAAAGATACAACCAGAAGTTCTTACAGGCTCACTTCACCCTGTCAAAAAAGTCACAAGCGAGCAAGCTGAGTGAACTGGCCTACCACTCTCCTACCCTAGATAACTAAGAGCCATAATAAAACTGGTGATAAAGTGACAGCAAGATCTCACTGAAAAATGTCCTGAGTACCTGCTACTAAACTGAATCTGTGGTGCAGAATTCACTGCACTTGACAAATAAACATTCTGATGTTTGGGATCATGGTCTCAAGCAATACCAAGTTCATCTTCCTGGAAAATCTCATAAGAAGGAGGAGAAGAGATATCTCCCATTTACACACAGGTTTCCGTTTACTGGAGAGGCATCTATAGATAATTCAGTATTTCAAGTTGATGATCTTGAAAAGTTGCAAGTAAAATCTCATAACTGGATATATGTTTATTAACTAGACCAGTGTATCAATAATACTAGAAAAAATCCAGCAGGTAGAAAACAAGACTTTAGCCTCAGTCTTTTCTTATTGAGATCCCGAAGCAAGGAAATGATGCTGCAGACTACTGAGATGCAAACTGAACAGTGCTTCAGATAACCAGAAAGCATCCTCAGAAGCTTCTGGAGTTTCACCACTCCAATGCTGCACATTAAGCCTCAAACTAAGCAACAGTGGCAACAGTGTGTCCACAGCAAGAGAAGAAAATTTATTTGCCGGCTTTCTGGCTTACTGGGATTTAACTGAGGAAGTGGGGAACAGGATGCAACAAGTAGTATTGCAAGAAAATACTTTAGTGTATTGTGGGCTACAAGATACTTTTTCCAGGCACTGTCTGCTGGAGCAAGGTAGGAGAGTCCTCTACCTTCCTGAAGCAGAACTTCTTAGGAGAAAGGAACATACAGCTCTAGAAAAAAGGCTGGGCTGGAAAAAGTGACAGCTTAGTTTCAGATTGTCTAGCTTTAGGCTTCATTTCAAATTGCCAGCTCTTGTACTTTTCTGCTTCTGAACTGTTTACATGATTGTTTCAAAATTAAAAAAGGCATCTGTGTAAGTTCTACAGCACACAGAGGTGGGAAGGTAGAGAGCTACAAAGTTATCCTTATATGACTAGAAAAATACAAAGGACATGATTATAAAAAGGGATTAGTATAAAAACTAGCAATGGGGATGGCAGAACTCTATGCTGTGACATTCCCAATTATCCTTCCGGTCCTCCTACATCCTTACTCCAGTCACATTTTTACAGGCAAGCTGGTTTAGCTAAAAACATGCACACTTAAACATAAACTAGAAAAATACGAGTTACCCACATAATAAAAACTTCTCAGACTGTTTTCAACTCCGCTTTCAAAAGGTGGGTAAATTTTGTAGTTAAGAAATTCAGCACATACATGTGAAATCTATTACACCTTTCTATCGAAAGCACAATCCTCTATCATGTGAAAAACCCAAACCAATACTATGCAAATAGCACATCATCAGGGTAAGGCAGCAGCAATGATAGGAAGTTTAACCTACTTGGGATAGAATGCTAATGGATTTCAGTACAGGTTTTGTTTCTATTTCATCTAAAGCTGCTCAGGTGACATTTCAAGACACCACAGTACACCATCAGAATGCCTCTGTGAAAAATAGCTTTTGATTTCCCTACTGTCCCCGAGTATTTTATACCTCTGTTCAGAAACTGTGATCCACAGTTGTAAGCCTGGCCATACAGTCATTAATACCCGGGAAAAATACAATCACCTATTTTGGTGTCTAGACTCCTCTGATGAACAAGACGCAATACTTACATTCAAAAGTTACTTACTGTGCCAAACTCAGAACTCGCACATTTACCAAACTTTTGACTTCTCCCTAACTCAGAAGGAAGGAAGAGATGCATGGACATAGCCCAGATGAACACAGTACTTTGGTAAATGCAATTTTGCATCTGATTTCTTATATTTAGACCCTCTGTCCTGATGTTTGACCAACAAAATAAAAAGTCTTTCAATCCTGAGTTCACAATGCTAGAATAAAAATCTCTCTCAAAGGCATGAAGTATAATAGAGTATAACATCACAAGGTACTTTCTGCTCTGAGGTGGACCAAAGATTTTGACTCAATAGTATGAAATTCTCTCATTTTCTTGCCCCAGACACAGAATGCACCATAGTGCATTAACTGTTCCCAGGCTATTTACCTTTACTGAAACGTACTGTTTGTCTATCACACAGTGATAGTGTCAACATCTCTGAAATTATGTTGCAGTGCAAATTTACTGTCTTATCAGTAGCAATATATATATCTTGCTAAAATTGAGGTGTTACACAATTGCTTTGTTCTGACTATGCAACCTGAAAACGTATCTTGTTAACTGAGCTGTACTGTGATGAAAATTTCACCGTTCCATTATCATCTTCTCAAGAGGCCAAAATAGACCGAAATTTTGAGAATTAAACAATTTATGATACTCCCCAGAACTGCTCTGAGTAGAAGCTCAAGTGAACGTACATAGGCAACTTAATACCAGACCTAAGAAGTGATTACACTTTTCATGTATATGCATTCATGCACATGACAGTACACTTCAAGCTCAACTTTTAATCTGCACAAAAGACAAAAGGTCTAGTTCTTCTAATACTCACTCTAAAAAAAAAAGGGGGGGAAAAATCACAAGACTTTCTGAAGACTTTCCTTTAAACATACACAAAATTTGTAACCATTTTAGAGCAGAAACACCTAAGACAGGCTTGTTCATTGTCTAGGACTCAATTGTGCCAGAAACATTAAAAGTGAGGGGGAAAAATAGCCACAAACAAAATCAAACTTTCACATATCCCATAGAGTACAAGAAACAAAGACTTCATGTCAAAACAAAGGAGGTTTCAGTCATTTGACTACTTGTACATTCTTCTAACAAATAGCTATTAGCATGAAACATCAACTCAAAACACTCTCTTTAAAGGCAAAGCCATTACAATTCTTTAACTCTGCTTTATGTAAACAAAAACTTGCAGGATGCTGTCACTAAAATCTGTATTTACTAAACAACCTATGACATGTTATCCTAGCAGCAGTAATCTAGTTATCAGTTGGTCACACATTTTCATTTTGCCTAAATCAAATTCCTAACTTAACATTAATAAAATCACTGTAACTTTAAGAAAACACACAGGTTTTAAAAAAGGTTTAAAAATTAAAGATTTCCAGTTTGCTTCTCACTAGTCTTTCCCTGCTCCACCAGACTTAATAAATTAGACCAAAAAAAAAAAAAGGGAAGTTTCTGTGTATCACCTTCAGATGACATGAAATAAAAGAGCCTACTGTTGCCCTGACAGTGCAACAACAAAAGGATGAACATTAAACTCTGCCTTACCCGAAATTTAAGTATTCTGCTTTGCATTCACACACATTCCCGTTGACGGTGGATAAAAGAAAAGCTTCCTAAATCATGCTTGTTCTTAAGTACTGAGAAATACAAATAATGTGAACCTTAGTTCTTAACATCTGTGGTAGGCTGATCACACAGGGAGCGCTCTACAATACTCTCTGTTCACTGACAGTTGGCTCCTACAGAACACCCTGCTTGCTCTAACGAGATGAGTGAAATGGGACTGCAGTGCCACAGAGAGGGGCTGTTTGATCCCTTATTTTCACATAACCCAGTTCATTGTGTTTCATATCCGTTTCAGAAATGGAGGAAGAAGCTCACGAGAAGCAGCAGCTGCTGCCTGAGCAGACCTAATGGAGTGGTAGGCACAGATGTCAAACACTGGAAAGTCATAAAGGCAGCACAAGGGTTTTAGATGATGAGGTCTGGATTTTTCAAGCTTCTACTTTTGTTTGGCACAAATATGACATTTCTGATTGTCACTTAATTTATCTTTTCATTTGAGAAAGGCTACTATTGCAAAAGTGAAAAAACCACAACTAAATACTATCTGATGCATGCATGAATAACTCACATTAGTACGAGGTCTTGGGAAACAGAGAGATAGTAAATAAATATTTGTATATAAAGAACAATGCAAAATATACTCTAAGTTTATTTATAAAGTTTTGTCCTTAAAATTCCTATGTATTGTGTCAGCATCCAAACTTTTCTTCCCAGCAAAGTTTAGCCAAAGGCCTTTGCAAATGTAAACCTACAGCTTTGCACTTTGGCTTAAGTTTTCAACACCTAAGACAAAATTAATAACACAAAGACTTCCCCCATTTTTTAAAGCAGGATGTTAAATCTAACACCCAGCTATCTGACAACAACAATATGTAATTAATTCAGACGCTGTAGCTTTCTCTTCTCTCCTGAAGAATTTTTAGCCTCTCTGATAAGAACAGAAGAATGGCATTTAAATTTGGTACCAGACATAAGTGGCACATCAACACAACTGTTTCCTCCTCGCCTATCAGTACTATGCTCACAGTGAGGTCCAGGGCCTTGTGTAATTGAATGCTACTAATGAAAACCAATAGGCCTTCAATTCTGTTCTTTTTAGAGAGCTACTCAGTCTGTATATCCCAGGTAATGTGATGAAAGAGTTGTGGCATAAAAAATTTCAGTTAGTTGAAAAATCAGTTGACTCAAACGGTATTTTCTTTTTTTCAACAGAAGCAGGACAATTTATCCTGGGCCAGTCCAGAATTTATTTATTTTCGATGTAAAACGAACCCTTGCATCTGACTGTGGAACTACGGACATCTCACAATACACTGCTTCAAACTGCTGAGACACAAAGTTGTAATTGAAGAAAGAAGCTACTACTTGTTTTTACAAGGAGTTTAAATCTCCTTTTAATATGGATTATTCCAGATTGCAGTGGAATAAATGTATTTTATTTACAGAGTTTTCTTTTCCACTGGAGGCAGTCTGTTAAAGGAATATAGCTAGATATCCACAAAAAGCTCAAAAGGAGGACATGAATTTAAATAAAGAATTAAATTATTTAACTTACATCCCTTTGAAGAAGAGGCAATATGATTTGGGAAAGGCAGAGATATATTTCTTGCCTTTACAATTCAGTTAACTGACAAGTTAATTTAAATCTTATTCAGCTACAGAACTTACTTACAATTTGATAAAACTGATCACAGTCTTTACTCAGATTAATGACTGTACTAGGAGATACAAGTATCCGGACATTAATCTTTTCTAATACAGACAGCAGTGAAATTACAGAAAGTATGTACACCTCATCTTAACCAACAACAGCTATGTCTATAAACATGTCTCTGTATAGTAATATTAAACTTGATGCTGTATTCACAGACATGGGGTTTTTGATACCTGCAAGTAAGGTTAGGGTCAGCATTCCTTGACAGAAGCAGTTCTATAGTCTTCAAGATGTTCTCCTCCGACGCTTGTGCAGTACATGCTGCCATCAACACAGTGTATTTATCTGTTTGGAAATTTACAATTAGAAAATTACATGTGTAAATATATATACCATGCTAATCCAGAAGTTCCTTTAAAAGCCTTCATATTTGCTAGAGCTGTTAATCAGGTTCTGATACTCTAAGATATTCAGAAAAGGCTAAGAAACTTGTTTTCCTGTCTGTGAAAATCACTAGAATTATCTGATAAGACAAAGACACCTGAGAAGATACTCAGAATGATGAGAGTGAATCACAATAGTAAAGCATCTGTTCCTACCGAAGTTTAGAATACTTTGCAAATACCCCACAACAACAGTAGGAGCTTAACTGTGGATGCTTGTTTTTAAAAACACGTTCCACACCAGTTAATTCACTCCCTGTTCCTTCCCTCCAGTCTAAGGAAGAAACAGCTTGCAGGAAGTTAACTGCAATGGATAAAAAAAGGTGCATATGTATTATAAACAAATAGCAACATCAATTCTGGGGAAAAACTGAGGGCTGCACAATTGAAGGAACAAAGCTTTATGACAGGTCTTAAGGAGAAGGAATTAAATTTATTAGGTTACTATGGCGCAGTAGTGGCAGAAGGAGTATTAAAAGTATTGTTTTAGATGTGGATTTAAAAATCATTTACACAGTCCATAAAAATACCAGCTATTTTGCTACTCCCGCTTTGAAGCCAGCTGGGTGATACATGCCACCTTTGCTCACAAATCAAAATTGTACACCATTGCTGTCTGCCCACAGAACACAGGAGATCTCCTTTCCCATGGTTCATTTAGAGAGACGTGGGAAGTCTAATGCCTTAAGGACCCTAGCAAGTTAGTTGGCCCCAGTGTCATTTAGAAGACTGCCATCTGAATAACTGCCCATTTTGCTTACTGCACAAACTTGTTCACAAGTTCAAACATGCCTTCAACAATTTGTTTTAACAAGTGTATTAGCTGTACCTACTTCAGACCACATCATCAAGTGTTACAACATATTTTCTAATTTTCTTGTAGAAATGTTAAGACTGTGTATAATTAACATCTTTATTCTTCAGTAGAGGTCAGACTTCATTGTATTTAAACATGAAAAGCTTGTTATGTACTTTATCCCCTCTGCTCAATTTCTCACCACTTCTTGTCCCTCACCTCCCCAGTTTAGTTCTGCATTTAAATTCATTTGTTTTTTTAATATACCATCTTTTAATTTTCAATTACCTCACATGGAAATTATTACTTGATACAGTGACAAATTTTTGCTCAAAATGGTTAACATGGTTATCAACCAGAACCTGAACGGTAAGATGTCAGGACTTTAAACAAAAATAGTGATAAACATCATTAATCTGGGAATGACCCATAGGAGGAACCTGTAGTCATACTTCTTTTCAGTATTTCAGGTAGTGATAAAGAATGGGAAACTAATTTCTGCTAGCCTACCTAAAGCTCATACATGTGAGCAAGAGAAAAGAAAGAAACACCTTAGAATTCTTAGGTTTCTCTTTTGTGGACAAAAACTGCTAAAAGACTTCAAAAAATATAAGTTTATGCTCAACCTAGCTGAAAAACCCAGAATATCCAGTGAAATTATTCCCCAAAGATGCAACATTTTGAACCCATCACATAGTAAATGATATATTAGTTCCTTGTTCTTCAGAGTTACCAAAAAGAGTAAAATTAAGTAGCCACTTACAAAGAATGACTGAAGAACGACTGAAGGTGATTAACAGTATAGCTGTTATTAGGATTATAACCATGAATATAAGCATTAAAGGATAATTGTTATAGGATCACTTATGTGACTGCCTGCTGATGTAAGAAACAGCAGCAGGACTGGTGAGATTTAATACCATTTTAGGATGGCATAGCTTTATTTTTTTTAACACGTCCTGACGAAGACCAATGACTTACAAGACTGCTCCCGGCTGGACAGTACTCTGCTGCCCACATGCCCTAGTTACTGTCTCCCTACACAGTCTAATAGGGAAACAAGCCAAGAAACCTGATCACAGTAAGGTGCCACTTTGAGCAAATGCAGTCACACACTGAAAAAATGCCAAGCATTTGGTTACCTGGATACTCTAAACTATTGCCCATAGCAGTTTTTGCCCCATTTATAGCTCTCTACAGCCATAAACAGGGAACAAAGTGAGCTGTAGGTAGCCACAGCTGTAGGCAGCCACATGGAAGTTCTCTGAAGCTGGTTACAAGGACAGTAATCAGAAGAAGGCATGATTGCTTTTGGTGCAGGCAGTCTACTCTAATCTCATACTCTGATCAACTGCTAAAAGTTACAGAAAATTTTCAGAGCCATATTTGTACCATCTGCATTTCAGTCTACTATTACTGCAAATATTGGCAAGTTACTGGAAAATATGATCACTGCTTTTACATACTTGGCAGTATTGTGGGATAAGAGAAGGAAAATAACCATAGTTTAAGTACGAAAAAGTTATTATTAAGCCATAAAATTTGACAGAGGAACCGATATTACTTAGAAGCCACACTGAATTCTTGTAGAAAAAGGTGATCCAGTAAAACAATAAAGAACAGTTTTCACTTAATAGAAAAACTGTGCTCTAGTTTTAGCGAAGTCCACATTAGTTTCCCATGAACTGGAAAGCTATTCCTGTTGTTTGGGATGCTATCTGGTTTCTACATGTATATACTTTGTAACAGGATCAAACAAAGGAAGTTTTACCTGTACAACTTTACACTAGAAATATTGAAAAAGTATTTCCAAACACTTTTTTAAAAAGCACTTGAGTATTGGGAAGTGGGGGACAAAACAGGATGGAGAGAGAAAGAACAAGAAAACCCATCAACTGATTCCAGATCAGTTCCAAGAGCATAATTTTTAAACTACTACTTTTACTTAAAAACTGTGAAAGGCAGACTAGGTCCCAGTTCCACTGTGAACTTTGGTATTTTTTTTTTTCCCCTTGTGAACAAGAGAATAAGGATAGGGACAATGTCTGGTGCTGAGCATTACTGGTCAGTATTTTTCATTCACATCTTACCTATTTCAAAACATGCATTGGCACCTCTGTCCAGAAGAAGACGCACTACTGCAAAGTTGGCCACGCTGGCAGCACACATCAGGGGAGTCCATCCAAACTGAAAGCTAGTTTCTATGCTGATGCCTGTCAAAATTTGAGACACTAAAATCATAAAACTGCATCACAATAAACATGCTTTTTATAAACTTTACTCTCAATACGTACCATTACAAAGGTTACACCCTGTTTGCATTTAGTCCTAGAAAGAGAAATCTCTTACAGCATTTTCTTTAATACATCTTTATTTAGAACCAGAAAACAACTTTTAAAATTGACATCAGTGAAGTTCAGTTCTCAATCCAAGGAGTTAACTACCACAGAAAGACTACATTAAAAAAATCCCAAACATCTAGCTGCAAAAAATTTCACGTAAGTGCACAGAATCACTGTTTTCTCTACTTCTGTGCAATAGCTTTCTTCAATCAGAACGAAAATTTTGACTCTTGCGAAGCAAAGAGGACTGCTGTGGATGCAAATTGCTTGTCAGGCAATTAAGATCATACTGTTCAGAGTTCCCTGCTTCACAGCTCCTTTTATTCTCTGTCCTGCAAGGCAGTTAACTGGCAGATTTGCGTTCAGCACTAACAAATTATCTCAGTAAGAAGAAGAAATAGGAGACTATGCAAGATTCAATCACAATCACCAGAACTGTTTGTTACTCTTTGTAATAACCAGAATGGCTATAATGGCTAGAAGTGTCAGTCGGCCCAGCCCTTCCAAATGCACAAAGAACCAAGTACCAGACTGAGACACTCATCTGACAACTTTCAAATAAAAAACTCTATGCATTTTTGCAATAAGAAGAATCATCTTTCCTTCAATCCTTCAACAAATACTACTTCCTCTAGAACGGTTTCCATCATCTGGTTCCCTATTGGTCCAGTGGTGACTATAGGTAATAAAAAACACTTCTCTAGAGGACAGAATTCTGAAAAAAAAACCCCAACAAAAAAAACTGTCCTGTGAAATTCATGACAGTTAAGCTACATGTCTTCTTTTTCATGCAAAATGTGTATTTACTTTCCCTGCCTTGGAACAATGCCAAAGACTTGCTCAGTGTAGCAAAATAAAGTCATTAAAGTTGAGAGACTAAGAGGTCACTGCTTTTGGATTGATTCTTTAACTGTTTAAGATCACTAGAATTGTAGAAGCAATCAGTTAAGAGGCAGCAATCAATGAAAGCCATGTGTTTGAGCAGTCTAACACCTGCAAGCCACAGAATTTACAATCAAATCTACTTGGCAACGTATACATAGCAGCTGCAGTCCTTAGTGCCACAGCACACCAGTTTCTCTGCAGGGTAGAGAACAATCCATTGAAACCCACACACAAGTTCTATAAGGGGAGCCGATAAGTGTCCCTTAGCTGTCATATCTGAACTTCCCTGTAGACAAGTCACTCCAAGAATTTAGCGACTCTGATCCAACAGCCCACTGAAATAACACTAGTAAGAAAGAAATACCAAAAAGGTGTCACCCTGTCAGCCTTAAGAAGTCTCCTCCCCTCATAAGAAAAGCAGTCAGCAGTCTATGTAACATCTAGAGCTTTTTAATACGTATTTTTTTTATTTTAATACATATCTGAATAGCAAGAAAGAATCTATTTGGCAGGCATAGAGAAATTCTTGAGAAGGTATTTTTCTCAATGCTTTCTTTACTCGTATAGCAGAGAGTATCTACCATGATGCTGCTGCTGCTCCTTGTAAGTTCTAGAATTAGAACCGTCTATTTGGCACTGTATGTTGTTTGTCCTGCGGGGTCTCCTGCCATCTTTGTAGTGACTGACTTGAAGTATCACGCAGCGTGAAAGTCATAATGCAAAGTAGCTGGAGTCCCAGAGGAAGACAAAGAAAGGACAACAGAAACAGTAAGTCATGTTGCTTCTTGGCTGCATGGTTATAGAAGCTGTTGACTGCACCAGAAACGCCTCACCTTGGTGACTACTCAGACATGTTATTACTCTCATTACATGAGCTGCTGTTGAAGCAAGCAACATTAGTTCAGCATTTAAAATGGCCCTTAAGAAATCCTATAAGGCAACAGTGAAGCCCAGAAAAAACTCTTTTCAGCGAAAAATCAAGCCAGATTCAACAGCCAGAGAGAAGCAAGTCTGCTGCAGCTCCACAAGCCAAGGTCCAACCCGTACCAATGCTGAGCGTGTATTCCCAGCCAGCACACACATAGACCACTGGCCACAGCGATCAACACAGACAGAGTGCTCTTGTGAACAGAGTGCCAACAGTCTCATCCTGCCATCTACCTCCTCCAGCTGCTGGCATCACAGACACATAGGCCTCTGACCTCTGGTCCAACTCCTGTGACTGGCACAGCTTTCACTCACTCCTGTCTCTACAGTCACTTGGCCCACAGGCACTAGGGCCCTATGAGAGCCCTGGGAGTCCCTTCCTCTGAGTCTGTAATTTGTGTTCCTGTCAAAGACTGTAGAGATGGGCCTGTGATGGGCTACTGGCTTCCATAATGGGCCTGGGAGGAGCTGGGCCAGGCTATTATTTGGGCTCCCCCACCTGCCATTACCTCTATATGCTCCTATAAGCAGAGAAGATCTTCAGTCACACGACATCATAAATTATAGGTAGGAGAGAAACCAGATACAACATGCTTTCTTACAACCTAAGTTACAACATAAATATCTTCCTCTTTAACCAGAAATGGGGAGAAATACGTTCTGGCCTCAGACGAGCTCTACAGCAGAAACTACGTGAAGCGTTATGAATAACGCTGAAGCAAAAGAACAGCAAAGGAAGAACTGCATTCTTTTTGTGACTTCTACGGTTTGTCTGGTATCCCTTTCAGATACTTTGTTGGCTGTGGCTAATAACTATGGCAGAAAGGCTATTTTTATACAGAAAAATGCAACCTCAAATTCAAAAAGATTAGCAAGGCCGAAGAACTATGACCTGACTTTCCTACCTGACTCAGGGCTCAAAGTCCTAAACTGAATTATTCTCACATACCCTGTCCTCTTCCACTCCTGTAGTTTACTAGTATTTGTAATTCTCTGAACTGGCTCACAAAAGATGAGATGTGCTCCAGCACTCATGTAAAGAACAAACTGCTGAATTAAAACAGGAAAGAGGATTTGACTGCATTTACATTTTTAATCAGCCTAAACTATCATGAGGTCATAACTTTGAATTCCATTTTAGGAAACTGAACACATTAATTATATGGCCTTAAGTACAGTAATCCCACAGTAGACCAAAATGCTTAAGTCATCTTTGAAACCACTACTTACTTGCACTGCTTTCTGTGACTTCAGAAACTTGTTCTTAACAAGCTGCTGTTTTACAGGAGTGATGAGAGAAAACATTGTGCTTGTCCAACTCCTAAAGGAGCTCTGTCAACCTGCTTTAGCGCCAAAGACCATAAAGCAACATTTAAAGCAAGCCAGAAGACGACATGTTCTCACTCTACCTGAAAGAATGGCCCCAACGGTTGCTAGGAAATCCACTTCAAACACAAACCCTCAGTTTGGTGGAGTGCTGGTAGTGAGTCTCCTACAAGCTCTACTGAACATACACTAAAGGCAACTCTGGAGGCAAAGATTTAATCAGACTGAGCACCAATCCTCTGAAGGACAATGTCACCTTTCTTCAGAAAGGCCTCCCTGATAGAGAAGTATTGTGTTCTACTGCTTTTCAGGACAGTACTGGATGGCTCAATATTTACTGTTGATCCCACTTTATACATTCTTCTGTGATACTGCCCTGTTAATTTCAGGGGACAGGAAACCAGACTACATGAATCTTTTGCCTGACCTTATGCTCTTAGAGATACCTATTTTCTAGCAGCACAGAACTGTTCGCTGTGTATCAGACATCAACACAGAAAGTGAACTATTGGTGTCTGACTGCAATACAAGCAATTGAAAACGGATGGTTGTAACAAAACAACTAAGAAGTCTGATCCACAGACATCATTAAAAACTACCCATAAATAAGAACATATTTTCTCAAAGCAAGACGGATGTATTTAATGCTCACACTACACCTCCTCTGATTCAGTCTGTGCAATAGTTTTACTTCATTAAAAAAAAACCCAAACATTTCCCCATCGTAGTGAGAAACAGTTGTCTTCTAAAAGGACAAGCAATGTCATGGTTTTAAAACTCAGAAAAAAACCCATTCCTAACTACGAAACTAATTTCTTCCAGCCATAAGACAGATTTTCCTCAGAGAACAAGCTCATGGTTACTATATTCTCCTTGCTTGCTGAAGCAGAACTTCTTGACAATTATCACTAGGCAGGTCAACTCAGCTATGCAGTTTCTGCCCTGGATGCTTCAATAAATGATCCAATCTGCCTAACACTGATTAACAAACACATTACAGACAAATACTGAGTAACAGAACAGGAAGAAAGGCTTTTGGTATTAAAACAAACTACTTTTTGGTGACAAATGCCACAGAAAGCCTGTTAGACCTTTCAGAATCACAAAATCCTTGTCCGGTTGATGTTGCCAGGACAGCAGTATCACATTGGGCACATACCAGAAATCGTACTCTGAAGGAGGCAAAAAAAAAAGAACAAACAAAAAAGAAAAGGAATTTCCAAACTGGGGAAGCATTAACACACACAAAAAAAAAGCCAGCCTCCCCTTCTTACCCTGCCCCATACAACCTTCAACACCAAGGTAAGACTACCCACTGAATTCTCCCCCTCAATATAAACCACGTCAAATTCAATGTTTGTATTTGATATTTGCAGGCTAAAGATGCATCTGAAAACAAAGAAACATCTTATTTCATAGTTCATACATTATAGTTTTCTCAATTTTCAGGGCTCCTGACTGATGAAAGAAACATAAATTAGGAGGAATGTGCTGGAATACTGAATGCCGAGTCACTGAAAAAGTAATTTAATCTTTAAAATAGGAGTTTATACCCTGTATTGGAAACATTCACATATTCCTACACGCACTCAACATGGCATTTTGAAAGGAGAAACTTTAGAATTCTTGGACAATCAATTAAAATTATTTAACTTTGTAACTGCCTTTCCTCACCTGAGTTCAAGAGTTCTTCAATTAAATTCACATCACCACGAAACAGAGCCTTCTTTAATGCCTCATTCTTATTTGCCTGCAACATTTGATCCAACTGCTAGATAAACAAGGAAAAGTTAAGTCAAAATCTACTGACTGTTTTAAGGCAAAACCAATATAGTTTCATTTCAGTATAAAAGCACTAATGATCTCTGAAAGGGCAGAGTGCAGGAGCAGAGAAAGAGCAAGATAACTTTCCTTTTTCCATCTCTGTAGATCTGTTTAGGGTCTACTGCAAAGCCTAAGTTTTAAAATTAATTTTTCTGAAAGGTTCCATTCTCTGAAAATGTAAATATCTTCTTTCTCAACAGACCTGCTATCCTCCCTATGCTGCCCTCAGTTTTTCTTACCAGTATTAGATTTCGATTCAGATTTTTTTTCATCTTATGGCACTAGAAAAACTTAGCAATGCATTTCTGTACCTTTTTTTTTTCGTACATTTCACATGTTGTTAAGTGCAACATTAAAAATTATAACTATCAGACATGAAAGTTTGAGTTTGGGTCAAGGGAGCTCAATGACTATCTGTCTGGCCTAACACAGCACGAGTCCACTGCTGTGAAGGGCTACCCTTCCTCCAAATCCTGTGGTGACAGCAGCATGTGTTGCTGCATCATTAATGATTTGGCTGAAAAATGCCCTCACCAAAAGACTAGTTTATACATCAGACCTTGCCCAATTCAAGTTCTTTTCAAAAGCATCACAGATTTTTCTCTATCAAAGCTGCAGATGCAGCTGGAGATTGATGCTGGCACTATACAGATTTGTACAAAACAGTCATATACACTAGTGATTGGATTATTCACTAGTTTCTTTATGGACAGAAGCGAGTATGAGGCAAAGTTGTTTTATCATAAATTTTTAACTCATAACATTATAACTCAGAGTTATACAATTTTCACAGCACATTGTAGTTCACCTTTCAAAAAACTTATGTAGAGATTTTACCAAGTGTCTAGAAAACCAAAGGTGAGAAACAGCCAGTGAAATGATTTAGCCCTATTTTTAGTCTGCTCAGCCAACAATTTTCAATTAATGGACATCTTTGGATAGGAAGCTCTATTTAAAGATCAAGACCCCTAAATCACTGCTGTAACCTTCAGCCTGAGTACTGCAAGAATTCAGTTACTTTCGTTTTCCAATTCCCACCATGAGACAAACCAATACCTAAAACCAAAGAGAATCTCTCTCTACCTAACACTAACAGATGCCTCACACCTGTCAGATGCAATAAAACTACTGAAATCTCCAAGTTAGCATGAAACAGTCTGACAGATTCTACACATAAAACAGCTTTACAGGACTCCGGTCACTTTTAAATTTACCCTCATGCTGAAACAGGGACTCGGGTGTGCTACTAAACGGGAGACAAGTCTTCTGAATAAACATTAAGGTTTTACGTAATAAGACAAGCCCCTGAAATTCAGGTTTCATTTACTGGATTGAGGGTACACCAGTCTGGTGGGAAATGGCCTCAGAGGGAGCACCAGCCGCACGCTCCTCTGGGACCCACCGCGCTCGGCTCCCTCACCGCCGAGGCCGCGCCCCACCCCGAGGCCGCCCGCCCGCCCGCAGCTGGCGGGCACCAGGCGCAGAGAGACTCAGCCCCACCTGCGGCTCCTGCCGCACGATGCCGATGTCCCAG
>VZRE01015927.1:26958-47763 GCA_013396775.1 Cephalopterus ornatus
GTGCTGGGATTGCCGTGTCCGGGCCGGGCGGCTGTGCCGGGACAGGGGAAGGGGGTGGCTGTAGCGTCCTGGGGATTGCGTCACGGCGCCAGGTAAAAGAAACCAGTACCAGTGGTGGCTGTGACACGGCGCACTGGTGGGCGGCTGCTTTGTGGGTGTCGGGTGAGGCAGCAGAGCAATGTGTGAAGTTAGATCTCTAAATCTATGGCTGTCATATTTGTGTGAATCCAAGGTAAAATATACGGTTTCCTCTCTTTGATTGCTAACGTCATTAGTACCCTCTTCCAACGCCACCTCACCCGACAGCAGCCAGTGACGTCACGTGTATAAGTACCCGCGGTGCCACATAGCCCGAGCCTGTGGTGGGGACACGTGTGTGGGAAGGTTGGACAGCAGCCATGCATAATGACCCAGACTTTCACTCTCCCGCCTGGCTACATGGGGCATTACTTTCAATTTCAAAACTGTGGTTAAATTTCTTTCTAATGACAGAATCTAATGTCTCTCATCCATCACATAGTTCATGTAAAACTCTTTGACCAACAAATGAGGAACGACATTCTGTGTTTCAACACTGCTTTTGAGCTCATCTCAGACTTTGCCCCGGGCTGCAATGAATTTGGTCATCCACTGACAGAACAGAAGAGTACGGAATGATGAGTGTAGTCCTTGTGCCAATGACACTGTAAAAGTGTAATTTTGGGAGGTTCATTTTCAAAATTTCCATCATCTTGATCAGAAGGTGACTGGGAAGCATTTATTTTTTTTTTTTTTTAATTTTTTATTTCTTGATGCAATGTGTAAGGCAATTTCTACCATGTTGGGATTTACAGGTTAGCTAGACCTATGCTTAGAACATACTAGGTGCTATAAAAATTCATCTTATTAAAAAAGAAACCTGCATGGTCTGCATATTTCAATTGCACGCACCTGACATTTTTAATAGCTGTGTTTTCTGGATTTTGTTTGCTTGTCTGTTAAATATGACAACCTGTTTGCATAAAAGTATTATGAAAGTCAGGTTATTAACAATGAGGAATTCTGGTCTAAGAGCTAGCTGAACATTATAAATAACTCCCATGAAAGAAACTTCCAGTTCTAGAAACTTGATAGAAATGCAAAACCCCTTCTTTTCACCCAGCCTCCCTAGAGCAAAGGGTGCTAAAATTGAGTCAGCTGTAATACATATCTCTATAGAAAGGCTTAGCTTTATATGCTTATTTTTTCTTTACCTGCATATGCTAAATCTCTGTTTGAATTAGTTTGGTAATGAAGATATAATATCTACTGTGTGTAATAATTGAACATTTATGTAGCCATGGAAGTTGTTACAAAATTGTAACTTTTTTTCTCAGTTTTCAGTGGTTTTGATTACTGGCCTGAGTGCTTCTTATGTCACTTCCTACCAGCAGAGGAAAAGTAGAATTTATGGCATTTTTCTGTAGCTTCTTTATATGTATATTGAGTCTACCAGTCTTCAGCGTTACAGTTTTCACAACCAGGATCAAGCTGAGCTGTGTTACAGAACGTGGACTTGCT
Organism: Cephalopterus ornatus; assembly: GCA_013396775.1. Taxonomy (NCBI): domain Eukaryota; kingdom Metazoa; phylum Chordata; class Aves; order Passeriformes; family Cotingidae; genus Cephalopterus; species Cephalopterus ornatus. The sequence goes on from VZRE01015927.1 coordinate 28,498, forward strand.
GGTAGATTTTTTGTCCCCATCTGCTGAACTCTAAACACAACTGAGTGTGGCTTTTTACGGTTGACTCACCCCGTATGGTTGAAGAGGGTTGTTTCTAACTGGTGCTGGTACTATTTATAGATTAATTATTTTTAATACACTACCAATTGTTTTAGTATTTGACAATTGTGATTTATTTGTCCTGGTTCAGGTTTCAAAATTGGAGACAGCTGGTTAGTTGGTTTGTTTGTTGTGGGTTTTTTTCCCTTTTTTCTACATTATATTCTGTACAATTTAAAATGTCACAACAGACACTTCAAACACCTGATAGTTCCTAGTATTAAAAAAAACCCAAAACCCTTTCAAAAGCTCACAGTGCAGAAGAACCTTGCAGCCAGTGTACCCGATACTTGTTTCAAATGTGAACAAGCCAACTGTGCAGAAGCTGGTAGCAGGTGATCTCTCCTTCTGTGTTTGCTTGGAACTGTAAATCAAACATTATTGTTGATGCAGACTCTCCCACTTCTTTTTCACATTCTTCATACTCCAGCTCATTTGTGACCTTGAAGTCTGTCTTCATTTTTCAGCTAGGCAGACTTACTTTCGTTGACAGTATGGTAAGTACTGGCTGTCATACATATTTGCCAAATATCAGAATGTTTTTACTTACTCTGATAGGAACAGTTCCCACCTTGTTTTCCTCGTTACTGTGCAGTACTCATTTTACATGCAGGAGGCAATTATAGAACAACTCAAGCTGGGAAAACATCTTAGAATAATTTCCTGTATCACAAGGGGCATCAGAGCAAGCATTAAAAGCCTACTCTAAAATAAGTACCTAATCTGTTTGTAGCCTCTCTCTGTGTACTTGCACGTCAGCGTATACTAAACATACCTGTTAAAAATACAGTGTCTAGGAGGGACAGCAGTCACTGGATGCAGTAAATAACAGTATTTTAAGAACTTGGTTTTGCTCTGAATAATAGAACTTCCTTAATATGCTTCCCATCTCTCTTTAGCCACCCTCCTTGCTGGCCATATTTGCATTTAGACTTTGGCTGGTTTTTTATCCATCAACTGACTGCTAATCTTTTCTCGTTACTTCTGGTATTAAATAGATTTCATTAGTTGAATTTCTTATGTATTTTTATCTATACCTCATGTGTTGTCTCATCTGGGACAGATAAGTGCATAGCTAAAAATTTTTATTCAAACTTGGTTGCCAGAATATTGCAGAATATTTTAACTGGTTCAGTTTCATGTGTTTCAGACCAAAAGGCTGAATCAGCAAATATGTAAGGATTTTTATGTTGGTAAAGTTCTTGGAAGGAGAATTAGAACTGGTAAATGTTTAAAGAGAGTGACTCTGTAAACCTTAACAACTCAATAACGTTGTACTAACAACACAGCAGCCAATATTTTAGAGGTTTAATGGCCATAGTATTTTAGTGAAATTCTACATAGTTCCCTATCACAGTTTCAGTCTATGCCTTTTCAGTATTATGAAATTTTCATCTGTGGTAACATTGTTTAGAGTAAAAACTCAATGATTCTTTATCTTAATGTTAGCTACCTATTACTTTGACAAAACTTAATTCCATTATGGGACAATGATAAAGGGTCTTGAACCCATTCCTTTCATGTTCTCCTGATTTATTTGTGCAGAGGAGGAAAGAAGACCTTGTGCAAAAAATGAGTACTCCAGAAAAAAAGGACTTAGTAATTTCAAGAGATCCTCATTCCCAGAGAGGTTTAGTAGCTCTGGGTCTACTGAACTGACAAATGATCAGTAAAATTTCAGCTGGGAGATGTTGAAGTAACAGCTGTACCAGTTTCATGGTTAAGGACGGGACATCCAGGAATTTGCATAAATTGCAAAAAGTCCCATAAAGTAGCACAGGTGATTGCAATTTCACAGGTCACATGCATGAAACAAATGGGAAGCAATGCAGTTTATGCTGTCCTGGATGAATTTTCAGTTGACTTGTATATATCTGTAGCATCTCTAATTTTTAAGGTATTTCAAGTATAAAAATATGGACATTTATTCTCCAAAAGCACTGAAGTGGTCTGTGTTCTTTCTGTGATCTGTGAAATCACCATTTGTGTTGAATCAATTTTAGTTTTACCATCATGAAATTTTGTTATGAGCTACTGCACTACAGCAAATGGAGTTGTTCATAGTTACTTCAGTCATCATTCTAATGGACTTAGAATAGATAGAAAGGATTTAATTTCAGCTGTTTTGCTTATAATTCATTTTTTACAGCTGTGTTTCTCCTGTTCACTTTGCCAAATCTCTCTGGATAGTACATGATGTAAAACTTTCAATCTGCTGCCAAACACTTGAGTATAAACCGCATGTGAACTGTTTTTCTGTTTGTAAAATTTGTTTTCTGGTGGAGGAATTAAACCATTGTCAAAATGAGACTCTTCAAACTACTTAGTGGGGAATTCATGGTCATGATGTAAATCTGAATCCTTTTCAGGAATTGCTAGGTTCCAGTGTCATGAAAATATCTCTTATTATCATAATAATGTTGGAAAAATCTAGAACAGAAATAGGATGTTGAAAATATTTTTTTTTCTTGTGTCAGTAAGGCAAATCTGTAGCTTCTTTCCATATAGCCTCAAAAGCTTTAGTCTATGTAGCAAGTCCATGTCAGAATAATTCCTGATGTTACTACATGTAACGTCTAAGTTAAAAATTCCTCATTCCTCCACTATCTCTACTCTGTTATACTCTATTTCACCCCCTTAATCTTAACTGGCAGTACTCCCACTTCGTTATCATATTGCTAAATGGTGAGTACCTTCTTGTTTCAGTCTATTCACTCTTTGCTGATACTCAGGCAGCCACTTCTAATAGTATTGCCTGTCTCTTAGAAACTCAAATGTTTGAGTTTAGTAATGGCTGTTTATACGATCAAGTGGTGCTTTGACCTTTCTATACTGTTTACTTTTTATTCTGATATATCACTTTATCTTACCACTTTTGTCAATATTGAAGATTATCCACATATTTCAGTGTTTTCACATATATAATATTTTTATTACTTGCCACATTCTTATTTTGCTCTGACCAATTCAAAAGGAATACGGCTTCTTGGAAAAGGGACTGAATCAAAAGCTGGTTTTGCTTTATCATGTTTGGTGGTTCGTGTTGGTTTTTTCTTTTCTTTTGTTAGCAAAGCGTGCAATCTAATTGTCATTTCTGCATACTGAATGGCTTTGCTATCATAGGATAACCACAATATGTTAAGTCTCTGGTTATCCCTTACAGCTGCCGGGACTGCTTATCAGTAATCTCTGAGCATTGTGACAACTCTCACACATGTATCATCTTCCTGGACTTGTTTTGCTTGAGTTTATTAAATTAGGATGATATTTTATATTGTGATCTGTAATTCTGACTCTCCGAAGTGATACTAGTAATTCAGAGCTCCTAAAACTTCACGGTTTCTCTTCTGAGAGCAACTGTTCAGCCCCTCACTGAATTCCTAGGATGTGCTTAACTGGACTTTGCTACAGATTCCTTTTATCTCGTTCATCTCTTCCAGCAAAGTCAGCATCTCCTTTACATCTGCTTTAAGGTCTTCTCTTCAAGGGTAATTGTGGTACCGTCCACATCCCCAGTGGCGTGAGCTAAAATTGTTACAAATGCCAACAGCTGGAACATACTGTGTGGGCAAAACATCCAAAGATGTTATTTTCCAGCTGTCTTATACTTGCATTCTCATGCTAGCACCAAACTTACATGTCTAACTGTGGAAGAGACTTTTATAATCATTTGAGGGAAGCCATTAGTCTTCTTTATTGGCCAAGTGGCAGCAGTTATGTACTGGGGATGCCCTGACTGTCTTTGCTTGACATCCAGCTGAAAATGAGCCAGCAGTGTGCCCAGGTGTCCAAGAGGTCCAATGACATCCTGGCTTCTGGTAAAAATAGTGTGGCCAGCAGGACTAGGGCAGTGATTGTCTCTTTGTACTTGGCACTGGTAAGGCCTCACCTCAAATTCTGTGTTCAGTTTTGGCCCTTCACTACAAGAAAGGGTGCTGAGGTGCTGGAACATGTCCACAGAAGGGCAACAAAGCTGATGAAGGGTCTGGAGCACAAGTCTGATGAGGAGCAGCTGAGGAGCTGGAGTTGTTTAGTCTGAAGAAAAGGAGGCTCGGGGGGACCTTATCGCTCTCTTCTACCATCTGAAAGAAGGTTGTAGTGAGATGGGGGTTGGTCTCTTCTCCCAGGTAACAAGTGACAGGATGAGGCAAAATGGCTTGAAGTTGCACCAGGGAAGGTTTAGATGAGATATTAGGAAAAATTTCTTCACTGAGAGGATAGACAAGCATTGGAAGAAACTGCCCAGGGAAGTGGTGGAAACACCAACCCTGCAGTGTGCAAAAGGCATGTGGATATGGCACTTGGGAATATGGTAGTGGTAAACACTAATTTGTCAAGGTCTATCTGCAGGGCATTCCTGCCTTTGAGGAAGTCAACAGCTCCTCCCACTTTTGTGTCATCTGCAAATTTGCTTAGTATCCCTTCCAGTCCTGCATCCAAGTCATTTATGAAGATGTTGAAGAGCACAGGGCCCAAGATGGAGCCCTGTGGAACCCCACTACTGAGAGGTCACCAGTCTGATGTTCCCCCATTCACTATTACCCACTGTGCTTGACCTGTGAGCCAACTGCTCACCCACCACATGATGCATTTATCCAACTGTGTGCTGGACAGTTTGTCCAGAAGGATCTCGTGAGAGACAGTATTTAAAACTTTACCGAAATCCAAAAAGATTACATCAGCTGGCTTCCCTTGATCCGCTAGACGGGTTACCTTGTCATAAAAAGAAATCGGGTTTGATAAGCAGGACTTTTCTCTCATGAAGCCGTGCTGGCTGTGACCAATGACTGCGTTGTCTTTCAGGTGTCTTTCAATACCTCCCAGAAAAATCTTCTCTTTAACAGGCACCGAAGTTAGACTGACAGGCCTGTAGTTTCTAGGGTCTTCCTTCTTGCTTTTATTGAAAATCGTGACAGTCTAGTCAGCTGGGACCTCTCCACATTTCCAAGATGACCACCAATCTTCACTTCGCTCACAAGATCTACTCTGTTTCAGATCAAAAGGAGCGCCTTTCTGAGTTGGTTCCCTTAGGACCTGTTCCATAAAGTTGTCATCCATGTTTTTCTAGGAATCTTCTGCCTGTGGTTCTACCAGCTGTGTGATGCTCTGAGTTAATTTCTGGAAAGTTGAAGTCTCCCTTAAGGACAAGGACAGTTGATTTGGAAGTGTCCTTTAGTTCCTCAATGAATAAGTTGTTGGCGTCATTGTCCTGGCTGGGAGGTCTATAGCAGACTCCCACGATGACATCCACATTATTTGTTTGCCTCTTGATTATTACCCAGAGGCTCTCAACTGTGCCACTGGCAGCTGTGAGCTCCATACATTCTAACCCTTCTATTACATACACTGTTGCCCCTCCGTCTCTTCTGCCCTGCCTATCCCTCCTGAAGATCCTGTAACCATTCAACAGGGCACTCCAGTCACAGGTCTCATCCCACCAGGTTTCACTTATGCCAATGATGTCAAATCTCTGGGACTATGGAGATATTTAGGTTTCTGTTGATTTCCATAGAAGCCACAGATGCTTGCACATCAGAAAAAGAATTTTATATAGGCAAGAGATGACTTTTTTTCCAGTGGTCAGCACGTTACTTACTTAATCTGTTAACTTCTGCAACGCACCTTGAGATCTTCAAATTAAAGCAATTATATAATTCTGAGATAATAAATTAAATGCACTTTTTTTAACAAGAAGTAGCTAAGAATTTGTTAAGAAATAACATAGATTTCTCTGGTTTGTATTGTACCAGGCTAATAAATGACAACACATTCAATTCTGGTAACATTAAAAAAAATGTTTTAACAGTTTTGTTGTTATTTTCTAAAACATTTACCAATACTGGAAAATTTTATTTAAAGGGTCTTGCTCATATTGGACCCACTCCTGTCACCGTGATATGACAAAACTCACCTGTACTGCTTTAAAAACTGGTTTTGAAAAAAGTGATGTAATTTTAAGTTTGTCACTTATTTCTTAGTGAGATAAGTTGGTCTTAGGCCTGCTTGCAGGTAAGTCATGATTATTATTAATTTTAGTGCATGAGGTATATAGGCTGTGTGATGTAGTTTTGTGTTGTAGTACAACAGTCTAAAGAAATACCCTATTTCTTTAACTTCTAGTGCAAAAAATACCTCTATCTGAATAGTCAGTGGAAATTTGGTGGTCAGCCATGGAGATGGCAATAGTTGGCACTCCAGCAGTTAAGAACTCCAATTCTGAGATTTGTTTTCTGTCTTTTTAATATTTTTGTGCTGTTTTCTCATCTTCAGTCACAAGAAACATTATACTATATTACACTCATTCATCTAGAGCAGCTCATTATATTTCTGCAGCTTTTTTTTCATCCTGCCAATTATTTGTTAAAAAAAACAGTGAGAAATGTTACATGTCTGTTAGTCTTTTACATGTTCTTAAGTGTGTGTACTTTTGTACAGTGGTCTAAAATCATCGATATACCAGTTCAGAGACAGAGAGGATAGAGGAAGATATCAGATAGAGGAAGATAGAGGAAGTCATGCCAGGAAAGAAGATGCATAGTTGGATTTATGTTCTCGGGCTAGTAATTTCTTTGTAGCAAAAATTTGCTAGTGCTGAAACTAACTCTTGAAATTATACACTATGTATACATTTAGGTGGTGAGTATGGGAAAGTTCCATTTGTCCTTAAGCCTTGACTCTGTTCAGGACTCATTTTGATCCTAATCAGTTTAAGTTAAGGTTTGTCATTTTTTGTCTGTATGTTTGGTGTTCTATACCAAGAATACATGTGTCATTACAATTCTGCCTTTTGAATGCTTGTTTTGATCTGTCAGAGTCACTTTTGTCTTTCCTGAATTTGTACCAAGATATTTTGCTTTTATCCACATTATGCCTGTAGCTCCACGCACCTCATGCCACTTGAGCAGTCTCTAGCATGTGTGTGTGTGTGTGTGAGAAAATCCCATCTCCATTTGGAATCATATTTTGGCATTTTTCAGAAAAGTCCTGTTATTATGTTGTTAATTAAGTAAATGAAATATATGAAGTCAGTAAATTGAGATGTGATGGGCTAAGTCTGTGCTTTAATGGATGGGTGCTTAAAGTTTTTGGATTTGTGCCGGGAGTAGGAATGAGACCACATCTTTTTGTGTTCATTTGTTGAAGCTTGTAACAAGATTTCATCTGAGGATGGGCGTGGGTTCATACGCTTGACACAATGTCACAGCTGATTCAGGGGAAGAATTCTCAAAATGTGTGTTAATAATATGTTAATAATAAAAATATGTTGTCATAACAGACCTCAAGAACTCAGTTAGCCCAACACTTTCACTGAAGCAAAATGGAACATACCTAAAACTTTCTAGACAGATATTTTGTGTAACTTGTCTTGAGAGAGAGACTGCAGACTTTTCTGGTCCTCTATTGTAAGTTATTGTAGTTCTTGTCTTGGGTAGGTAGGAGGATAAACTGTCAGTTTTAGATGTATTTGAAGATTTGGGTCTTATAGGTTACGAAAATTAGCACACCACTCTTTAGGTCTTTTCCAATGCCACAATCTTTGTCTTACACTGTGCTGCCCAGTAAACAGATTCAGTGGCTGAGCTATAACCCCGGTGCCAAATATAACAGCATAACTGCCTTGTATGGTCTATATTTCCCACTCGTGTTAATACATTTCACAACACCTCATGGCAGGTACCATGAGGAAGTGTGTTAAATTTGAGCATAAGATGATAAATACATATCCTGTTTGGGGAGTTTTTCTGCAAAACAGTAATAGTGTATGTTTTGTTGCACTGTTATTGGAGAACACCTATGGGAAGCACTGCTTTTCATTACAGATGGGTTCCGCTATGATCAAACAATCCAAACATCTGATTGCTCTGTTGAATTGTTACTCTCGCTGCTGTAATTGTTGTAATTCTTTTGGGAGACTCTATTTAAGCTGCAACTATCTATTGAAATAGTATTAAAAGATTTCAGACAGGGGAAGGTATAAAAAAGAATAAAACTTTTTTCCAGAAAACCTGTGGAATCAGGAAGAATTTTATACTAAGCCTTCCAAGAAGCAATGAGTAATTATTAAGCCATTTCTAGTGATACAGTTAATGATCAAAACAGCAATGACAAAGGCATAATGCGAACAGTGGATTAAGTATAAAGAAAGGCACTGTTTTCCATTTGGTAGTGTTCAGTTAACAGCATTGAAACTGCTGTTTGAAAATAAATTTAATTAAAAGCATTGTACATGGGAGTAGTAGGTGTAATTGATGTAGGGACAATTAAAAGGCAAAAAGGATATTTTTCTACTTATCAGGATGGGTTTTGCATCATGTGCTTTGTATGTTATTGAGTTGCAGCAGAAACTTAAGAAACATCCCGTTTGATTTGGTTAGGCTACTGTTTACCTTTCTCTGCCTTCAATCTTTCAGCACTAAAATATATATATATATATTTAAAATTGCAGGAAGTAGGATCCAAGGACCTTTTTAGATAAATGTTATCTGGAGCATTCTGGGTTTTGCAAGCCTGTGATGGGTGTGGATTCTGGGTCCAGTTTGGCTGAATGATTCAGAAAAAATGCCAACCTCCTGGAAGAGCACAAAGGTTTTTGTTTTTTTTTTAATAGAAACTCAGTGCCTGAAAATCATGGATTAGGCAGGGAAATCTCACCAAGTGTTTGCTCTGTTGTTGGGGCAGCATTGATCCACACCTGTTTTAATTTAATTTCACATGAATGTGTTCCTGGAGGATATCCCATGTGGGAATGAGTTGGTCTCTATGTATTTACAACTCATATACCTACACAGAAAATTTTAACATCCCCTTCTTATGAGCTGTTATATGGAGGATATTCCTTCTTCACTGCTTTATAGATCAACCTTTTGTTCTAACGTTAAGGTTATTGATGGGGGTCAGCTGTGTCTGGATGGGTTAAGTTATGCTTTTGGTGTTTGCTTTTAAAAAGGCTGCCTTTTTGCAATGGAGTTTGTTCGCTGTTCCTTTCTGCGGAAGCAGAGTGTTTGCGACAAGCTACCAACTCAAGCTCATTGGATATAGAGAATGTGTTAGACTAGGTGTAGGCACTTGGTGTTCTAGCCTGTGTTGAGAGTGATCTTTCCCCCAGGCATTGGTAGTAGAATAGAGACATTTATAGTTAGGTAAGAAAGTGTTCAAATGGTAAAGAAATGTCTTATGGCTTAGGAAAGCCACCTCCTCATATGCTCAGTATTCAGAATTCCTATGACATTTCTCAAGACAGATATCTTGTTTTCTATTTTAGTGTTTGAGGTTTTCTTACTATTTATAATGTTTTTTTCATCAATATGCACATGAAATGAGGTGTGTCAGCCATACCTGTAAAGTTATATCTGCATCTTTCAGCATAGTATCCATTTAAAGATTCTCCTCTTATTTCCTTTCCTGGCTTAATTTTTGAAGAATAAATGTTAATTACTTCCATTACTCCCTTTTCTTATAGCCGTGTTTCTACTCTCAGCTTAGCATCTGGAATTCAGGGCACACAACCTTCAACTTCTTTTTTCCTGTCTTTGGCCTTTTTACTAGTGTTCTTAATTGTCTCTTAAGGCAGAGGGTAAGAAATCACACCACACCTCTATTTAACTACTTCTTTCTAAAAATCATAAGTGCCTACTTCTTTTTCTGACTTCTCTCCTCTTATGCATCCCAGGCATCTTCCTACCCACCCACGTGTAACTGGGTGGACCTGCCCTTCCCAAAGTGTTTGGTCTGCTTGAGTCAGAGAGGCAGAAACCTGGCTTAGGTTGGGAAAAGGGTGAGCTGAAAGAGGGGCCTCTAATATAGATGCTGCCTCTTCTTTTTACAGATTTTCTCCCAATCTGAAAATTTCTCTCACTTACTTGTTGTATCTTACCTTCAAACTGAAAGTAGTTTGAGAAAAGAGAGTAGAATCCTGATTTAGTTGATCATAGGTAGTCTTCGTTTGCGTCAATAAAAACTTCTTTAGTTTCCTGCAGCCAAATCAAATGTATATGACAGACCAATATACTATGGTTGTCAACCCTAGCCAGGGTCTTCTACAGCACATTTCAGTGAAGAAAATACAGCTACAGTAAGTGATGTTTTGTGATAGAATGCATATACCACATGTTGCCTCCTGAATTCACAGAAATAGAGATTGTCTTAAGAAAACGGCATTTCAGATTTTGGTAAATAATTATTGTAAATGAATTAAATATTTCCCTTTCTATGTATATATTTGTTTGTGTCCTGAGTCCTTATAAGCTTAAGAAAGCTGTGGGTTGTTGACTTTCGCAGCATAACTATGCATTGAATAAAAAAAGCATTTCCTTTTACTTATGTATTATGCAAAAGGGTAAACAGAAGTGCTTGATTTTGTTTGTCCTTCCTGTATTTGAAACACATAATTTTTTCATTGTTCTCTACACTAAATTCTACACTATTTTTCCATTGTACTGAGAAAATATGAATGAGACTGAAACAAATATTTGATGAGAAATCATTAAATTTCTGTATAATTAAATAGTTTAATTATATGTTTCTATCTCTTAACTTAGTTGTCCATTCTTTTTCATTGTGCTGTCTACAATTAAACCCACAGTTGGTTCTTTCCCTCAATGGTTATACTAATTTATAACCCACTAGAGTGCATGAATAGATCATATTGTTCATTTCATACTGGCACAGGGAAGTGTAAATTAAGTTTTTGTTAGCCAGTAAGAGAGAAGTCTTTCCAAGGATAGAATATTAAATTTATATTTTTAATTTCTGTGATAAATGCAGTTAAAAATAAAACTGTTATATCTGCAAATATTTTCAATTTCTTAAGTAATAAACCCTATTTGTTGGTTATAACCTTGTGTACACCTGGCTTTTTAAACTTTGCTTTAAAAGTATTGTGCTGACATTGAGCAACATAATAGTACTAATTGTAGCTAGCTAATTATAGAAATCCCTGGGTAGAAAAATAAAACTGAACTTTTAAAAGAGCCTTTTTAGATTCTGGAGCCTAATCTGAAATTGCTTTCTCCCATAAACTCTTGAGGACTGTTTGGGTATGTGATTTCAACACTCAATGCTGTTAAATTTGTTCTTTTTCTCTTATTTTCTCTCAAAACCCATTGTTACCAGGTATCTCCAGGCTAATACCAAAGAAAACTGAGATTATCCATTCTCCCACTCTCATGTGGGAAGAAACTGACACACCTGACATGTTTTTATTTGGTTTGGTTGGTTGGTTTTGGGTTTTGTTTGTTGTTGTTTCTGTTTGTTGGGTTTGGTTTTGTTTGGTTGGTTTTGAGAGGGTGTTTTTGTTTGTTGTTTTTCTTCTATCAAAGAGTACCTTTCCTTTCAGAAAAAGAAAAGAAACAAAAACAAAGAAAACAAAACAGCACATCATTCCTCATTTAAAAGATAGAGTTCAAATAAAGGATTGCAACTTGGGTACCACTAAGCAGCTCATAACTGTGAGTGCTTGACTGTTTTCAGCTTTAGCTGAAGCAGCTTTAGCAGGGCAAACTCAGAAACTCCTCTCAGAATTATCATCTGGTTAGGTCTCTTACTAGGCATGCGAGATAGTGGTGCAAGTTTGTGGTCAGAACTTAGTGGAACATGAATTTCATCACCAGTTTTTTAAGCAAAAAGCACCTCAACCTTTGGTTGACCAGCTTTTTATTCCTCTATATATCAGTTATTATATCCTCAGTATGTAGAGATTGTTTTTTTAGTAAATAACTGAGTGAAAAGTCAGGGGCCTGAGTTGCTTTATATACACTTATGTTCCTTGCTCTATTATTTTTGCACTGTTAACAGTGGTAGCCAATATTTTACAGTAAGCCTTAAATTTCCTAGAAGCCTGGAAAGTATTTTTTGATCTGCATCATCTGGAGATATGCAGAATTGGGTTGCTCTGCATGTTTACCTACAACAGCAGCAGGCTGGGCTTGATAATCAAACTGTATGTTTAGCAATTTTTCTTAAAAATTGTCAACGGAATTCTTAAGTTTCAGGAATTCCTTTTCAAGTGGAGGAATGCTTTTTTCAATCGGTTCTGCAGACAATGTCAAGGCTGATGCACTTTGTCACTGATACCATTGTGCTGTGATTGTCTAACAGTTCTTATCCTGTAATATAAACTTTTTTCTTGCAGAAAAGTCACAGAGTATTTTGTAAATAAATAAATAAATAAGGCAATTATCTTCCATAGCTATATATGTGGTGGATTTCTCTTGCTGTCACTTATGTAAATCATAGCTTGACATAAGTCTACACAACCTCAGAGGTCTTGCTTTTAGCCTCAAAAATCTTAACTATTTAAAATACAGCTGCACCTGTTGGGCTTAGCACAAGTAGCTGCAAGATCTCATGATGAAAACTCTCAACCTCATATAAATTTTTCATTGTGTCCAATGTGAAAGGTTTTTAATTAAACTCAGTAACTCATGATATTCTGCTGACAGCTGCCATTAAAAAAAGAAGAAAAAAAAAGACATCACTTCTCATTTTGGCTGGGAGAAAATGCTTTGTGAAAATGTCAGTCAGCAACCTAATCCTTATTCTTTTGTACGTGAAAACATTATTGGTTTTCTGAAGCCTGACTAAACATGGGGCTTTAACCTACTAACCTGAATCTCAGCATGGGGATTGTATGCCCCCCAGCCCACTGTCTTCATGTGGAACCCTGTCTGCCCCTTTACTCCCACAGGGAGCTCAAAGTCCTTGGGTATCTTTAAGGGGGGAGATTATTCCTCTTTTTATATATATATATATTTTATTCTGAAGATTGAGGAAACTTCCTTACTGAAGTAGCACTTTTAGGCTATTTCAAGACTAGAAGAAAAGACCAAGTCTTACAGTTCTTTTGTAATTTGAGTAATGGTGGTGTTTGAAACAAACTTTCTGTTAAGATCAGGAAATATTTGGATCCATATGGAATTGCTTTAGGCAAAAATAGCATACACCAAACTAAGCACACTTTCAAAAAGAAATGGGTTAAGGATTCATTGTACTGCATGGATTTACACGGCAGAGTTTGTAGTGCATGATCTTTGCAGTAAGATTCCAGTAAAGATGATTCCTGTCTCAGTGCCCTGTCAGGAACTCAAGATCTTTCTCTTTTAAGCAGTTGTAAATAATTAAGCACTTTTTGTTATGCTCTAGGTGGTTCAATAATCTTTGTTGCTCAACTATTAAGGATTGCTGGCATGTGCCTTTTATTGAGTCACAGAAGGTATCAGTCTTGGATTTTTGCCCTTTTAACCTCAATAACATCATTGTTCTAAGATTATTACATGACAGTATAAAGAGGAACAAGGTAAAGCTATCTTTGGAAACATAAACCTTGCAAGCTTGTCAGACTGGGATTCTCAGGCTCCCCTCATGCTTATTCTGGACTGAAACAAAACAAACCCTGAAGTTTTCAGAAAACTGTTTTCTACTGCAGCTTCCAAAGAACCCAATATATTTTATCAAGTGTAAAGGGAAAAAATGCATGCTACGTATGGTAACTGTTCTGTTGTTTTTTTCATTAGCTTCAATATTTGTCAGAAATGTCTCTTTTTTTCTCTTTTTTTTTTAATGCAGGTACCCTATCTGCCAGGAAAATTATTGGTTTTGGTTAAGCTGTATCCAAACTGCTGAAACTCACTGCAGATCTTGATATTATGAGGGTTACTAAAAGCAGGGCTTTCACCATTTTAAGAAATCTTTCAGAAAAATGTGTAGTATGACTTACTTATGTAATCAAGGCCACAGTCTAAACTTCCGCTGTTCAGATTCTAGTTCCTTCAGTACTTTACTTTTCTAGTCAGCAAGATTTCAGTCAGTACTTTGATAGATCATGTAGCAAGGCAAATCAAAGTGACACTTGAGTAGATCTAGATGTTTTTACTGGTTTTGAGGCATCAGTATAAATAGAAATGGGTTGTCACAAAATCATGTACTTCTGAAATAATACATTTTTACTTCCCTTATTGTGTGTCAACAATTTCAAAAGGCTTAAAGATACCTTCCAGTTTAAAAAGGTATTCTTATAGTGGTTATTAACTTCATGGACCAAATAGCAGCATATGAACATGTCTGCCTTTTGTCTGATGGTTTCTTCTAGTGTGATGTTATAATTTTTGTTGAAAACTGTGTGCAGTTTGAAGTGCTTTGAAGAAGTTGGTCTGGAGTGCCTGTAGAATCAACCTCTGCAAAATCAGTATGAGTTGCACTAAACACCAACACATAGGTATTCTGCTATTCTTACGTCAACCCTGTAATGTATTCTTCGCTGTTTTCCCTCTTGTGATTTCCACGTAAAAGCTTACCAAAATGTGGTCTTCTGCCCATTTTGCGTGTACAGAATGAAAGGTGTGGTACTTTTACAGTACTTCACCTCCCAGGTCCAGACATTGTGTCACAGAAATACATGCCTGGTAGAAGATCTGTGTAGTTTCCCTGGAGTATTAAGATGCTTTCAGTATTTATTGAGACCATGCATTGAATTGACATAGTCAGCTGATGATGCAGCATGGGAAAGCATACATGACTCTGCTTGCCAAAAGTATCTGGTGTGCACAGATTAGGAATGTTAATCTGCAAATACTAGAAGCATTGGTTGAAGCAATTTTAGCAGTATTAAGATTATGTATTGGGATACAGTTTTGGCTTGTGTAAATGGATCCAGCAGCTGTCAGTCTGGCATCTTCTGCATGTCCATCTGTATTCTAAACGTATTATGAATGTGGACTTAAAATGTATTTGTCCAGGAAATATCATGAATAGTTTACTTTTTAAATGAATGCTGCTATAGCTTTTATCTTGGTTAGGATTCAGTTTTCATTATATTTCCTGGGAATAGAGAAGCTCTTTGGAATTCATAGTAGTATAAGCCAAAATTAACAAACAGTATGAAAAGTAAGATGTAGCTAATTAATCCACAACTAGAGAATACTGTGGGGACTTCAACAATTAAGGCAGATATTTGTAAGTTATCAGGTAGAATGCTTTTGTTGAATATTATACATATAACTGTAGTTATCAAAGTTCTTTCATTGATGCTGGTTTATTATTTTGAGTCCTTTTAAATGTTGTCTGTCTTGGAGTGTGAGCAGCTCTGAGATAGAGCAATCAATTCTTTGTAAATCACAACTGTAGAGTAGAATGAAGCCCTGCCCTATGGAAAGGTGTCCACACTGTTTTCCCTTCTCCAAAAAGAAGCTGAAAGCTAGATGAAGTTAAGCCATCTCACAAGAGATATTGAGGGGCTGTGCCTGACCCATATTTTAAGGGCATTCATCTAAGAGGATTTGAAGCAAGGCCTCCCACCATTATTTAAATCACTTGGAATGAGGAAGTGAACCCAAGTCCAACTGAGTGTACAGGGAAGCTTGAGAGAAAGACCATTGTCAGATTTGTGGATAAAGTTCTCTTCTTTTATTAAAAAAAACAAAAAAAAAAAAAACCAAAACCAAAGGAAAATAGACCAGACTGCTCTGGGGTTGAATGAAGCATTGAAAAAACCCCAACCAACCAACTAACCAAAAAAACACAAGTAGTTTCCAGTTAGTTAAAAGATTCAGAAAAATTTGGGAGTTTGGTTAGAAATGTGATTGGTAGGGCAGGTTGCTTCAATTACCAAACAAAGAAAATTAACTTCACCCTTATGCCTGTCTTCTCTCTGCCTATCACTGCAGCAAGGTACTTTTTTTTTTTTTTGATCAGGGCTATTTTAAAGAATAAAGTCTTCTGAAGATCAGAATTAAGAGACTGAACAAAACACTTTTTCATTTTAAGCAACAAAAAACCAGTGACTTAAAGTGTTAGCTTTGACAGCTACTTAGCTTAACTTTCTGAGGAGATGGTAAGCTTTTTCTACTAATAATTTTTACCCCTTGGTCCATTGACATTAGTTAATCAAAAATTCAAATATAATTAATTTCTTAGACTCATAGAGTTATTTAAGGCAGGAAAAGACCTCCACGATCATGGAATTCAACCTCTGACTGAACCCTATCACATCAACTAAACCATCTACCCTTCTTGAAAAACAGCAGCTGGATAAAAAATAAAAATGCCCCAAACCCCCAATGTGTTACTGTACCTAGGAAAGTGAATGCAAAATTTCATTGGGGATTCCTTGGCATCTAAAGCAAATCATTCCCTTGCCCTGCCTTTCTCCTGCCTTGCCCCATGCCATAGGTTCATACTCTTATCTTGGTAACAGCGCTAAGTGAGTTTTCTACCTCACATGTTTAGATCCCACTGAAAATGCACCACTCTGGTAGGGTTTTCAGCTAGACCAAAACCTTAAGCAGCTTTATGTGCAGTCTGGTGGCTCTGCAGTGGAATGGGAATGTGTATGCAAAGGCAGGACAGAGCAGAAAACACTTTAAGTTGCCATGAAAATGAAAGCATCTATCCAGCCAGTCTGTTCTGGACTGCCCACGGCATGTTGGCTCTCACCTGTCTGAGTTACCCCACACAAGTGTGGTAGCCAGAGAGAGTTATTGCAGTGATGGCACGAGCAACCAGCCTTTACTCGTCCTCTTGTTCTCGTACTCGTTCTCTTGTTATCTGACTCAGCCTCGCTATGTTTTCTTCAGAGATTACAGAGTAAAGTCAATAGATGGTGGATGTGGGCACAACTACAGAATTGAGTAGCTGTTGTCTTGATGTATCAAGTTGCATTTCTGTAGAAATGAAAGAAGAAGATCATGTAAATGAAATTTGGAAGTATTTCGGTTCCTAGAGAAGAATAGAAATACTACATTTTATTCCTCCTCACAGTAACGCTAATGACAAGTTTCACATTCATGTCAGATGAGTATGTTTAAGATCCCTGAGAAGATAAGTAATAAGAGTGGCTCTGAAATAAGCAAGGAAACTTGCTGGTGGAAACTTTGCGGACACATGAAAGAAAAATGCCAAGAAATACGTAAAACAAGACTAGTTAGGAGTTTGTGACTCTGGGGGGTGTGTGAAAGCAGCCAAATTATTTGCAAAACTATTAGATCACACAGCAGAGTAATAATTACTCTGCAGGTGCCGATGATGCTGAACATAGCCAAAGCTGATACTTAAGAAAGTAGGCAAAGAAATATTCTAAGTTTAGAGAAGAAATGTTCAAAATTAGGGAAAGGTGGTGGGATTTTTCATGTAAAAAAATTATATAATCAACAATGATTGATGGGATGTCTTTATTAGTCCCAAATTTGCTCCAAATGCACATAAATCAGCTTTTGTGGCAATAGCAACAGGGAGATACTGTTATGAAAAATACTTCATTACCTATCGACATTTTAAGCAGTTTGGACCTGATCCATTAATCGTTTTAAATGACTAACATACTTTACTTTCTAATGTAAATCACAAAAAAAAGTCTAATCTCCTGCTCAGTTTCTACTTTATTTGCCTGTACCAGAGATCTGAAGGGAAAGAGCCCATAGCAGGTGGGCGTGTATTGGTCAGAAGACAGTGTTTCCAGTCTGTCTTTAAATTAGCGTTTCCCCGTTTTTTAATGAAGTGGAAGAAATTTGGGGACTTAGGTGATCTGCATGTCAGGGCCTACTCAAAGAACTTCTTTCGAAGGCCGATGGATCCCAGCCCTGCCTCGGCTCCCGCAGAAGAGGGATTCATGATCCGCATTCCTACTTGAGCGCCCTGATCACTGGAGGGGCTGTAGGGGTGACTGGCTGTCACCGCCGCACCAGGGAGCTGCGGGAGGTGCTTTCCTGGCGCCTGGCACCAAACGCCCGAAAAGGCCGGTCCCGCCCTCTCCCAGCGGCCGCGGTGCGGTGCGGGGTGCGGTGCGGTGCGGTGCGGGGTGCGGTGCGGTGCCGCCCCGGGTCCGGCTCCACTAGGTGGCAGGATGCCTGAAGGGCGCCGTGCTGCTGTCCTGGAGCCCGGGCGGATTTAGCCCTGCCTCTACGTATTGTCTGAGGACATGATAGAATGCGGACAGTTTCCTGGAGTCCTGCCTGCCCCGCGTTTCTTACTGGTTTTGTCATTAATAAAGCAGGATCGGGAAGAATCCGAGGGAGGTCTTAGACACAAAGGAGCCCGGTGCGGTGGCAGGGTAAGAAGGCACTTCTTGGTTATCCACAGTCTGCGAGGGAGAATTGCCAAGGCAGAGAGAAATTCTTTATGAAAACACAGTGGGGTGTACCGAGGAACGCTGAAATACAAAAATGTCTGTGAAGTTTGCAAAGAGTGACAGCTGGTTAAAGTGTAGCTCAAGCTATAAGTCCATAGAAAGGTACGTTCACTTCTTTACAGAGCCAGTTTAGAGGGCAAGGACTGCATGCTTAAGAAAGCGTGGCCTTTTTTATCCGTATTTTGTTTTAAATCACAGCTGTGAAAGGACACTGGAGTGTGTAAATATCACAATAAAGCATCAAATAAAATTAAATCTTATACAGAATCACATCTTTTTCCTGCTTGTTGTCATAATGGTCTCTTTCAAGCATGCTTTCTACTGTGCACTCTGAAGGCAGTGATTTTGTTTCTATGACACGTATGAAGTTTCATAAATAGCTTTAGTGCTAGATCTGGGTGTTTAGGCTAAACTTACAAAGGATATAACTTCAGTTCTCATTCCTTTCGGTTCGGGTAGCTGTGCCTGCCAGAAAACTTGAAAACTGAAGCAAGTGTATTTTAAAGTGGGTACGATCGCGCTTGCCGTGCACTCTCCCCTGGGCTGCCCGCCCGCCCCAAGCCCTTGTGCCGCTGCGCTCCCCTGCGGGACTGCGCACACAGCCGGGGCGGGGAGCGGGGGCTTCTGGCTCGGGCCCTCGGTATCCACCAAGGCCAAACCTCGCTAAAGAAGGACTCAGTTCCTACGGGTCTGCGGGGGTTGCGAGCAGGCGTCCGGTGTGCTGGGGCAGGGTCTGCGGTGAGGACCTGCGTGCTCGGGAGGGCCAGGGAGTCTCAATGCCCCGAGGGGTTCTCCGTGCCCCGAGGGGGCTGTCCCTGCTGACCTGGAGCGAGGGCAAACAGCCCGTCTGGAAGGGTAGTTTCTCCCCCTCGGCCCCTGGTCGGGCGAGGGGCTTAGTGCTGGAAGGAGGTTGCGGACCCAGGGTGGGGTAATTCGCGAAGGGGAGTCGGCAGGTGGAGGTAACGGGCTGGGCGAGAGTCGTCGGGGAGCCGGGGAGGACAGAAGGGAAAGTGTGCGGGGGCAGCCGCGGGGCGCGCCCGGTGCGCGGT
>VZRE01015931.1:0-19892 GCA_013396775.1 Cephalopterus ornatus
AATGCTTCTTGAACTCTGTCAAGCTTGATACTGTGACCACTTTCCTGGTATGTCTGTTTTTATAAATGATATGGACACAGGAAGCAAATTAAATGAGTTTGCTGAAGATACTAAACTGGGAAGAGCTGTGGGCTCTCTTGAGGGTGGAGAGGCCTTACAGAGAGATCTGAATAGAGCTTGACAATCATCAGCTGTATGAAATTAGAAAGGAGCAGGTTCAGGGTTCTCCAGCTGGGATGGTACAAATGTGGGCATGGAAGGCTGGAGATCAGAACCATGGAAAGAGACCTGGGATTTGGGGTTGATGGCAAGTTGAATTATGAGTCCGCTGTGTGCCCTGGCAGCCAGGAGGCCCAATCTTGTCCTGGAGTGCATCAAGCACAGCACTGCCAGCCAGTCGGGGCTGACTGTCCCACACTACACTGCACTTGTGCAGCCCCACCTCAAGTCCTCTGTACAGCTTTGGGTGCCTCAATATAAGAAGGTCATGAGACATGAGGGTTTGTCAAGAGGAGGGTGACCAAGATGATGAAATGCCTTGAGGGCAAGAATTCTGAGGAGTGGCTGAGGTCACTTGGCTTGGTCAGCTTGGAGAAGCCTGAAGGATGAACTCAAGGCAGTCTACATCTTCCTCAGGGTGGGCAGCAGTGGGGAAGCTGATGATCTCCTGTCTTTGGTGAGCAGCAATAGGAAAAGAGGAAATGGAATAAAGCTGCGTTTGGGGAAGTTCAGTTTGGAGATTAGGAAAAGTCTATTTACTGGAGAGTATGATTGGTCACTGGAACAGGCTCCCCAGGGAAGTGGTCAAGGTACCAAGCCTGTTAGAGTTCAAGGAGTGCCTGGACAATGCTCTTAGTCATACAGTTTAGTTTTAGGCAGTCCTGCAAGGAGCAGGGAGTCAGGCTCAATGAGCCTTATGGATCCCTTCTAACTGGAGATATTCAATGATTATATGATCCTGTGATTCTATGCAAGGAGTCCTACTTGAAGTTTCTCTCTGATTCTTTAGTCAGTTAGAAAGGAATACAGTAAAAAAAAGATTTTGATAACACATCTACATCTTCACCTTCACATCTTCTTTGCAAAACAACCAACATTTACCCGAGTATCTGCTGTATTTTCCTACTAAATGTAAATGAATATGTACTGGAAAAGAAAGGAATTGATCATCATTAAAACTTAAGGGCTTTGAAATTATATTCACTTATTTTTTATCCAATTTCCAGCATTTGAATGTGTTTTAGATTTACAAATTAAGGTTCTGTTATTGCAGAGAAATTTTTAAGATATTAAATACACCTAAGTCTTATAAAGATTTACAGAAATTTCCAAACTGTTGAAATAGCATGAACAAGTAAAAATGCAATGTTGTCTCAGCGAAATTTTACCTCACATGCTTATTGACGAAAATATTGGCATCAACTCTCTTATTTATGATACATAGTAAAGTGCAGGAAGGATCACAGATATTTCCTGTAGAAAGCACGCTGTGTGAGGCTTTTATAAACCTTCAGAGACTTCTCTGGCTATCAAGACCAAAAAAATTATGTTCGTTTTTTATGACATTTCCACTCAATTGTGTGTACTGTTGATTACCAAAAACTTCAGGCTAATAAGAAAATAAAAAAAAGGTTAAAAAAATACAAAAAACCCCCCACCAAAACCAACAAGAAAACCCCACTCCCTTGAACCACGAAATAAAGTCCTTAAAAAAACCAAAACAGGCACTTATGAGATAAATGTTCTTACTTTTACATTTATCCATCTTTAAGTAGTGAATGTTAGACCACTCATAGGTTCAGGTATGAATGAATTCCCATTGTGGAAATCCCATTCTCTTTCTGGAACCCAGTTTGAGTCAAAAATAAAAATAAGGACACTAGATTTACAATGCAAATTATTCTATATGCTGATTGCCTCATCATTAAGCTTTCACCTGAGTCACAGATAAGGATGACTGGAAGATTAAAAAAAATATAAACTTTCAAAAGGATTTGTGCTAATTTAAAAGAGAATTTCTTTCTACTTCGATATGTTTGTACTGCTTGTAAGCAAAATTCAGAGACAGATCAATTTTATGAAGGTATTTATGTACCAAAATACTATTAAAAAGCCAAGGTGAAAGATATCATAATTTCACTTCTGTCTGCTTTGAGATCTACAAAGATTCTCCATTTAAGCCCTACCCAGTCAAACAAGGGACATGAAAGTAGTTCATTAGAAGTAAACAGAAATTGGTAGTACTTGTAACTGTGGGAGAATAGGGATCTTTCAGGAAGATCACAGTGCAGTTCAGGGTATGAATATGAAACAGAAATGATATTTTGATTACCAAACCTCTTCTATCTATTTATGATATTCATTCTACCATTAAAGCTTCCAGTATCCTCAAGAAGCTAAACACTGTTATTTGACACTGCTAGCGTCGACAAGACCTACAGAATGCATATAGCCTGTAGTAACACAGGTATGTCTTGTTGCCATTGCAAATTTACCTGAATTTCCCAGAGTTCAAACTTGATACAGCAAAGCAAAAGCATTAATGCCTGCTGTAGTATGCAGGTGCTTCCCATTCCAGGAATTGAAAGTCCTCCGTTCCCAACTACAGCTGCACTTCAGCACCTTTACAACAGCTTCATTCCTTGTCTTATTTCTGTTGGGTTATTCCTACTTTTAGTTTCCTTGGTCTGAGTTTTTATAGAAACCAATTGAAAAACTAAGTTTAATCCAATAGCTGAGCTTCTCATTCAGGGTACAAGATACCTCTTGTTCAGAGTAACAATATAAAACTGCCTCATTCACATCTTAGATGATCACTGGACTAAATGGATTAATGGAGTAATGTTATGATTTCCTTGGTTTGGGTCTTGTAAATGACTCCTGAATTCTCTTATAAACATAGCTTGAAAGAATTCACTTTAGAATTGTGAACATGTCTTACCAACAAAAACTTACCTACTTAGGATATTTTGCCTTTTTTGAACAGCTGTTACTTCACTGAAAATTCCTTTCTGATGAATAACTGGAAGAGAACATTAAGAAGAATAAATTATTATAAACAAATGAACAGTGTCTGGTCTAGTGTCACACTGAGGACAAACATCTACCTTCTTCTAGGCTGAGGATGGGCTGAGAAATATTACAGAGCACTGCTGTGCTCTACTGTCAGTTTCTAATCTTACAGTTCTTTTGGCAAAGGCACATATTAGCGCCTGGCAGCAGTTATATGCTTGTGTTTGCACATATTTATGTGTATATATGTGTGTGTGCGCGTGTGTGTTAGAATGTAAAAAGTAGTAATGGATCAGGATTTTTTACTTCAGTGGAGGAAAGGAAACATCAAGCAAATGAATAGGTCAGTGACTTGTAATTAAATGTGAACAGGGCTAATGTTTTTATTATTTATTTGTTTGGGTCATAAGAAAAAGCTAAATATATTTTTTTCTGTCACAGCTTCAATGCTGATGTTCAGAGCCTGATCAGTCCAGATTGATTAAACTCCACCTTATAAAGTTCTCTCTCCTTATTATAACACTAACCAAAGTCACTGTAGTAACAAACATGTCTTTTGGAGTTTAGTAGGGCTTTACCAAATTAAAGAGTAACATCAGAACTTACATCACAATTCAGTGTTATTTCCACATGCAAAATACGATAGTTTTGAATTTCAAATCACTGTGTAAAATCTTCATTTCTAGAAAGAATGGACTCTTATAAAGATGAACTGAGTGGAGAGTTACAAAAATTTTATTCTGAAGTCTTTGTTTTGCTTAAGATCAGTTACTAAGAAAGATCTTAGTGTTTCATTAGGCATTTTAACCAAATCCTGCTTCACTTCTATTCATTCCTCATCACAAAAGGCTATGAACATGACCCTTTTAGGTTAAAACTTTCTCATGTCCACATCAGGGTTGCTTGCAATCACAAAAACTTCAAGAGTACCTTGCAACAAAAATGTACTTTTTAAAGTTTTACAGATGTAGCACCAACACTTTCAGAGTCATTATGTCTTATGGAGCATGATCCTCCAATATGACATCCAAAAAACAGATATTGACCCTCAATATCATAGAGAAAGTGATTTAAATCAATATAACCCTTCAGAACCTTCAAATAACCATTGATAATTGGAAATGTTTATATGAATTCTGCTTTACTGTGAAGTAATACAAAGCACCACGAAATACATAGATTGTAAAGGACAGGTAATGTATAAACCAAAGAATTTTAGAAAAGCTTAATTTCAAATCTGTAAATATGCCAAATAAAGTTTAGTTTCTTCCCTAATGTTTATAGGATCCAAGCACCTGATCTATACTAGTGAATTATCACAGTCCCAGTTACACTCACAAATGCCCAAACTCGTGCAATATGATGGAATATATACTCAAATAGATTAAGTGACATCCTGATAAATTACGTTTACTTTAATGTAATATTAATAGTAAAATTAAATCAAATACATGTATCTTTTTTTACACTTAAAAAAAAGTCTAGATACAGTTATTTTTTTCAGGTTCTCTGACAATATATTCTTTGTAATAACTTCTTGTGCCTACTCTGGTATGCATTCCAACAACATAAGAGTTAATTATCCTGGACAAAAATTTAAAGATTTTTTTAAAGGTAGTAACTACTGTTTCAAGTATAATCAATGCTTTCAATAAAAATATTCACAAAATTTTTTTCTTCATATGACTAATAGCAAATTTTTCACCATAATGCAAATCTGTTTCAGCAAATGTTAAGTTCCAGTTCACATTATTTTGAAATTGCTGTTTTCTCCAGAGCTGCCAGCACAAGCCCCCTCAGTTCTATTCTGTAGCTAGGTAAGATCTACAGCATTTCATAATTGTACCCAATGCCGGTCCAGAGAGGGTCAGAATTTGGTGGGATTGACAGTATCTTGTAACAGACCAACAAATATCGGAAAGCTAAGAAAGAGTTAGCCCAGTAATTGATTTACTGGAAAGAGGCAATGTCTATTCTTCCTAATATCTTACCTGCACAATACTCCAGGTCTGTGTAGCTACAGCAACACCACTAACCCAAAACAAGTATCTTTACTACCAAACAAACATACCCCTATTCTGATAGTGGTTTTTTTCTTCTTAAAAATGAGTAGTTTTATTATAAAGGCTCTGAGACTAACATTAGTTTGCTTTTCACTTAAATTAAATGAATTTATCACACACTTATCAGTGTGATACAAAGTGATATATCACACTGTATAGCCTATTTTGTACATATAACATAACTTTCCCCCACAAATACATTTAGTGATCATCAGAATAAAAAGAATAGCGAGATAAAACCGTAGACAAGTTAAAAAATGGGCTGTCACATAGCTAAAAGCTAAAATTAGAGACAATATTTGAGGTTAAAGAATTAATTCAGTCTTTGAAATCCAGTTATCATGGGCTTTCTCAAATGGAAAATCTTGACTAAATGTTACTAAACACCATACTTTTATCTGTTATGCTTTGCCACCACTTATATATGAGAAAAGATATATTTCCAAGTTCACTTAAATATTTATATAATGATGATTCTGGTTACATGTTTGTGAAAAAATTACGTACTTAAATATATATGACTTGAAAAGTGATTCAGCTTTTGATGGACACTGCAAAGTGGTGTACCTGCATCAGGTGAACAAAGAGTCATTGACAAGTCAGGTGATAACACTATCAGGATCACCCACCATGTGACAGCATTACGGAAGTTTGAATAGCAAACCTTAATTCTAAGTCAATTAACTTTACATTAGCAAAGAATTCATAAGCTAATAGCCTAATTAACTTTATTAGCAAGAGGATGGATTTCAGTATAGCCAGTTGGAATTTTATTATGTATAATTGTACCTTTGAGAGTTTCCTGTAACCCACAACATTAATGAAACCAGAGGTTCAAAAAGGAGTCTTGCCCCAAGCAGTTATTTGTTCTGACACTGTATCCCTAAATGTGATAAATATGTTGCAAGGCTATACAAAGATTTGAATACATCCCATGAATAAAATACGGTGGATTTTGTACCAAGCAATACTGACAAACAAAATGTTCCTCTGACTGAAGTTCTTTTGATATGGTTTTGGGGGTTCTTCAAACACATTACCAAGGTCAGCGCTGTTAATGTCGATTTGAAGGGTGACTTCCAAAGTCTTAGTAGCATGCTGCAAGACAGCACAGAGAAAATAAAAAGTTCTGGAATCACTTGCCAGTTGTAAAATCTAAAGAAAGTCAAAGTCCATTTACATTACAATATAGCTGTCCTCACGCTTCATGCACTGAAAGTCCAAAAATTTGTCAAAATAGTATTTCTCTGCTGTTTCTTCTCTGTTACACATGAATATGAAAACAAACATGACCTATCCAAAAGGAATGTGGCAGCTATTATTTCCCAAAGCAAAACGAAGAGATAGATTTGAGGAGTTTAGGTGTACAGGCAGCTTTTTAGATAATACAATTGGCAGTAACATATCTGGGACTGAAATGAAAACTGACCTCAGCAACATTATGACATTCTGTGTGATGAACTATTTTTGAAATATTTATAAAATACGTTTAGAACCAATAGGCCTTTCAGAAGGTGCTGGAAAACCTCCTATTTCTACTATATTATTTGTTGACTTATTTGTCTGTTTATTTACTTAAAATCCTGGGTATGAAATAAAACTAGTTTATGGAAACAGAGCCATTGACATGGCTGTTTTCTCAGCCATTTCAGTTAAACTCTTTCACCTAACAAAGACGTGTTTGTGGAGATGCATGATACATTTACACGTAAATTATGTAATTTTTTTTCCTGTACTGAATAGAAAAATATTGAGCTACTAAATCACCTTACAGGGTCCTGACCCATAGTTCTTTCTCACAATCTTTTTCATGAGTAAGTTCTTTTTAACTTGAATTAAATTTTCTCGAAAATAATAGATTATGTTAACAGGACCAAAAGCCGATACAAAAATTACCCATAGTCTTTCAAATGTTTTGACTACTTGGATTTCCAGGGATATTAGGAACCCATCTTTTATTACAGAACAGAGATGTAATATTAGAACCTTAACACTAATATTCTAGTATTAGAACTCTAGCACATGCAGCTAGATTAAAGGTAAATATATTTTTAAATGTTTATAATTACCTCTTTACAATGAAAATAAATCTCCTCAGGGATTTCATTGTAGTAAGTTTAATCTTTATAACAATTTACTCTTTAAAACATAGCACATCTCTTTATGCTATTGTCGTTTCTTTTGTTGCCTCATGCAATTGGCTAGCCCTTGTGAAGGATGCTATATTGTGTTGACATTTCCTTTTTCTCTGGAATATGAGATAAGCTGATGTGCAAGTTTGGAAATCCTCATAGCATATTCTAATGGAGGAATACCAGTAGTGTGCATTTATAACTTGCCAAAAAAAAAAAAGAATACAGCACTTATTTAAATTCTGTACAGTAAAATTAGAATAAATAATATTAGCAATGCTTAGAAAAATTTCTTTACTCAATTGAAATTTCAAAATGTTTAACTGACTTACTGAAATAGAGTTGTAGTTGCAAATTATGTTTAACTGAATATTTTTAGCTCTTCAAGAAATTAAATTAATGTATTGCCTCTATCTTGAAAAAGCAAGATGGAGGAAATCATCAAGATGTCAAGATCATTCAGGATTGCTGTATCATCGTTTTCAGCTTTCAGTGTTCCCTGCAGCAGAAGAACCTTGCATTAGTATTGTCAGTTGTAGAAAGAGAGTAATAGACATTATCTATTGCAGATAAGCATCAATGTTTTCAATATTTTGAGTTAATGAAAATTTATTACGCGTGTATTACAAAGATCAACGCCACCCACACACATTTTTATACATTTAGATTAAAAGATGCTTTTTTTCCATTTTAGGATACTTTTAAAAATATGGATCATGTTTCATTAAAAAAAAAAAAAAGGGACTATAGTATTCCCCGGAGATGTACAGAATTAATCTTGAACAGAAAAAAGCACAAACAGACAAATGCAGCAGGCCCAGCATATGAAGCTGCATGGCCAGGCACCTGCCATGAACAAGCCCCCTGATGGGCTTTGGAGACTCTGAGTTAAAACTCTTCCAAACAGAATATCAACACTCTAGATAGCTGCTGCAAATTTTTCCAGTTACCTCTAGACAACTCAAAGTTGGGTGATATCCTCACACTCAGCAATGTTCTTTATTTATCCCCAGTGGTGAGTGATGGTTTACACTCTGAGTAGAGCTGAACACTTGCTCATCATTCTTTGAAGCTTTCTCTTCCACTGGATGTGGCTTTCTCTTGCCCTCTTTCACCTTTCAAGAGTGTGAATCTGCTCTGTTCAACCACTATGTGTTTTACTGCCTGAATTCCCTGAGGTAAAAAAAAAAGTGTATCACACCCTTAACATCAGTTGGATTGCATCGCTTGTGTGTCTGTCTCACCTTTTCTGACTATTAAGATTATGAGTCTTTTCAGCCTCTGATTATATGTATTCATATGATACTTGGAATAATGAGACCCAAACTGACTAACTTCTCCAACAACCATGAAATACAAGCAACTTAAGGCTAAAAACTATAAACATAATCTAAAAAACATATTTGCCCATAAGTTAAATTGCTACAAAGGAATAATGGTAAAGGCTGTAGACTCCAAATAGGATCATCACATTTGTTAGTTAAATTCATATAAAAATAGTTAAACTTTTATTTCTAGATCTCCTGACAGTACTACTTAGAGGAGCACAGCAGACCAATTTTTCTTAGTGTGTTGTCTGAAGTATAAATGTGCCTTCCATCTTCAAACTTCACTAAATAGCCTTTCTAAAAATGCTAGTGTAGTTGCTCAGACAATATAGGGCCTTAGTGAATATTAAGAATGCTGCTGAAAATCTGAAAAGTTTTTGGCAAAGAAGTTTCAAAAGGGCTTTAGTCATCTTCTCAAAATTGAAGAATTTATCTTTAATAAAATTTCAAATTGAATGTTAGTGAATATTTATCCATCTAATTTGACTAGCAGGTATTGAAATTTTTTCCTGAGCCTTTTTATTTTGAATATAATATACCAAGCAAATACCAAAATTTAAACAGCAGTACTCTGTGTTCAGTTGTATATTTACATGATACCTCTCTGCATGACTCAGGCTTAAGTATGTATAGAAGAGTTATGCACAGATTTGCACTTGCACTTTAGAAGTTTTGTGTTACCTGTGTGAACTGTATTTTGATGGCACATTGCAATGTTATTATTACAAAATAGCAATGCATAGCATAACTACACTAGAGTTAAGTGAATTCATCGTATTCAGCAATAGTGAAGTGTCTATATCAAATCTTTTTTGTAAGCAAGGAATCATTATTAACACCTTTTGCAATATACATCATGATAGAGCCTCTAGATATTAATATAAAGTGGTGCATTACATATTACTTAACTGAAAGATTTCGTAATTACCTTATGCTTCTTTAGACATGAATAAGGTAGGCATGAATACTTAAAATACCGCATGGTGGTATAAATATCTATGTATATATATACATGTGAGCATAGGTATATGTGTTGTGTATAAATACATTTATATAGAGATATACTTACCCAGCTTCTACCAAGGCTAATCAAGGCTGATTAAGTCCAATTCAATTTCTATTGTTCTGGCCACTATTTATACATCTTCTGTATTTTTCTTTAAAAAGGATAATTAAATGATATTCCACTTCATATAAAATGTGCTGTTGCTCTTTTCACAGATAATCAAATATCAAGCAATTCCTGATCTTCCCCATCTAAATGAATCATTAGCACCTTAAATACTTCTTGCTCAAAGTACCATATAGCATATACCCATTATGGTATGTGCTACAAGACTGTTTGTAGAATCCATTTAAGAAAGTTTTACTGAAATTAACCAATTTTTTATGTACAGGAAAATATTTTTGTTTGGAAATTCTACAATACATCCATCCTAGACTTATTAAATACTGCATATAAGTGGAAAAGTCTTCAAATGACAGATTGTTCCTATTTATAAGATAATTATCTTTCTCAGTCAATCCTTTTACAAGAAATGGAAGCTCGTACTGCTATACTACTACTTTTACCAGAAGCAACAATCACAAAACTTTGCATGTGGATAATATTTAAGTCTTAAGCCATATTTCTCCATAAAGCTTTCCCGATAATTTCTTTAGAAAAGAAAAAAAGTGGATTGCCTTATAAGAACTCTTTGAAATCCTTTTTGTAAAGATCATTTATGTCTGGTACCATTTCCTCCCTAATAATTAAGTAAATTCAGTCAGAGTCCTGCAGAAATCTGTGTCTACCTGAAGAACAATAATTTCAGTTCTATCTAGCTATTCATATACATGTTGAGCCCTTCTGGTATATCATGGACAACAGATCAGGTTCCTTCTTCTTTTAGTTATCCACTAATATTGAATGGACAGCAGAATGCTAAAATACTTTTTTCTTCCCCTCACAGCTTTTTTATCTTTAACTTAGGCTGGTTGAATCTGACAATAACAGCTGGAAAAAGTCCTAAAAATTTCCCTTGTAAAAGGAATTCAGCAGAGACTTCTTCCCTTCAGCTTGTGTTGTATGTCCTGCCTTCTCCTTGTACACTCACAAATGCCATGACACTATCTGTAGGGTTTCCGGAAGAAGAATGGTGCAACTCTTCTTGGCCACCACACCAGAGAAAGCATTGGTCTCCAGGGCCCAAGAACAAGGGCCTATCCCCTTTCTCCAAATGTAGTGGCACAGAGCGTCTGCTGCTTCCAGAAGAGCAGAGATACTCCTGCTGCAGTCATTTCTCTGTCACAGGCAGAAATGTGTATGGGCAGCTGTCTTATCTTTATTTATTAACAGATGTTTTTGGTGTGTTTTTTTTTTTTTAACGAGTAAAACCTACTGCAGATTTTGTCTCTTTCAATATAAAAAAAAATATTCTGTTACAGTATTGTTTGTGATTCCCAAAAATATCATGTTTAGAAGCACAATTTCCATTGGAACTGCTCCACTGACTGTTGTATGTTCTTAGCTGTGTTGTCTAACATTCCCTCTGGGTTTAAGAAATTCCACATCATTAGTGCTCCTAATGCATTTTCAGGCTTTTCTTTGTGACTGCATGGGCTGGATCCTGACACTGTTGCATGATTCCCAAAGAAAAGCCTTCAGAAATAAGTCTGTAGTGTACACACACAGTTTAGTCCTAACTACTACACAAACTCATCATAAAGGATTATGACAAAATGACTGGTTTTTAATCTTTTTTCCGTAAAGATGTTGTTATTTCTGGCTTTCAAGAGATGCTGCATAGGCACCTGAGAAAGAGTGAACCGATATTTGATAAGGAGCTCTCTCTTTTCTCGTGTTCACGTAACTCCTCTATGGACAAAGAGCCACAATTACCAGTCTGCTCAAAAGGGTTCTGTCTTGAATACAAAAGAAATTTCCATGTAGAGAACAAATACCAAAGTTATAAAATTCATGAAAATGAGCATTTATGAAAATCACAGCAAACTGAAAGCACAGAAAGGATACAAGCTGCAAGAGAGTTCTATCTGTGGTCTATTTGTAGAGAAGGCAGATCCTACACAGCATTGACACCAGTTTTAGAAAAATTCATATATTATTACTTTAGAGGTGTATGCATTATATTTAAATAGTTCTAGTCTTTTCTAGAGAAGAATTTGGCATGGGTACTTCCCCTAACCAAGTGGTAAAAGAATACAAAAGATAATTGCAATTATCACTCCCATAATCTTCACAAAAATAAAGTTACAGCCTCAAGGCTTGGTTTTAACCACAACTGAACTGCATTCGGAAGCACAGAGAATCAGCTTGATAGGAAATACTTTTAAGAGTCAGAAACTACATCTGCATTTTCAGAAAGACATGGTCATTTTAGAGGCATATGAAAGTTTTTGGTTCCAAGTGACAAGCTGCAGTGTTAGTTAGGTCAGTACTGTAAAATTCTTTCCTGTAACATCCACAAGGCTGTGACTGTGATCATCATAAGTTTCAGTTTATTTAGCTTAAAGTAATGTGACGACCAGAGGTTTAAATTAAAGAAAGAGCAGCTTCAGCTCCAGAGATGTTTGCTTAGTTCCCACTGGCATAGGATAATCTTCATTTGCCTCACCAAGCAAAACTGTTGCCTTCAGATCATAAAAATTCCAATTCAGCTCCCAGCTACAACAGCATTCAAAACACATTCACGCAAAGTCCAATCACCATATGGGGGAACTTTGCTAATTAGAGAAATCTGTTTGGCTTCCAAAGGATAGACACAATAAAACTCGGAGGAAGGAGTCTGAACTCTGTAGCAGTGAAGAGATTACTTTGCTTTAAGAGGAAACAGCTGAACTCAGGATAGAACCACATTTTTATCTTGAAAATCATAGAACATTTTGGAAGATCATCTTTGGACTGAGAAAGTATAAAGCTGTCTCAATTTTAAACTGTTTCAGGAAATTTAAATCAAAATACTGATAGCTGTGTCTTGGGATCCACCAAGATGAAGAATCAATTTTTACACAGCCTGCAAAGGCATTTTCAGTAACAAGTTTAAAAGGTTTCTTTGCTCTCCTCTTACAATTAAAATCATTAGGATCTAGACAAACTCAGTAATTAATCTAAGATTTCCAGATTGAAAGAGCTACCTTCTTTCAACCAAAGCATTCTGACTAACTCTTTGCATTATTTTCCCAGCTCTGGCTCTCTCATTTCTGTGAAGGTTTACCCACGATGTGGAGAAGGCTGAGGACTTTTTGTCCTTGGTCTTCACAAGGAAGTGCTCCAGCCACACTGTCTGAGTTTCAGAGGTCAAAGTCAGGGACTGGCGAAAAGTAGAACTGCTCGCTATAGGAGAGGATCAGGTTCAAGACCATTTAAAGGAACCAAAAGGTACACAAGTCAATGGAACCTGGTAAGATTCATCCTCAGGTCCTGTAGGAACTGGCTGAGGAAGTGGCTAAGCCACTAGACATCATACTTGAGAAGTCCCAGCAACTCTGCGAAGTTCCCACTGAAAAAAAGAGAAAAAACGGAAAGAGGAAATTTAATGTCCATATTTAAAACAGTCATCAAGGGAAACCTGTAGAACTGCAGTCTAGTTGATCTTACTCAGTGTCTTTCAAGATCATGGAGCAGATCCTCTTGGAAACTATGCCAAAGACTCACTGAAAATCAGGAGGTGATTGGTGACGGCCAAGATGGCTTCACTAGAGGCAAATCATGCCTCACAAATTTGGTTACAGTCATGGACAAGGGAAGGGTGGCTGATGTCAGCCATCTGGACTGGTGCAAAGCATTTGACACTGTCCCGCATGACATCCAAGTGCAAGGTGCTGCACCTGGTATCAGTATAGACTGGGCGGAGAATGCATTGAGAACAGCCTGAGGAGAAGAATTGGGGCGTTCTGTTGGATGAAAAACTTGACATGACCGAGCAATGTGCTCTTGCAGCCCAGAAAGCTATCTGCACCCTGGGCTGTATCAAAAGCAATGTGGCCAGCAGGTCGAGGGAGGTGATTCTCCCCTTCCCCTAATCCACTCTGCTGAGACCTCACCTGGTGTGCTGCCTGCTGCTCTGGGGTCCCCAGCACAGGAAGGATATTGACCTGGTGGAGCAAGTCCAGAGGGGGCTATGAAAATGATCAAAGGGCTGGAGCAACTCTCCCATGAAGACAGGATGACAGAGTTGGGGCTGTTCTGCCTGGAGAAGAGAAAGCCCNGCCTGGAGAAGAGAAAGCCCTGCAGCTTTCTCTATAGCAGCCTTCCAGTACCTTCTTGTAGGAGGCCTACAAGAAAACAGGAAATGAACTTTTGACAAGGGCATGTAGAGATAGAACAAGGGGTAATGGCTTGAAATTGAAAGAGGGTGGGCTTAGCTTAGTTACTGGGAAGAAATTCTTTCCTGTGAGGGTGGTGAGGCACTAGAACAAGTTGCCCAGAGAAATTGTGGTTGCCCCTGAAAGTCTTCAAAGCCAGGTTGGATGGGGCTTGCAGCAACCTGGCCTAGGGAAAGGTGTCCCTGCCCATAGCCAGGGGTTGGAACTAGGTGATTTTTGAGGCCACTTCCGAGACAACCATTCTGTGAATCTATGATTGTATGAAAGGCATACACCAAAAACCTACAGACAAGATTCACTTGCTGGAAGGGCAACCTGGCTCACAAAGGAGACAGGGAGGAGAGGCTTTCAGTGCACTCCTCTTAAACACAAGTCTTGAGAAGGTTTAGTTTTTTGGGTTGGTTTTATGTAGGCTGAGACTGAGAGAGGTATTGGTTAAAAAAACAAAGCAGTATGAAGAGCTCTGTTCTATTTCTTGCCCTTTACCTCTTGGCTCCTGCAACATTTAGTAAATATTTTCTCAAATAGCTTTTGCAATAAGATGGCACACTATGTATGAACACAGCTTTCAGCAACCTTATAATATCTATCACAGATTTCATTACTGTACAACAGTAGCATCACTCACAAACGTGCCTCATCAAACCTCATCAAACATGCTTGTTGTGGGGGAAGACTCAAGACAGAAAAATGGAAGTGAAGGAGAAGATGGAAAGGAGGCGGAGGAGGAAGAGAAAAATAATAAGAGAAAAACGTATCTATTTCCCTAGGGAAGCTCCAGGATGTGTTTTTAAACTAGCAAATCAGAAATTAATATTTAGAAAAGGAATAAAAGTCAGGTCAGCAGAAAATATACTTTGGAAGTAACTATAAGGACAATTTTATTGATGCTTTCATTATGTTGACTAGTTTTTTATGGACCTTTTTTTCAGGAGACTTTTAGCTATCCACATAGGTGCATCATTTCAAAAAAATCTTAAAAAAAAAAAATTCAAAAAACAATTAAATTTTATCAGTATTCATTAGGACATAAACAATAATAATGAGACCCATCCAAATCCATGACATTTGGAACTGCTGCTAGGAGCCAGAAAAATGCCACAGGGGCTTTATCAGAGCAATAGAATCATTTATTATTACTGCAAGCATGTTCAGGTTGAAAAAAAAAGTTACGGTATCATATACAAGAATATGTTGTATCTATCTCATTCCCTTCTATTTAAGTAGGTTAGGGAGGTAAAAATACACAGACTTTCCCCATCTGCAAAGTATCATATTATGAGAAACTGCACCTGATCCATCATGCCATGCTCTGTGTTGTAGCAGCATCATCTATGCTATCTAGTATGATCCAGCCAGAGGAAAAATATAAACCACTTGGACCGCTAGAAATTAGTGAAATTTAGAGAAAATCAATCACTAAATAAGGAAAAATAAAGGGAATGCAATGTGCTTTAAAAACATGTAGTCTTGCCAATGTTCAAGAGAAATGGCAATGGTGATGTGTAGACAGTCAAAAAACTAAATGATCTCAGGTTTGGGGGTAAAAACTGGAATATTTCTTGAACATGCTCTTCGCAATATAAGGGTCCAGTGAGTGGGATATATTAATGAGGATGATGAGTTATGCTAACTAGGGGACAGATTATGCTAAGTAGATGATTACACAATTCTCTCCTAAGATGAAGCAAGTTGGTTAGTATTTCTGCTTAGCGAGGGGCCATGTAGGGAGAGAAACAAAAGGGATTCCTGCACCACCTTACAGCATCGTTACAAAGTTTTTCCATATCTTGTCAAAGGAGACAGGACTATCAAACATAGTTAAATGTTAAGAGGTATTGAGGCTTTAAGCTCTCAAAGCAAAGAACGCCCCTCAGCTCCCACTGTCCATGGCCGGCTGCTTAATCCTGTCTGTCAACTCTCCTTCTGCTGATAGTCGAGTTTAGGATTACAACAGTGATGAATTAATTTCTCCATCATGTTTGGAAATCCTGGTGCACAGCCGTTTTTTTCACTCGTGTAAGAAAGACCAGAATCTGTGAATAAGTTCACAAAGCACTTCTATATCTACTCCTGAAAAATCAATGTACCATTAAAAAAAAAAAAAGAAGAAAAACAAAGCCTCAAAGCACAGTTTATTATTTATTAGATTACAAAATCCCAGCTTTAATACCAAAATGAAGCAGCTATTCTGTTAAGTAGTGCCAGCTGCTAATAGAAAAGGAGGTATTGTCTCCCCCACCAACTCTGTTTTCTTCAGATTCTGTCACAAATCCCAGGAGCCTCCTGGAACTTTGTGAGGTTTGGTCATACAAGTGTACACTAAATGTCACATACTTAGGTGATGTTTCCTCCTGAATCTGGTACTTCTGCAAGGTGGCATAGCTTTTCAACCCAACTAACCTCTTGTTGACCATCCTGACCTATATATAGCACCTATCTTGTATTCACTACCTTGAGTACTCATGCTATGACACAGATCCTGAGGGTTTATCCATATCTGTACTTCAGTACAGCTCCCATTCATACCTGCAGCAGGTTGGCCCTGCTAGCAGCCAAACCCTCACCCAGCTCACATTTTGACCTGAACGGGCAGAAGTGAGAAAGTTTATGGATCAAGATAAAGACTGAGGGTTTTCTTATCAATTACCACATCAGTCACAAGTGTCTTGGCCTGGGGAATTTTATTTATTGCTAGTAACTACAAATCTATTTAACTACTGATTGTTGGATATTGTTAATCATAAACAAAACAAAACCAAAACAAACAAAACCACAAACAAGAAAAACGACCCCAACAACGACAAAAAAGAAACAAATATTAAAACAGCTTGGAGAAACATTTCTCCACTTCACTGGGTTCAGTTTCACTCCTTCGCTCCATGTGCCTCTCAAGTCTCCCATCACAGCTCCTTGCTATGATGCAGGTTGCACTCAACAGGAAAGGAAGGAGTGGGAGCAGGGGACTGCCATGGTCAGTACACAGCAGTTTCTCTCTGCTGCTTCTTCTTCCTCATACCTTTCATCTTGTCCAGCATAGTCCCTTGATGGACTGCAGGGTTTTTTCTCTGCCCTGGCATCTTCTCTTCCTCATCTGAACTAAATCTTCCCTCTGCACTTTCTCAGTCCTTTGACAACCTGCTTTTCTGTGTCTGATATTTTTTGCCCTTTTTTAAAATATGTTTCCACTGAGATACCATCAGCTTCACTGATATAATTGCCTGTGTGCTGCAGTGGGTCTGTTGTGAAACCAGCCATGCCCAGCACAAGACAGCCCTTAGCTTCTTCCCATAGACACTGCCCCTGTGGCTTCCCTCCCACCATACCCAAAACCAGGTCATCTACACCAAATAAATTGCTAATCAAAATCTAACATCTTCCCATCATCTTCATACTTTGGAAAGTGGGCTCTGCCTCAACCTCTCTTGTTAATGAGTGGGTACAAAAATGGCACCACAGTTTTAAGCATGACTTAGCAAATCATTTTTTATTCCTTTTCGGAAATATTTTAAAATTCAATTTCTAGGGTTTTATTGTTGTTGTTGTGAAGTTCTAGAAATCCTCTATGTTAATTTAAAATGAGACATTTATTGCAGTATGATTTTTTCTTTTTTTGTAGATGCACTGTTGATTTTGTGCACTACTAATCCTGACCTAAGTTAGAACGTAAATTGGCACAATTCTTAAAATAAGGTTTATTCGGAAATGTGACAGTTTGTTTCTTCTTTTGATAACACAAATCATAAATCAAAGGAGAAGATTACTATCATTTGTTTGTTGGTAAATCAGAAGGCTAGAATTCCTAGGTAAATGTTTATTTTCTGCCTTTCAGTCTCTACAAATTTATCACATTTTAGCAAATTTCTCTGCCTTGTTTGTCTGCTCATGTTAATTTATTCCACTGTTCATGTTAACCTATTTCACTGAGTAAGGTGAGGTCAAGATATTGAGTGCTCAGCAGACATACAGGAAGAATAGCATATGCTAACAACAAGATGATAAGATGGCAACTTCCTTTTCTGATTAAGACTATCTGAGCTCTTGCACGGTGATGAATAAGGGATCAAAATCTAATATGTCTTTTTATGCTGTAGGCTTCTCTTAAAGTTTGTGTATTTTCTAACTACTGAACTTCTAAAACACAATTAATCTTAGTGTTTTACTTGTACTTGAAATCAAACTATTTTTCCCCACTGTTCA
Organism: Cephalopterus ornatus; assembly: GCA_013396775.1. Classification (NCBI taxonomy): domain Eukaryota; kingdom Metazoa; phylum Chordata; class Aves; order Passeriformes; family Cotingidae; genus Cephalopterus; species Cephalopterus ornatus. Next base: position 18,061 of record VZRE01015931.1, read on the forward strand.
AAAATTCTCTGACTGTCAATCATAAAAGAAAAGACTAGTCTAAATAGATTGGAAAAACAAAACCCCAAATTATCTAACTCCAACTAGTTCAGTCTGCTCATTCAACACCTCAGGGAACACATTACCCTGATGCATTATTCTTATAGCAATTCCTCATTTAAGACAGAGGTTGCTACAAAACTACTGTCTTCATTTTGAAACTTTTACTCTCCTATCCCCAGAGTCCCTCTTGAGACAATCACCTGCATCTAATACTCCACCCCATTGCTGGGCCCTTGTATGATCTAACTCCAAGTTCTTGAAAAGAAATTTGAAGTTTATGTTACATAAGTGGCAATACCTGTATCTCCTGATAGTTTAGCTACAACAGCATTTCCATCCAAAAAATCCACCTTCCTCAATCTACCTTTCCTTTGTTCTACAAATAGATAAAGATAGAAGAAAATGCTCTTCATCCCCCTTAGGGATTTATTATGGCCATAGCATTTGGATTCAGAGTTCAGTTTCATGATGAAAACCAGACACTTTGCATTGTCTCTGATAGTGGACATCAAAGTGAACAGTTTGCAATGTTATCTGCCCCCAACATTTCAAGATTAGTAGTATTTTGCTTCAGGTCTTTTATGTTTAAAAAGCTGAGTAGAGCAAGATCAGATACGAAGGCACACAATTTGGTTCTCATTAAAACCAAATACTGTAACCGTGGAAATAAGAAAAATCTTTCTCTTCCTTGCATATTTAGCTATGCTTATCTACAAAATTACTATAAAGACATCTAGAAAAAAATAGATCGAAAACAATTCTAACAGATTTGGGTTGCAATACAAGTGAATGTGAGCATCGTTATCGGTTAGAAGTCAACACTTCTTCACTGGTACATGGATTTTCAGCATTAGTTTGAAACAAAATAATGAATGGAATCATGGTGATAAGAAGAATGCTGTTTACTAGAGTAGAGCTGTCATTGTCAACTATATGGTAAAAAGCTGTCTTTAGTTTTACTGTGGGTATCCTCAGCTTGAACTTCTTGTTCTACTCTTCAGTCTACTGTTTAATCAGAAATTAGTATCTTCTAATTGTGTATTTTCATACAAGTTTACAACATTACTTCCAGTGACACGGTCATGACATCAAAATTATGTCTCTGTACAACATATTCTTTCTCCTGAAGTTCTAGAAAATTCAGTGAAAATAATTGACTTGGCCAAGATAGCAGAGGATTTTAATAGAGGGGAGAAAGCTTAATATTCTTAATTTTCAGAGTCACTATCCAATCCTCCCTTGCTTATACTTAGTGCATTCTTCAGCTGTGTTTTTTTTATGCAACAAATAATTAAACCTTTTAGTTTGTTTTGACTTATCAGTCATTTCAATAGGTTACTCAAAACTTCAGAGTCCCTTTGAAGGGATTACAAAGTATGAGAGGACTTAATGGTTTTCACTCTTATGCCTCTAGTAATGTAAGTGAGGCTTTGCAATCATGGAGGGGCAGGTGGGTTTGTTTCTTTTTTTTAAGGTAACCACTGCTGGGAACGTTCCCATAAGAATACTGCGGTATGTTATTTAGAATTGCTGTATGAATCATAGAATCATTAAGTTTGGAAAAGATCTCTAAGATAATGGTCTGTCCAATCAGTAAAGGAGCACTGCCAAGTCCACCACTAAACCATGTCTATAAGAATCATGACTACACATCTTTTAAATACGTCCAAAGTTGGTAACTCAACCACCCACCTGGGTGGTGCTTGACAACCCTTTCAGTGAAGAACTTTTCTCTGCTATCCAATCTAACCTCCTCTGGGGCAACTTGAGGCTGTTTCCTCTTATCCTAT
>VZRE01015932.1:0-68648 GCA_013396775.1 Cephalopterus ornatus
GCAGAAGTCCGGGACTTCCACGTCAACAGCTACCCAGAAGAAGATTTTCTGGTTTTGATCCTTAGCTCTTGGACAGCACTTGTCTCTAGTTGTAACATTGAGGGCTAAGGGCCATAGAGTTGTAGGACTTAAAACACGTCTGTTATCCCTGTTTCCTGATAGATAAATACAGGTAGATCCTGTAGGAGGTTATTTTAACATTTTGGGAAGAAGTGTTCAATAATTTTTTTGAAGTACTCATCATTGCCCAAACAGTGCATGGGGAGAACACTTTCTGTTTTGAGAAACCAGAAAAAAATTTTAGCAAGAGGCTAAAGATTAAGTGTTTAAAATTTGACAAAATTATTTCTCATGAGTCATTCTCTTTAGCTTCCTTGCATGTGCAGGACAATTTTCTTTTACTGAATCAGCAATCAAATAAGTGTTAATAGCACAACACTAAAATTTCTAAATTTTGACACATAAAAGGTTTGATATGACAGCAAATTATTATCTTGAAAGTGTACTTTTAGATGTAGTTTAAATACATACTTTTCTGAACATTAAATTACAGAAATTATACTGATATGAAAGTAAATATTATTTTCCTGTTCATGAATTCTTTGTAAAATTATGGACAGCTGAGAAAGTCAGAATACCACTTTTTTTTCACCTGCTTATGGATAAAAAGCAATAATTAAGATGTATGCTATATATATTTCCTAATTTCCTTCCTATGCAACTTCTGTAATTATGCATTGCATTCTTCCTATGATCAGGCTGAAATATTGTGTCTTTCATTGATTATATATCTTGCAGTATTCAGAAATTGATAGCCTTACTGTTCTAAGGGAAAAGCAAGGTTCTGAATGCTGCCTCTACTTAGATGAACAGTTTTACTTTAGGGACAATAAAGCAATCCTGAAGCATACTTCTTTCTTATCAGAAATTGATTCTATGAAGATTATTCTTTTTTTCATGAGATTTCTTGGGCACAGCAATTACATGGGAGCTAATCTAATGACTTAGAAATGTAGAAAAAGCAAATTAATCATATATATAATATTTTACAATTCACATAGTACAATGAAATCCATTTAATTGCCAAAATTGAGCCAGTATGAATTCTTTAGTACTTCAAATTGGTGAATTATAAAACTACCCTTTGGTCTTAATAAAACCTATTTGGAAATGAACTGTAGCAATTAAAAGGTGACTCACTGGATGATTTTAAAGTTGATAATCACATATTTATGCAAATGGCTGGGATGATGAAAAAAATAAAATAAAAACATAAGAAAAATAATGAGAATTATTTTTATGGATTTTATTAAGCTAAAATAGCTTCAATGTCATCATATCTTTATCCCATTCAATTTATATTTGCATTTTTGAAGTAATTTTTTATTTATTCTGCTCATAGAATATGTTTGGAGGCATGCATATGCATCTCTCCCTGTATATTCTAGATTTCACATTTATTCCTGATCACTTATGGTAATGAACACTTATTTATACATCATCATATAAAATATATTCAAATATATATGATATATATTATATATTCCAAATAAATGTATTCAAGTATTTGCATTAAGATTTCTCTGCTTGGGAAGTGAGGATGGAAAGAATGACCTTGACAGTAAATACTCAAAATTTGACACTAAAAGAAGAAAGGAAGTTTTGGCCCTGTGTCAGGAACGTAAAGGTTTAGAAATAAGATATAGACCTTTTGGATTTCAGGTGTATAGTAGGATCAGTGGAAGCTGCAAATGAAAATAAAAGGAAATAAGAAAAAAATTGAGAAAATTAAAAAGAGCAAACAAGAATATTGCATCTACTAAAAAAAGACCCCCCGGACATTAGATTATGAAGTCAAACTTTGGCTGAAAGTGAAGCTGGCAAGAGCTATCTAGTATCATGGGGCCTTTAAAAAATGATCAGTAGCAAAAGGTATTTCTAGAACAATGTTGAATCATTCTGAATCAGGCTGATGATCTATTGAGAAGCAGATCAGAAAACAGGATCTAAACAATGTCTTCTTCACATAAGCTTTTGTTAGCAAGGTCTACTCTAAGCTCTCTCAGGTCTAGAAATTTGGAGAAAAGGCAATCCAGAGCAGAATGTAATCAATTCAGTGACTACTTAGTTACTACACAAGTAACACAACCAAATGGGATATTGACTGAGATGGGAGATATTATTGTAAGGACTTTTATCCTGTTTCAAAAGTTACTGGTTGTTGGAGAGGTCCTTAACAGCTGGAAAAGAACAAACAACACCCTAATTCCAAGACAAACGATACACGGAACTGTAAGTCAGGTGCTATTGCTTCATCTTAGTCCTTGAGAACATTAAAATGTCACTACTATTAACAAGTAGGGCTCAGAAGAGGACCCAGAAAACTACAGACACGTTAGCCTTTCTTCAGTCCCTGGCAAAATAATGGAACAAGTCCTCTTATAAACTATTAAAAGCCAAATGAAGAAAGTGGTTGGGGAAAGTCATCACAGATTTAACAAAGGCAAATCATGCCTGACTAACCTGATCACCTTCTACAATAAAGTAACATTTTTCTGTCCACATAAGAAGATCAGTGGATTTTGTTTAACTGGACTTCAACACTATTTTTCACAGCTTGCTTCCTCCTAGACAAACTGGCAAGATATAAGTTCAATAGGCAGTCTATGAGATGGGTGGAAAATTGGCTAACACGTCACATTCAGAGAGTGGTAATCAATGTTTTTTACTCAGACTGGCAGACTGTCACACGTGGGGTCCCCCAGGAGCTGATATTGGGCACCATGCTGTTAAACATCTTCATAAATTATCTGGATGATGGGATTGAAAGCACCTTCATCAATTTTTTTGATGACACCAAACCGAGTGATGAAGTGGATGTCAGAAGGCAGAGATATCTCACAGAGAGCAGCTTACCTGGGCAAGTTGGAAGAGTAGGCTAGCCGGAATGGTATAGAATTTGAAAAAGAGAAATTTAAGGTTCTGCATCTGGGATGACATAACCAAAGAACCCAGTACAGACTAGGATCTGTGTGGCTGAGAAGCAGCCTTGATGAAAAGGACCTAGGGGTCCTCGTGGACATGTCCCAGAAGTGGACTGCTGCAGCAACAAAGGCAAAGCAGATCCTGGCCTGAATCCACAAGCGCACTACTAGCAGAGAGAGACAGACATGATCAATCCATTCTATTCAGAACTTGTTAGGTCACATCTAGAGTACTGTGTCAAGTTCTGGTCTCCACAATTCAAGAAAGGTTCAAGCAGACTGGAGAAAGTCCAAAGAAGGGCCACAATGTTGATTAAAGGACTGGAGAATCTGCCCTATTAAGAAAGATTGAAGCAGTTAGGTCTTTTCTCTCTGGGGAAGAGAAGGATTAGAGGAGCCCTCATCACAATACTCCAATACTTAAAAAGCTGCATAGGGGATGGAGGCACGCTCTTAAAAAGGAGACACACAGAGAAGACAAGCAGCAACATGTACGAGTTGTACCAGGGGAGGTTTCATCTTGATATAAGTAATTTTTTTTATAGTGATGGCAATCAATCACTGCAAAAACCTCTCCAGGGATGTGGTAGAGGCCATAACTGGAGGTGTTCCAGATGCTCTTGGATGTATTTCTGGGTAGCACCTAGCAGCTCATGTAGGATCCCTTTCAGAAAAAAGGTAGGACCAGATGTCTTTTGGGGGCCCTTCCAAACTGAGCTGAGTTCTATGATAATTGGGTAAATCTTCATGGAAACCATTTCCAGGCAGAGAGAAAAAAAGAAAAGGTGACTGGCTATAGCCAGGGGCATTACCAAAGGCAGCTCATAATTCCCCATCATGATGGTATGACGGTATATTGCAAGGAAATAATTGGCATACAGAGTAAGGAGAGAGAACTCGCTTTCATTTACCATGAACTTGGCAGTCTGCCACTACTGTTCTCATGGCCAAAGTGGTGGACGCAGATCTGAAAACTGAAAATTGGAGTATGGACTTTTTGACCTGAAAGGGCTAGAGTTGTTCCAAGCTTATTTGGCAGATGATTACAAAAGATCATTACTGAAGTAAATATTATTTGACGTCTTCATTTACATAATCAACTTGATGATGGGGTAGGATGAGTAGAGGCTGAGAGAACTTGAACTCTGATCTGGAAAAGAGAAGGCTCAGCAGGGATTTTGTCAATGTGTTTAAACACTGGATGATAGGGAATGAGAAAGGAGACAGGCTCTTCTCAGTATTGTTGACTACTAGGACAAGAGTTGATAGTCACAAAACATATTAAATAATTCCATCTGAACATGAGAGAACACTTTTTTTTTAATTGTGAGAGTGGTCAAACAATGGTACAGGTTGTGCAGAGAGGCTGTAGAATCTCCATCTGTGCCCAACAGGGCACAGTCCTGGGCAACATCCTCCAGATGACTCTGCTTCGGAAGTGGTATTAGATTGGATGATCTCCTTTCCAGTGTTTCCTGTTCTGAACAGTGTCAAGCCATTTTCTTTTCTTCCGGACTGTGCCACACAATGAGTAGTCTGGAGATGGGCAAGAAGGTGGGACAAGCACTGCTGGGTCAGCTGACCTAAATTTTCCAAAGAAATATTCCATACCATATGATGCCATGCTCAGCAACCAATATTCAAGCAAAGGAGGAGGAAACAGGGACGTTAGTGGCTACGGTGCTTGTCTGCCCAAGAAACTGTTGTACATGCTCACACCATGCTTTCTGAGAAGTCGCTAAACTGCCTGTCAGTGGGAAGCAGCAAATAAATTATTTTCTTTTTTTAATCTATTACTTGTTTGTGCATGCAGCTTTAGTTTCACCTGCTAAATTACTGTTAACACTATCTATGAGTCTTTTCACATTCCTTCAGTTGTCTCCCTGTCCTATGAGGGAGAGCACTGAGTGAGCAGCTTGTGTGGTTGTATGGCTGTTGGCAAGGGTCCACCCAGTGACCACTTCTCGGCACCTAGTGTGGGTCTTAAGGGTCTCCAGATGGTGATAGCCTTGATTGGAGTGTGGTAGACTACATCTATAGTCACAGTTCCTCAGTTTTTAATTGGTGGGGTCCTAGGATTAGGGACAGGGCTTGCTTGTTTTGCTGTGTATTGGAGTCTAGGACTTGTTGGTGTCTGCTTTCAAATGTAAGTGTACTACTTTCTTTTGAAATGTTTTATTATATTTTAGGTGGCCTCTAGATGCCAGTTCACATAAGCATCAGTTTCCTCTACATTGTATGTTTAATTTTTCAGACTTCAAAAATATCTATGATATCACATCACATCTCAAATAGCATAGGTTCATAGGGACAAATAAAGACATAAAGCCTGAATTTAATTTGCATTTATGACACATCCTATTAAAATTGTCAAGCTTACAAACTAAAGCTTACATGAAACTAATATTAAAATATCACCAGTCATGGTTTTGTATTTCAGTTAAATGTTATGTCCTGGATTCACTTAATTTAATTTCTTCTAGCTAAAAATGAAGTGTTCAGGATAAGCTAGTAATCTAAGATCTCTTTTTGACCCATGAAAAGAAACAAGCATTTCCAGAGGCAGTTCATCTCCTTTTAAGATTCATATCATTAACATAAGTGAATTGCCCTATGAAGGAGACTATTTCTGTCCATGAATGACAAAAAAAGTCTAACAGACTATTTGCACTGGAGATCTTGTTTGTACATACTGGAAGACAGGCAAGATAAATCTTGCACGTACCCACTTAACCTTTTTTTTCTTCAGTATGCTATTGTTAATTTAAGGATATTTTGATTGACTTGCCTATTACAAACCTTGAGGTGATTTGAAACCTGCATGAAGGAAAATTATTAATTTGTTTAAAGTTGAGAAAACATTATTTAAAATATATGAGGAATGATTTTAACTAATAAAAACAACTGAATAACAAGAGCAACAAAAAAACCCTGCCAAAACCAAAAGCCACCAAAAAAACAACAAACCAACCAAACAAAAAAACATATGACTACCACAACTGATGTTGTCCAGAGGGGACAATTGTTTTGCATCATAAAGTTTAGCAGCTGCCAGAAAGAATAGACAGCTCCCAGCAGTAATATTGTGGAGGAGATAACATGGAGCAATTACTACATCCGCCATTGATGGTTCTTAATCATAATCAGTCACTAGAATCTCTAGTATCTAGTTGATCGATAAAATACATGAAAAGAGTATGACTGAAATAATTCAAAATGTCTTCCAAAACATGAAAAAAAAATAAGAAAAGGAATAGTAATGCTTCAATGCAATAAATTATTAAAAATTCTAAAAATTATAAAAATTGAGATTGGCTATAGCTGTAGAACAGTGGAGATATATGCTCATATATTTGCTTTGGAAGAATTAAAGAATACAAAAAATGAAAATAGGAAATTGGATTAGTCAGATAAGTTCTACTAAATACATCTCCTTACACTGTTAGAGACTGAAGAGTGGGCTGTATGTGCTAGCTAGTTTTCATATTAAGGTAGAGAGACATTTGCCCTTGATTTTCAAAGATTTAGAATTAAAGAATAAATACTAGGATTCATTATTTATAGCTTTAGCTACCTGAAAATAAGCTACTTTCTTTAACTTCATCTAAGTTAAGAATTCCTAGCAAAGGATTGATTGTTTGTTTTTTTTTTTAAATCTTTCTAAGATATCTTTTCAAGATGGGATAAGTATTATTTGAGATATATCTGTATCTTTCCAGTGTTCAAAGACCAAGTAACTTACAGAAAACTTAATGAAATAGATCCCACCTGAAGCACTCATAACAAGCACGTAAGAAAACAAAATAAAAACAAAACCGTGAGGAAAAAAAAGCAGAAAAGTGAAATGGGGTTGTTTTTGTAACATGTGTATAATTTTGTACTATTTATATACAACAATATTACATTTTAATGTCATAGTTTATAGTGATAAACAATGGTGGAAAAGCAAGAGGTGGTGACTGATCCATTTATGTCTTGAAATGAATGACGTAGATACTAATAAGATATAATTCAGAGATGTATTAGCCAATCATTATCCATGTTTTTGTTTTGAAGCCTTATGGAAGTGGCAGTAGTGGAAATAGGCTTCTGAGAGTGTCCGTTATTTTCCACTGTGGACTCTTATTGTAGATGACATTGTAATGACTTAACCTAACTGCTATGCCTACATGAAAATCTAAAAAAAAAGTAATAATTTTACTGCCAATTATTTGCATAAAAGTTCTCCAGCTTTAACAGACTGATAGCTACTTCAATAAAGCATTCTTCCCCATTTTAAAAATGTATTGTAGTTCACTATTTAAATTCTCTATTTCGTAATTTATTAATGTACTTTATCAAACCTTTAGTTTTCCAAATTAATGTTTATATTGTGTACATATTAAGGAGTTATAGTTGCTGTTTTTTAATACTATAAAACAATTTGTGATTAGACTTATATACATATATCTCAAAAAAAGACAAATAAGATTATTTCTAATACTGTGATTTAATTGGAAGAAGAATTGGATCTTTGATCCTTTTAATTCATATTAGCTTTTTGTAGGGAGAGAGAAGTTACCCTGACTAGAATGATTTGGACTTGGTGTGGTTAATAACACTTTCTGATTCACCCAATTGATTTTATTTTAAACTCTGTCGATAGTTTAACTGAAGCAAGGAACTTTGTCGCATCTTTATTTCTTGCAGTTCTTTAAGAAGCCTGTGCTCTCTAGTAGTTTACAGCAGAAAAAAAATGTTAGCAGTTTAAAGTGATATGAACTTGAGCAATCAGAAAACTATATTGGATGATGTGAATGCCATTACGGAGAGTCAGTGATGGATGAGGTGGATGAATCAATGACAAATTGTGATTGGCCCTTAAAAAGACAAGGTAAAGAAGTAAATCCAAATTGGTTAGGGAATGTTCATAATACCAAATAGTATTACATTGAGAATGCCCCTGTACATCATCCTGTAGACCTGATCCTGATCTTACAGACAGAGTATCATCAGGAAACACGTAGTTAAAACCACAGAATAAAATGAAACCTAAAAGAAACCCCAAACAAAAAAAAAAGCTAAAAAACCCCCAACAACAACAGCAGAAACCCTTCACAAAACCCCACCAAAAAAAAAAAGCCAAAAAACAACCAAACAAAAAGGAAACCCAAAACCAAACAACCCCCTCCCGTCCTCCTCCCTCCGCCCCCCCCAGCTCTAACAACAATGCACTGGTGATTGTGGAGAAAAACAGCACAGAACAATCTTGCACCTGTAAATGTTTCATGTATAACGAAGTCATAAATCAGGCCAGTAAAATTCAAAGTTAACTGAAGATGGCTAGGAAAATAAGTTTAGGCCTTTTGAATCACATTGATAACAAGGCCAGAAAACATGAGGGAGCCATAAGTAGCCAAGTAAATGTCACTGACTAGATGGAAAATGGGATGTTCTTCAGTGCACCTGAGTACAAGATCAGAAAGCACATTATTGTTAATCATAGGGAAAAACTTGAAATATTACAGACTTTAAAGAGTTAACAGACAATGTTCCTGGCCTAAAGAAGCTAATCTATGTTTATGGTCTTTTCTGGACTTTTCTGGACTAGGCTGTGCATTCTTCTGACAAATTCCATTCTCTTCAAGTCTTCCTTTTCTCTATTTCACTGTGCAGGAAGATAAGTTAGAAATAATTCTTCATTATTTTTTCAGCCTTTTTCACATCACGAGTTGTTAATATAAGGATAGAATCATTAATAATCACTAAGTGTAAGATATAAGGAGCTTTTTTCTCTACGCTATTCATTATGACTACTGCAGTTTTTAACAGCAATAAGGCTTCAACAAAATTCAATAACTCTTCCTTAAAAATGTATAATACAACATTCTTCCACGTATCTTCCCAGAAAACTGTGAAATAGGTGAATTAGGCTATCTAAAGACACAATTAACATAAGGGAAAAAATATGTGGAAGGAAAAAATTCTAGGCTTAATTTAATTACCTAAACCTGAGAACACAAGAACTTAGTACTGGTAACATCTCACAGGTATTCAAGATTTCTGTATACTGTAGCACGGGAGGTTTGCAGGGGACCCATGCCTATCTGGAGTGCCAGTTGGTTACTAGGCTACATAATCTTTGATGTTTGAAAAGGCATTAGGCAACTGTGGTAAAGCAAATAAATCTGGCCTATTAAATACTAGTACATTTGATAGTAAGTCACCTAAATCTAGATACCTATATGAACATTCCGTCTGTCAGCTAGATGTCCTAATTGCCATTATAGGGGATGGACATGATACTACATCTGGTCTTACGCTAAAGCAGACATTTTGTGCCATTTGAGACAGCACAGGATAACCCAACTGGCATACAGCTCTCTCTCTAGTACATGAAAGTATATGAAAGTCTATGGATTCTGTGTCATACCTGCCAGCTTCTTTCAGAAGTCTGAGACATTAAAGGTCTGCTTTGGAAGGAGTTAAATTCCTCTACTGGCCTCATTGAATATATGTCAACTAGGAGATAAACACAGATACCTAAAACTACTTGAAATGCTCTGGCCTACTGGTGACAGCCCCACAAAGAAGTCAAATAGGACAGAGGAGATTCATGACCTAAGTAGTAACAACAAGGTTAGTTAAAGATTGTGAGGCATCTCAAAATGTGTTAAATTATGTTTAAATAAATTAATCAAAGCCTATGTCTTTCATGATTTTAAAGTATTAATCACCTCAGCTTCTGCTTACACATTAAAGTATGTAGACCCTTTAATTCTGGTGTTTTAAACTGCAGCTGAATTGCATTCAGTAATACCATTAATAGTTCTCAAAAAACCCAAAACAGACATTCATCTCATAGTGGTGGTAATCTACATACGCACCCTTAACCTCTAGTTAAGTGATTGATAAAACAACTTGTTCTGCCTCTTCTTGTGAGTACAGATTTTTGTTTCTTACAATAGTGCTGAATTTTCAGGTTTCTCCAACCTGTCTCTGTTGGAGGCAATTTGGAGAGTGATGCTTCAGATAAATTACTGCTGATCCTGATGATAATACTTTCTTTTTTTCTTTTTTTTTTTTCCCAGTAGCCACTCCTGCTTAATGTACACCTTGTTGCTCATGCTAGTCGTGGCCCCATTAATCACCATTAGCAGGTGTGCTCTTAGGTGCTTTTGCTAGTTGTATTCTAATTTAGCAGCTCCCACTAACCTGCTTAGTGTTAACTGTCACCATGGTAGTTTACATAATCCCCTTCTATACATGTTGCTAACTGTTATTCACTTTAATTTGCAAACTCTCCAGTAAAAGTAGCATTGAATATCTCAATGTGATTTGAGAATGAAGTGAAAGTGTATATCAGTTCAGATTCCATTTTATAACAGTCAGATTTCCCAAGCCTCTCTGCTAAAAGACAAAACAAGAAACCCCAAACACAAACAAACCCAAAAAACCTCCAAAACAAATCCAAAACAAACAAAAAACCCCACCCAAAACCAAAACCAAAAAACCAAAACAAAACACCAAACCAACCCAAAAATTACAAACAAAAACCCCCAAACCAAACAAAACTCACAAAACAAACCAACAAAAAGCAATCAAATAAACCAAATCCAAACCCTCCTAGAGAGTTTAAATTTCAGAATCTTCAGTGTTGCACATTGTGGTAACTTTCTTACCCTTAAAAAGCTGGGCACAGCTGTCAACCATGCTGTGAGAAAAATAACTTCAACAAACATAATTTTCTTAGGTTAACAAAATATGGTTTTTAATAGAAAACCCTCTAAGCTATTACCATGTAATTGGCAATTAACCTTATCCATTTCATTATAGTCAGTGCCTCAACTTTTCACTGAAGGCAAAAATACTTTCAACCTAGTAGGTTTTTATCTCAGTCTTCAGCTGTAAGTAGCAAAACACTATGTTTATACTACTTCACATATTTTCATTTGCAGGTGGAATAAATTTTAAAGTAAATGCCACTGAGAAAATAATTTTAGAATATGCAAAATAGGTAAAATTAATTTGCAGATTGTATTTATTGGATGCAAGTGACAAAGTGTTGGCAGAGGGGTACTGAAGGAGTGGCCTTTGTGAGGATGACCACGAATTACCCACACCAGAAGATATGAATATTTTCTGAAGGACTGTAGCCTGTGGGAAGGACTCACAGTGGATGAAAGGAAAACTAGCAGGAGGAAAAAACTTAGTAGGAGGAAAAGACTGACCACAACCCCCCCATTACCTGCACTTCTTTGAGATGAGAACAAGGTAGAGGACTCTGGAATGAAGAAGTGATATTGAGCCTGGGGAAAAAGGAAATGGCAGAGAAAGAAGAGAATTAGATGTTTTAGGTTCTGTCTTTGTTTTTCTCTCTTCAAATCTATTTTATTCAGCAATAAATTAAATTAATTCTCTTCAAGTCGAATCTATTTTCCCTGTAATGCTAATCGATAACTGATTTCCTTGTCTTTATCTCAACTCACAAGCTTTTTCTTCTTACTTTCTCTCCTGTCTTTTTGAAATAAAAGAGTGAGAGAGTAGCTGGGTGGGAGGCTGGAAGAGAGACAGGGTCAACTCACCACATAGAAATATATTCTAGTCTACCAGTAACCTGCCAAAATAAATATGAATTTGCTGAGAAACTATAAGGTATAAGTATAATAATTTTAGATCAGAAGTTATTGTAACATGAAGAATTGTAAAAAATCAAAGAGAAGAACCTTTTACAATAACAGTGATTCATGGATCTATAAACAAGAATCACAACCTCCTGAAACTCAAATCTTAGTTTTAGCTATTGTATTATTGTTACAACTGTAATATGCATTGTGGTTTTTGACATTTCTGTAATGATAATTAAAAACCTGTGACAAGGTTAGCATGATCTGTTGTGTTCTTCTGTTACATTCTGTAAGGGCAAATTATTCTTTTCCCCCCCAAACATGTGACTTTTTCACACCTTGATCACAGAATCACAGAATCTCAGAATGGGCAAGGTTGAAAAGGATCCCTCGAAATTATCTAGTCCAGCCTCTCTACTCAAGCAGGTTTCCCTAGAACACATTGTTGAGGATTGTGTCCCAGATGTCTTTTGAATATCTCCAGGGACAGAGACTCCACAATCTTTCTGGGCAATCTGTTCCAGTGCTCAGTTACTCTTACAGTAAAGTTCTTCCTCATTTTCAGGTAGAACTTCCTGTGTTCCAGCTTTTGCCATCTCTCATCCTATTGCTCGACACCACCAAGAAGAGCCAGTCTCCATCCTCCTGGCACCCTCCCTTCAAATACTTACATGCATTGACAAGGTCCCCTCTCAGCCATCTTTTCTTGAGGCTGAACAGGCCCAACTCCTGCAGCCTGACCTCTTAAGAGAGGTGCTCCAATCCTTAATCATCTTTGCAGTCCTCAACCGGACTTGCTCCAGGAGCTTCATACGTCTCTTATACTAACGAGCCTAGGACTCAACACAGCACTCCAGGTAAGGTCTCACCAGGCCTGAGAAGAGGGACAGGATCACCTCCCTTGACCTTCTGGCAATGATATAGAATTAACTGATAAATAATTTACTTTAGAAATGAATGGTCACTGATATTAGAAGCCTCTGCTTGCAATTTTAGCCTGTCAACAACCACATTTATGGTATTTTTATTATAACTGATTAATTTATTTGTACCTTTTGTTAACTGAAATAAGTTTTTTTGCGTATTCAGAGTCATGCTCTGATTCTCAAAGAATGGCTAAAACTAAATGAAACTTCATTTTTTGCTGTGTAATGACCAAGTATAGCATTTAGTAATCATATAAAACTCCAATATCTTCTTGGATCATTACTTCAGAGTGTGTTCATAGATGAACAGACAAAGAAAGGATCTTAAACTGATTCAAAACTATATTGTTTCCCCTAAGTAATTTATATTCATCAGAGCCAGGTATTTGGACAGTAAAGAAAGTAATGAAGCACTGGTGACTAAACACCTATTGGTATGCTTCTTATTATTTTTCTCCTTAAATCTTAATGAGGTGTAATTACAGTTTCTTGTATTTTGTCTTCAAGATGCATTATTCTAACAGAGAGTACTGACAAGTAGCTGTGTCTGACTTGATGAGCAGCAAACTTACTGCAGATATGCAAATGAGGAACAACAAAGAAGAGCCTGGAGATATTAACATCTGTGTGAATGAAGCAACCATTTCACAAGTCAGTGGACCTTAAACAAAGCAGACATTGAAATCTGTTCAGTACATGGGGTGGATTTTTAAATATGTTCAATTACTGCTTGTTGCACAGCTGTCAT
Source organism: Cephalopterus ornatus (assembly GCA_013396775.1). Lineage (NCBI taxonomy): Eukaryota > Metazoa > Chordata > Aves > Passeriformes > Cotingidae > Cephalopterus > Cephalopterus ornatus. The sequence goes on from VZRE01015932.1 coordinate 13,265, forward strand.
TAGAGCACAGTTTCTGTCACACCAGGGATTCTGCTTTGACATTACCAGCATACAAAAATGGTGTTCATGATAAATAGTTTTCCAGCATAGCAAAACAAGCATTTTTCACTCATGTCTATGACTTAGAGATCTGCTTATACTTCCATATCTCTGGCAATTTAAGTGAGTAGAGATAGAGAGGCATCTGCTAGGAGCAAAATAGCTGTTTTGCCAATCGACCTAGGAACTAACTGGCTAACTATCTCATTTCTGTGTAATACTTAAGAAAATATATTGCTCTTGAGGAGAATATGAATTTTAAATGAAATATAATTCATATCTTTATGAGGAAGGGAAGGAGAAAACCACTCTTCTACTCTATGAAAAAGTAGATTTCATTAGTGAATATTTCCACACAGAGAAATTGTTTTGTGCCTTAGAATATATTCCTTTAAAACATGCTACATGTTGGTTGGAGGATAGTCCTCAAGATTCTGTTAAATAATATTTTTAAATAATTATAAATAAATTGTAATAATAAAACTAAAATAATTATAGTATTCATCTATATTATTAATTTAGTTAATATTATCTGTATTTGTATGTTAGTATTCATGACAGGAAATTACGTAAATCTTATTTTATGCATGAATGCCATAAATAAAATTTGTGAATATATATTGCTATAATATTTCTAATGTTAAATAATTTAATTAGCATAACTAAGAGGTAAACTGTATTTTTTGGTAATACTTTCGTAAACATCCATGCTCACCAAATCTTCTTCTTTAAGGACCATTCTTAGATATTGGAGGAGCAGTTTGAACATGTATTTATAAGAATTCCTGATTTAGACTAGCTAAGTCCAGGGATAATTTGTTTGTATTTCTGTTTCACTGCTTCACTCAGTCTTTTATTGACTTACTCCTCAGTATCTAATATCCTTATCCACAAAGTACTTCATTGTCACAGCATTGCAGTGCCTGTCACTTAAAAGCTCAAATATTAAAATGAGCATTGACTAAAATGTCTAAAATCTGAATACAACACATGGAGAGAATTGAGCACCTCACACAGAATCACAGAAACTGTAACACAAAGGCAGGAAACAAGGAAATCTACACACAAAATGAACGAAGACAAATCTCAGTATGTAGTTATAGTACTCTTTTTTTTTTTCCCTCTTTGACCCAATGAAGCCACAATACTCTGCTTGAGAACCTTTTTAGCTTTGAAAGAATGTTCCTGTGTATCATAAAATACCGCGTCAAAAGATTGTGATCCACAACTCACAGCAAACTCACTGTGGGATGTTTTTAATCAGTTAGTTGAGTTGGATGGGATAAATTCTATTCTATTTAGGTCTAAAACAGGGGGGAATAGAAGCATTATACTAAAATATAATGGCATTGTTTTTTTGGTTTGGAGATTAGTATGTCATTTGCAAATTTACGCACATAAATTATTATAATTCAGACTTCACATAAAAGTTTGCAAATGTAGGATTAGAATCTGTAGCTCCCTTGGGTTTATATTTGACTTTTCAAGTTTTGATCACCGCTATTCACATTTTTGCTCTGGGAGATCTCTAGTGAGATCTAATCTGGATTCAGTCTTTCCTTTACTGAACACTGACTGAATGCTGGACAAAGTGGAGGAGAGAAGATGCGACAAAAGAAATTCAATGCAATTCTGGAAGATATCTGTGTATGTCAAACTCTCCTTTGTTTAACATAATCTTTAAATTGCTCTAGATTCTGTTGGTTGATATGGTGAAAATTATATCTTTATCCCTGACAGCCGCTATGCTCAGTGACTGAAAATTAAACCAAGACCAGGCTATGATCCAAATTCAAACTCGTGCACTCTACATTTCTCGTAAATGTAATTCAGATCAAAAAGAGCCATAAATAGTTCCTCCCTTCTAAAATTTTAAATAATAGATGAGGTGAAATTTAAAAAAAACCCAAACCAACAAACTCTCAACTTTTTGATCTGGCATATCTATATTTCTTGAACTGCTTATTATCATCCAAATTTTATCAAAGCTGCAATTCATAAAGGAATAAAAAACACTTTTCTCTTATGGTTTGGCACTTGCTAGAGCTGAAGAAGCAGACTTTGACAGTATTATTGAAAATACATTATAGAATAACAGAATGGGTGAGATTGGAGGGAACCACAGTGGGTCATCTGGTCCAACCCCCATGCTCAACCAAGATCATTCTAGAGTGCATTGCACTGGATTGTGTCCACAACCTGTCTGGGCAACCTGTTCCTGTGCACAGTCACCCACACAGTAAAGAACTATCATCTTCATATTCAGATGGGACTTCCTTTGCATCAATTTCTACCTGTTGCCTCTTGTCTTAAAGAGTTTGAAAATAGGTGTCTACGTTCAAGAGTTTGAAAATAAACAGCTAAACAAGGAATTAATTATTTTCTTTTGTATTGAAATATTTATTATATATCTTATTTATAATTATTATTATAAATTTTATTTTATGTTTAAAATAGTAACAAATATTCCATCAAAACATATTTTAAACTAAATGGTTCCAGTATATTTAAGATAATCAACAACAGCTCTTTATGGCTGAAGATGGAGGAGGCTATTGCATGTCTTTAAGATGCTAGATGGTAAACTATGAGAAAAAACAGACTGTATTAGGAAAACATTTAAAAAGAAACCTCTAGTGGACCTGAAAATGAGGATAAAGTGAGCTGAAGAGAAAGAAAGCCTCAATACCATGTTCCCCAAGGAAAGAGGAAGAAAAAGCTATCGCTGTGAACATCATACTCCTCCCAGTGAAGACCTAATTCTTGGTCACTTCTTGAAGAAAGTTGAAGTTCAAACCTAGGACTCAAAGGAACACTGGAAAAATGAATGCAATGTTGAAGAAAAGGACTAGACTAGGAAAGAGTTCTTTGTTTTCCTCTATGTAACAATTTTAATGTATCTGAGACCTTTATGAAGTAATTTGGAAAATGGATGCATACTATTTTAAGTAGAGCAATATATTATCTGAGTTATCATTAAATTCTAAACTTAATATATACAGTGTGCTAACTCTTGCCCATGACAAGATTTTAAGCATAACATTGTTCTCTGGAAAAGAGTACAGTGGCATAGTCCAAAGTACAGCCAGGGAATGATCTGATAATCAGTGTAAATTAACCAGGTTTAATGTTTGCTCTCAAGTCCAACTTCTCCTGCCTTTAGCAGAAACAAGGTTTACCTTTTTGTGTATGTGTACCTTTTTTGTGTATGTGTACCTTTATGTGTATATCATTTACAGGACCAGACAACATCCTCCATACTAAAGATGAGGTAGCCCAGATTGAGTGCATTTAGGCTACATAGCGTTTGGAGTTTTGTTCATGCCTATTTGATGCTCTTTTTTTTTTATTATTTCTTTTTTTGAGAGAGACTTTTTCATGGTGTTTTTTATTGGTTGGGGCTTATTGTTTTATTTATTTCTTTATCTATTTCTTTATTTATTTTTCTCCATATGTTCTCACTACTGTGTGATCTCTGCTGGAGACCCTCAGAGTTATACAGTTACAAAATAAATATGAGAGTGTTTGTGATATGCTCTGGGGACATAACAACACGCACAAGTATTTGTAGGAGTATCTGAGGATGAAAAGTCTTTTGGGGAGCTTCTGAGGACTGTGTTAAGTTAAAGGGAACAAAAAATGTTTCAGTCTTGTTCATACTGTTTATAATGAAGTTTTGCATACATTATCTTTCAGACAGTCGAAGATAGTTTTATTATCTACAAATTTTCCTGAAATACCACATGTTAATTTTCTTAATTTTTTATTAATGATAGTAACCACTGTTTACAACTACTGCACACAAATCCATCCATAATGTTTCAACACACATTATTAAAAATCCAGCAGTGATTCTGCTGCATTCCTTATTCCATGTTTGCTTGAATCAATAATACTAATGAAATGCAGAATTTATAAAGTAAAGAAACAATTACAAACACTAAAAAAGGTAATTTAATTTAGTTTGTTTGGAGATGGATAAGCTCACATCAAACCGGCAAAACCAGAACACTTGGCAGTTTTCTCCAATCAAGTAGGAAATACTTGGAAGCAGAGACTGAGGAAGCAGTGTAAAGTTTCACAGCACAGATCATGAAGAGTTTTGTCACATTCTTTTATTATTTTTCAGCAGAAAACATTAAATTAAAATTATAAGATTTAGAGTTCCTAGTGTAAAATATGACAATTATTGGCAGAGCAAGAAACAAGGCAATGGACAGTTCTTGCTTTCCTTATTCAGTTTCTGACATTTATAACACTGTCCCCAAAAGTATCATGAAAAGACTAGTCAAAAAGAACCTCATGAAAGAAACAGTGTCAAAGAAGTTGATTTCAGATTCTACTAGGAAAAAAAAGATTGTCTCAATTTGTGAGCAAAGTTGTAAGTCTTGCATTTGGCCAGAGAGAACAGTTTAATCTACTAAAAGAGGACTGTGTTTTTTGACGATGACATATCTACTTATAATTTAACAAAGGAAAAAGCAAAAAAGCTTCTTTGAAGATTCTTCCAAAAGTCTCTTGTTTGAAAAACTGCTCAGATTTAATTACAGGGAGAGACTCAAGAATGGATTGTGTTATTGGATTAATGTGAAGAAATTAACACAATTTTTTTGAAAAGTGCCTGGAAATCAGCATTATTGAACTGCTTGCCCATTATCATCAGCAAAATCAAAGCAAAAAGGACAAAATTTCTCTTCATGTCAATCAAAATTAAAAATTTAGAGTTCTGAGTGACATCATGTTGAGAAGATAGCTTTTATTCTTGTGTACTCTATCTACTCATAAAGGTCATTAAAGAGTTCCATCCCTTGGCTCACAAGTGGAGATCCAATAACAAATAAAACAGTGTCTTTACACATGTAATTTAAAATACTGCAGCTTGCAGATGGTAAATATCTTTCAGACAACATCAAGCTGGGCAGAAGCGTTGATCTGCTGGAGAGTAGGAAGGTTCTGTTGAGGGATCTGAACTGGATAGATCAATGGATGAGGGCAAATATAGGTAGTTCAACAAGGCATTGTGCTGGGTCCTGCACTTCTATTTCCATAATCCCAACACTACAAGCTTGGGGCAGAGTGGATGAAAAGTGTCCCAGTGGAAAAGGGTGGTCAACATGAGCCAGCAGTGTGTCCAGGTAGCCACAAATCCCTGGCCTGTATCAGAAATACCATGGCCAGCAGGATCAGGGAAGTGATTATCCCCCTGTACTCCGCATTGGTGAGGCCACACCTTGAGTCCTGTGTCCAGTTCTGGGCCCCTCACTACAGGAAAGACATTGAGGTGCTGAAGCGTGTCCAGAGAAGGTCAACAATGGTGGTGAAAGTATTGGAGAACAAGATATGTGAGGAGTGACTGAGGGTGCTGCAGTTGTTTAGCCTGGAGAAAAGGAGGCTGAGGGGAGACCTTATCACCATCTACAAGGGCATGAAAGGCAGATATAAAGAGGTGGAGGTTGTAAAGAGGTGGAGGTCAGTGCCTGCTGCCGGGTAACAAGTGATAGGACCAGAGAAAATGCCCTCAAGTTGCACCAGGGGAGATTTAGATTGGATATTAGAAAAGATTTCTTCACTGAAAGTGTGGTCAAGCACTGGAACAGGCTGCCCCAGGTAAGTGGTAGAATCATCAGCCCTGGAAGTGTTCAAAAGGTATGTGCATGTGGCACTTGGGAATATGATTTAGTGGCCAACATGGTGGTGCTAGGTTAGTCAGGTGGTTATAGGTGCACAGTTGAACTCAGAGTATTCTAAACTGGAAGAGACCCACAAGGATCATAGAGTCCAACTCTTAAGTAAATGGCCTCTGTAGGGATTGAACCCATGTCCTTCGTATTTTTAGCTAACTCTATGATCTTAGAGGTCTTTTCCAGCATCAACAATTCTATGATTCTATGATATAACAACTTATCTCACAAACATAGAACAAATCATTTAAAAGTAATTAGAATGAATGGAAACACTAGGAAAAAAGTGGAAGATACTTCTGAAATATTCATAAAATTAAACCTTTAAGTCTAATTTCTCCATTGTGGCAAATAGCTGCTGAAGGGTTGTTATACACAGCTCCTTATTTCTCAATCACAACTGAAATTTTTGCTACCCAAGACAAACTCACTTTACCAAAAATATTAGAAAGGTTCTAAACTTTATTCTATTATTCCCATTCTTCTCAGCTGTATTCTACTATTTTCTGGAGTTACTCATTAGAAGGATGGAAAATTTGTGACCATAACTAGATTAGTGATTCAGTCATGAAGTTGGGCTTTCGATTAGCTTGCCAAGTTATTATTTCAGTGTGTGATTCCAAATGTGCATCCAACAAACTTCTTGTTATATGGAATAGCTTGTAGACTGTTCTTTGGCTGGTTCGCTCACAGTGACACCTTTTGGCTGCTCTGCTGTTAAGGGTTGTCCAAGGATATTATTCAATTCTAGGCTTTTCATTTCCTATTTGGTGCTGGTGGTCTCTTTCTCTAAGACCGAAATAGAAGCCTCTGCCTGTTGCCTATTAACTTGTCTTTCCCTAGAGCAAGATGAAGCAAGTTAAAAAGACACAATATTAATACTATTTTTGTTCTATTACTTTGAAGGTATCAAAGGGTCAGTTTGAAAAGGCATACATTCTCTGCCTGACTATATCTTACTTCTATTCAATAGCATTTGTTAAGTAAACACAAGTATCTCTCATTGAGGTTGCCTCCTTATTGTGGCTTCCTGCAAGCTAAGGAGTAGATATTTCTGACAGGCAGATCATTGAAGAGTAAGTTAAAGAAATCTCTTTGGACTCCTTACAAATCTCTGAAGCGGAGGTATCTGCAAATTCCTGCCAAAAAGTCTGGATTTCTGGATATTACTTCAGAAAAATAATAAACATGCTTGAAGCTTGGGTATGGAAAGTACACAGCCATTGTGCTCATGACACGTCTTATCCTCATTTCTCCTTCCTCATCTGGAACAAATGAAAACTAATTTGCTTTTAAGTACATCTTAGTTTGATTTGGGTGCCATAAAGTACCACACAATGGACTGTAAATATAATATTCAGAATAAAAAAAAATAAAATAAAATTTTGCTTGTGTCTTTTAGCATTTGTCTTTAAAGAAATCTATCATCATTACCATATTCCCAGAAGATTTTTATTTTTATTTTTTTAAAATTCAGTTTGTGATGAAAATTTGCTGCACTGAAAAGAAAGTGCACCTGCTGTACTCAACTCATTGATAGCCTTTGATCAGGAAAGGTTTGAGCTTAATTTTATGGCTGTTATACATTTCTCAGTAATAACTAATTCTGTTAAGTCAGAGCATGTGTATTTCTTGTTCAGTTTGCTAGTGTTAATGGTAAATTAATGGTTAATGTTTTTATGTAGTTTTAATAAAAATACTCACTTCTTTATATTGCATAATAACAAAAAATCATATCTTCCTGATTTGCAAGGGTTCTGGGGAAAAGATTGCAGTTTTATTTATTACTTACATTATATGTTGGACAAACAGGGAAGAATGGAAGGCTGAAATTATTTATCTCACGTAATTTTGCAAATTGTCAACATGAAGTTGTTCTACATTGCATTTGTACATACTCTCAATTTAAGTGAATCAGCATGCAACCATCATGTGCAAAACAACTGAGGACTACAACAGCAGACCAGTGTTTACAATTACAAAATGATCCGATTTTTCCTTTTAAACTATGTGTATATTCACTAGCAGTGAATCAAATTTTGATATGTCTTATGAATACTATCTTTGTAAGCATTCTCATTAAAGAACTGTTCATTCAATCTGTAGTCCTTGAAGGGAATTATAATTTTATTAGTGAGAGAATCTAATAAATATTTTCAGTTCTTACCTAACAGTAGCCCTTAATGTCTACAATTTTTTCAAGGAATCAGCATCCTTCATGGCTCATTATTTAATCCTGTAGATTTAATTGCACTAATATTTCCATCTAGGTGACATAGCATAAGATTTAATTCTGTTTTAATGCGTCTGGTGCACTTGAATATGCTGCCTGACATAATTAAGACCAATACGTGACTCTATGCCACATTTTAAAATCATACAGGAGGCTTGCAGGAGTATTAAAACAAGACAGATTGATCTAGACAGATAAATGTTTACGCACACGCAAAAATTTTTGCAAATACATAATTTCTCTCAAAATAGAAACAAATCATTGGAGAAGTATTTCAAAACGCTAGGTTGTGTCATCCCATCAGCTTTTGAGCAAAGCTCCCTATTGGGAATTCTGATTAAAAATTGATGATATTATATACAGTAGCTTTCAAAGATAATCACAAAGGTTCAAAGTTTTAAATGACTTTGCAAATCAGTACCAGCCTCAGGGCCCTGAGGGATCTAATAAATCCTCCAACCTCCTGAAGCCTCCAACCACACTTCTGGGGGCAAAGACCATTTCAGTTCTGCTTGGGGCCATCAGCCCCTTCCTGAGCTATGTTGGGGAAGTGTCAGCATCCAGCTCAGCCACAGACGTGTCCATGTGTGGCCATGCTTCCCCATCCTATGGACCCCAACCCCTGGATGTCTGCTGTGCTCTGAAAGTGAGCTTAGGCCTTCTTGTGCTCTGAATCAAGGCCTGTAGAGCCATAGATTTGGGCCATAAGGTTACACACCATCTTTAGAGACCAGCCTTTCCCCGGGCTCTGATCTCCCTGCAGTGCTGATCTTTCATTCAACCCCAGGCTCCGAAATCAATCCCCTTTTGCACTCAGGTCTCTGGGTCTTTTCAGGAGTTGACTTCAAGTCTCCCAGGCCGTAGCCCTTTCCTTGATCGTTGTCTATGCTCTTACTTTGCTGCTTGAAACACTCCTCTGACACAACCCCTCTGCCCATAGCTTAGAATTCCATTTTAAACCATCAGTGGTGTGGTAGTAGGGCTCATCTCCAACTCCTTGCATCCATATTCAGCCCAGTCAAGTGCCTTGCCCAGTCAGAGCCACCTGTGGGACTATATCCCATCTTGGCCTCAGCCCCTCCCATCCCCAGGGAGGGGATCACTGCCTGGAGCCAGAGTTGCACTGCTGCTCTCTCAGGACAGCCTCATGGGAAGCATCCACAGCACACAGCCTCCAGCCTACAGGCAGCCACAAAGTCTCTGGCACCCCACAGCCACAAGATACAAGGTCCATATATAAACTTTCAAGAAGGACAGAACATGTCAATTTTATATAATAATGTATTCATAATTGCAACTCTTAAGCCTATATATAGGTTAATCTTATTGTCATGTGGGGTTTAACATAATAGATTCTTACTTTTATAGATCTGAGCAGTATGTACAATAAAACAATGAGTTGAAATTATTGCTTGATCAAAATATACTTTATTATTATATTAAATACAGATTATATGCTGATACAAATCTAATAGTCTCATTTGATGATTTATGTGGTCTGACATTCTCCTACAGACACTTTCTTTCTTTGGGTTTATTTTTTTGCTGGTTTGGTTTGGTTTTGGAGTGTTTGTTTGCTTGACTACTTTAGTACCATCATTAAGATTTAAGAGAAGTTTTTAGTAGATACACACAGGGGAGGGAAAAACTCCTACCTTAAAGTTTTTACAATTTACAAATTCTACTGAAAAGAATCAAATAAAAAACCCAAAGTAGCAAACTGAAAACAAGTGGAATTCTATCATCGTCTGTAATATACATGTCTGCTGGGAATAAAAATATTATTTTTATTAATTTTTATTATTGTATTTTTATTTACATAGCTGTTAGTTGAACTAGTTTACTTTAATACTGCCTACTTCCCTGGATGTCCTTTCAACTTCAAAGTGAATTGTAGTAAATTTGCTAGCTGCCTCAGTCAGGGTTAAAACAACTCTTTCAGAAAGCTAAAGTCAAGGAGGAACATATCCCTAGTAAACCTTATTTTAAATAAGAATATCAGTAGATTTGGAGTGCATAATGATAATTTTAGGACTCACAAATACCACAGTAGTAACGGTAATGCCCACTAAATTACTGACACAAAATTGACCCACGTGCATCCGAAGTAAGAGTTGTAAGTCACACTTGATTTATTTCAAACATAGTAAAGTGTGATATTATTTCTTTAGCGAGAAGGATTCTTGTCTGCCCATATTGATAGTGAAATTGTGAAATCAGTGACAGATGCACCAGAAGTCCTAAGCTGAGCAATTACTTGATTATGTTGCATTTTAAAACTTATAATATTTTAAAACAAACCATTGCAACCTTAGTTTTATTTGGGTAGTTATGACTATCTCAGCTATTGCTGATATATTACTTTACTGTGTATTTTGAAGAAAATAATAATGTAGATTAAGAATTTTCCAACAGTGTTACTGACAAATCAGATAGGAGCAATTATAAATAGCAGTGATAAATCCTCAATAAAAATTGCTAACTCCCAAGACCTTTCAGAACTCTGAATGGCATCTTTATTTCAATTTTTTTACCACGAAGACTTTCTAAATAAACTTCATTTTAAGGAAAGAAAGAATTTGAGAAAGTCAGTCATGCAAATATATGTCACTAACTTGAGATAAAGTAAAATTTAATTTGTCCTTCTACTAAAAAAGTACAAAGTAATTATTTCTGTTACATAATCCTTATTGCATGTAATTGAAAATAAGTAACAAACACCTTAACAAAAGTTAATCTCTACAAAAATCTAGTTTCCAAGTCTGCAATCTTAACATAACTGAGAAATTTCATTATTTCATTCAAGGCTATTAATAATTGTCTCTGGAACAGTTGATTTAAAATACCTACAATAGAATATTTGAGTGGCAATCTTGAAATGACTAAACCAAAAATGTATAAACATATTTGTATTATCAGTGGACCACCATATTTTATTTTATTGTTGTAGCTTTCTTGGGGGATTGTGATGATTTGTGGGGGTTTTTTGTACCATGAAATATAAGTGATGGTAGAACTTAATCTGAGATTTTGAGTGACTGCTTGCAGTCATTATTTCTGAGTTGTGGGAAAAAAAGCAAGTTATATAAAACAATTCATTGGGGTTTTTTTTGCTTTCTGAGCAGGTATCAAAAAGCAAGTCATCAAGGCATTAAGCTATTAGAGAGTGTCCAGAGGAGGACCATGAGGATGGTGAAGGGGAAGGGGAAGAAATATGAGGAGCGGTTGAGGTCACTTTGTTCAGCCTGGAAGAGACTGAGGTGAGACCTCATTGTGGTCTTCGACATCCTTATTAGGGGAAGCAGAGGGGCAGGCAGCAGGTCTCTTCTCTCTCATGAACAGTGACAGGATTTGAGGAAATGACGTGAAGCTGAGTTCAGGGTGGTTTAGTTCGGATATCAGGAAAAAGTTTTTCACCCAGAGGGTGGTTGGGCACTGGAACAGGCTCCCCAGAGAAGTGGTCACAGCACCAAGCCTGACAGAGTTCAAGAAGCATTTGGACAATGCTTTCAGGCACATGGTGTGACTCTTGTGGTGTCCTGCACAGGGCCAGGAGTTGGACTCGATGATCCTGATGGGTCCCTTTCAACTCAGCATATTCTATAATTCTATGATAAGTCCTTATCCTTAGCCCATGGAAATACTGTTGATGTTTACAATTAAAAGAAAACCACCAAAATTCTGACTCTATGACCTTATGAAAATTTTCTCCTAAGCATCCTGTAGCTTGTTACTTTCTTCTCATTTCCCAAACTGAAACTTCAATGCAAAATCATTCTAAAATATTTTTTAACATTTTTATTGCTTTCTTTAAAAATGAATTTTAATATATATTCAGTACTTTGGGTCACAATAGATTTTAGCATTTTAAAATTTCTGCGTAAGTAAGCTTCAACTTTGCTCATGAACCATGTAAGCATCCTTCCCTTCTACTATCTGGAAATTAAGACAAATAAAGAAAAGATATTAAGAATTTTAATTGAGAGAACAGGTATATATTTTAGGTATGTTATCCATCTAAAAATATTAATTTATTGATAGTGATCAAGATAAGAACTATTTTACTATGTATACATAGTAGAAAACACAGATTTCTAATGTAAAACTTTGGAAATTCTAAGCACTCCAGTCTCACCCAACAATGACAAAAAATCAAATACTCTTCATCTGTGGGTATCAAAGGACTAACAAAAAGTCAGTCCGTATCACATCACTGCAATAGTTGGCTCAGAGGTGTAAATATAACAAGACTTTTATAGGTTAAAAAAATAATATAATAAATAGTATGTCTACTATCTTATGCCTCTAATTAGTTAATATTAAGCCTTCATATCTAGGACATGGTAAGAAGATGTTAAAAGTTGTGTCTGATAGACGCTGTGATTTAAGAATGAATTAATATTTAAAAATTAATGAAAAGATAACAGATTAGATTTATCAGTCTTGCCTACATTCAGTGTTCCATCTCAGGCAAATTTGAAGTGTCTAAATAAGCCACAAAACCTAAAGATTAAGGTTTTAAGTACTGTGAAACAGTTTACTAGAATGAATATTAGTCACGAAAATTAAATTACACTTTGATGGAAAAACAAATGTTCTCTTAGGCAGGATAGGGTTTACTGATGTGACACTTACTTGTCTGGGTGTTAGCCCTTTCAGTGACTTTTATTATTGACTCATAAGCTTTGCTTTAAAATGAGGAGCATGGGAAGTAATCTTCTGCTATTTGCCTCACATCCTTAATCTAATGTTCATGTCTGCTTCTGTTCTGTAAGGAAACATCACAACTAGACAGTATATTCTAGTTTTTGTTTAGCTTTTCAATTTTCCCAAAATGTCTACCAGATGGGTTCCAAATAAGCAATACTTTGATCTTGGTTTATTTGTGTAAGACTCAATAAAAGATAGTCCCATTACCCTTTAAAATATTTATGAAAATAACTTCTTTCTTAATAATGAGGTATCTTGGAAGTACAAAATTATTATTTCATAAATTCTATGTATGTCTCAAGAAGGGATTTAGAACAGTTGCTTTGGGTTAAACTCTGAGATTTTTAAAAAAATACTATTTTTACTTCTCAGTTTTCAAATAAAAAGTAATTTTAGAAGTATAGTAACAGATGCATATATATATCACTGTAGAATCCATGCCTATTTCGTATATGAATATTGACAACATCAGAGTTGCATCAATGCTAAAAAAAGAAATGGTTTTTATATATTATAAATTGAAGGAATTTAATCTTATTTGATCTTCATTTGTTTTCATCTTTATGTCAAAATACACAGGGCAATACCTTCCTGTTTTCAGAGCATAACATACTGTTGTGGTAAAGAGAACAGCAGCACTGACGCTTAAGAAATTTTCCTTCTTTCTTCCTCCATTTCTTGGTGCACAGTGCACAGAAGGAACAGCAGGCAGGGTGGAATAGAGAAAAATCTTATAGAGAAATATAGTAGGTGACATATTTTATCTCAATCCTTGTTCTCTTCTGTATCTTGCAAGGGCAACATGTAAATTCATTCTGCAGTGATTAAATAACTAGTTATAGGTTTCTGTATGCAAATGGAAGCCTTCTGCTAGAACTTTTTTATTTGCTATCAATTTGTAGGGATAACTGAATGTCATCATTGGGTTTTGTGTTATAATGTAATAGATTACACAGTTATTTTTTCCATGCATCACTCAACAATGTTCCTGGCAAATTATACTGTTTAGCACATGGTTTGGCATAGATTTAAGTGGTAGCTACTTCTTGTTTAAAATTGATGATGTAAATTGTTTGCAGCATTGTGTTTCTATTACCAGAACCTTCTGGTAAAGTAGCAAAGGGTTTACATAGAGCCAAAATTACTCTCACTTCATTATTGTTCTTTAATTTGCATGTCCTTTAAAATAACATAGAACAGTGTATGCTGCTAACATAAAATAATCCTGAGTATCTGTGGAGAGACTGTAAGACAGTGGCAGGAGTAATCCTAAGTAGACAAAATCTAATACAAAAGCATCTTCAATCACAGATGCACTGCAAGCTGATATTGTACCTGAAGGTTAAATCATAGGTAGCTCTTTATTATCTATTCATGTTCTGTGCAACACCTCTTTCATCTCCTATGGATATTGTCAGCTTTCTTAAAAAGAATAGCAAGCAGACAGCAGACCACCAGCCTGCATTCTATTCTCAGCTCCCATAGCAATCAAGAAAACTTCAGGCGGTACTACGTATGCTCTTCCTTTAAAAGAATGAGGAGACATATCAAGTGGATTGGAAAAAGAACACACACATTCTGTTTTTCATATGCACATATGCTTAAATCAGAAAGTAAGACAGTAGGAGAGAGGCAAGAGGAAGAAGAGGTAAAAAAAGGAAAACAAAACTAAAACCAGGACACAACAGAGATGGAGGTAGAAAATAGGTATAAAAGTAAAAGACAGCTTTATCAAAAGCTATGTATTGGAAACGTTTTATGAGACATTTCAGGATCAGCATGTGTAATTATAATCTTTGATATCACTGATTTATAATTTTCACTTCACAGGATAAAGGTCAAAACTTTTAGAGGGAGCTTCTTCATCTAGCTAGATTGTTGAAGATACTAAGTACTGTTTGGAATGCCTGACCTAACACTTCTGGTTATTTTTGCCAGGAGAGCATGCTGTAAAGTCACTACTAGTGGAAAGGTGAGAAGAGTTTCACATGACTCACTGCCATCTGATCGTCAGTTCTCTTTCTGATAGAGCTACATTGAAAGTTGGGACTCAGTAAGAACTGAAAACACTGTAATTAAAAGAAAGAATAATTTCTTAAGTGCTTTGCAGATGAAAGAATGCTAAAACAATTGCTTAGATTGTAGAAAATTACTATGGTGATGATTTCTTTCATCCGTAATATCTCTTAGTGTCAGAAGAGCAGTCTGCAGCTTCTGCATGTCTTCCAGCACTCTGGCGTAAAATGAAGACATAGAAGACATAAAAATAGCCAGAATACTCTGAGCTAGAGAGTATATTTTAGTCATTTACTTTTAGAGTTATATTGTTACAGTATTATTTATGGATATATATTATTTACAGTACTGGGACAGATGTAGAAACCACACAGTCAATATTCTATCTACAACAGAAGCCAATATAAAAAGTTTCAGATCAATAAAGAACACTACAGTGGAAAGACATGGGATAATCTGAGTTCCACGTTAGGTCTCGTCATGTTTGCCAGTTGGAATATAATATTTTAATCTCCAAAGTATGAAATTTAATAAATCTTTCAAATTTTTAATCACTAACTAAACCCATGAATATTCTTGCATATAAATATTCAGTTATGTCGTTCAGAAGAAAATTATGATCTCTTGAATTCAAAATTATTCTCAAATAATCTTGGCTTCATTTAACTTTCTTGATCTTTTTCAAAGTAAGACATATTATAATTATTTATTTCTTTAATGAACTGAAGAAAATGTTGAGCTGAACCCCATTAAAATAGAAATATAAACTCAAGCTCAGAACTTTTTTATGGAATACTTAATACTCAGTCCAGTTTTAAATCTACCTATTTGTTAACTACCCATAGCAATTAAATTTAAACTAAATTAAACAGTGTATGAGATAATATCTTTTTTTAGTTGTTTAATTCTTCAGATTTTAATTCTGTTTGTTTAGTTTTTGTTGAGCTTTGGGTCAGCTAGAAAAAAATGCTGTTATATATCTTGGCCATACAGCTAATTTATGATTTATTTTTATAATTATTAGTCTTATTTTTCTAAGAAATACTTAAGGTTAAAAACCAATCCTTTGTTTGGAAAGATTTCTCCACTCTTTGGTTACATTATTATTCCTTTTTTATGCATCTTTTAATTCTGAATTGTCCAATATGTCATAAACATTTTAAACATTTCAACAAAGTCATCATAGTATTCTTTGCATGATTCAGTTCTTCATCCCCTACACATTCCAGTGTCTTGTAAGAGATGGTTCATGGTAATTGTATAAATAGTGGTTTTTTCTGTGCCATCAACAGTAACTCCAAGGTTATTTTGCTGACTGGAGCTGTTAATTGAAATTCTTGTCGGCTATATGAATAATTTGAATTCTTGCCATGTGTGCTTTTCTTCATTTTTATTGATACTAAAATTCATTAGTAATCCTTTTATCCATTTAACTGCTGCCTTAAATATTTCAAGATTTTCAGAGCTGTAACTGGTCATAAGTAACTGAATTTTGTGTCTTCTGTAAACCTTGCTGACTAGTCTCCTAATTTTCAAACTCTTAAAAATATATCGGGATAAAAAGGCATAACATTGAATCTCAATAATATTTGCTTTTAACTTTTTATGGTGGTGAAAACAGATAGTTCACATTCCATCTTGTTTTTTTTTTAAATTTAGGACATTTTACTCCATAATACTCTTCCTGCTGCACGTGGCTCTGCTTTCATCAAAATAACACACTTCCAAACTTGAAAGAATTTCTCAAAACATAGCATTTGTTATGTTTTGTTCATTTATATTATCTCATAGTGTGTTACAACACCCTAAGATTGTGCTCTATGGTGAACTTGCCAATGGCTGCCGCAAGAGAGGAGCCCTGAAGAGGAGATATAAGGACTCCCTGAAACAACATCTCAGCCTTGACCATATCGATCACCATCACTGGTCTGCTCTGGCCTCCAATCGGGAGGCCTGGAGACACACCATTCACAACGCTGCTCCTTCTTTTGAGAATACACACAGGGTCACTCTCGAGGAGAAAAGACAATGCAGAAAGAACCGTGTCCTGTCGGTACCACCTAGGGAGCCATTCTGCTGTGCCTTTTGCAATCGGACGTGTCTATCTCGCATTGGCCTTTTTAGCCATCAGTGCGCTTGTAGCAAGCGTGGGTAGAGTCCTTCACAAATCTTCGTTCGCGAAGCCTAGCCATGATGATGATGATGATGGAATAGAGTTTTGAAAATTCAATTGTTAACCAAATACAAGCTTCACTATACAGACTAACCACAATTTTATGAAAAATGCAGTGTGAAGCATAAGTGTTCTGCTAGAGCAGTGAAATTATTTATTTTCTATTTCTGCATGAAATCCAGTTAGAACTCTGATGTGGTAGATGAACCAGGAAAGAAATCAGAAGAAAATAGAAAAGCCCTGTAAAACTGTAAGTAGATCTAAATAGATCGTCTAGTTATTAAGTTTTTACTGTACTGACGTGTTCTTAAGGATTTATGATTTGTTTTATTATATATCTAAAAAAAATTACATATATTATTATATATAATACATATTTATTTATTACTGTTGCTATTGTTAAAAGTAATTATAATAATAGTATCAATGATACATTAATTACAAGGTAACAGGAGTTTTACTGGGTTACCTAATCAGGATGGATTTTGAAAGTTCTATTTTAGGAATGCAATGATCGGGGCCATTGTAGGATTAGCATTTGCTGACTGATAACATTATGTACTCAAGGTCCGTTACATCACTAATCTTTAGGAATATGTAGTAACTGCTAACTCTATGTTAAGCCATTTTCTGAGCTATCTAATGTGAGAAGACCACTCATTAGGTGGTGCCCTCAAGAACACCCATGGACTGTTAGAGGATTATGGCTTGAAGCTAGGGATGTTTGGTTCAAATGAAAATGTGGTGGTACATTTTACACAGATGCAATCTTGTGAGGAACATGGAGTTTGTTGAGAATATTCATTAGATAAGCATTTTCTGCTAGGTAGAGAGAGCAAATGGCTTTAAAAGATCAATATAGTACATTAATATTACACTATATCACATTTACTTTCTTTCATTATTTCTCTAAGCACTTTGAGCTCCTTTAGGCCCATTGTTTCTCTAAGCACTATAAGTTCCTTTAGGATATTATTCATATGTTTAAAACAAGTAATAAGTGTATTTATAAACAAAAGGTAGCCTAGAAAATTAGAGCAATATGGAGTTTAAAAGAAGTCAAGACATAAAAGAAAATACACATTACAGAATCTTTGATGCTGTTCATCCAAAAGCTTTTGCAAATGGAGTAAAGCATCAAATGTTGGTCATATATTTTTCATTAATAACACATAATCAGAAATAGAAAAAATATATTAAAAAAATGCACCCTGGCAGTAAAGACTCTATATAAACAGGAAAATCTATCTGAAACTACATAGACCTAGGAGTACCTAAACTACCTAAGTACATTAAATTTTTATACTGTATTGAATATTTATATAGAGTTGAAAATAACTGTCTCAGTAAGGATGTGTTACTGCTGTAAGCATTTAGGTACTGAAATACAAATACTTTGTGTTTAGCAATATTTTTTCAAAGCAGTTTCAGTCCATCAGTTTCTTGAATGCTTTCACAGTCCATTTTTCCAGACAGAGCACTTAATTTCTGAGCTTCCTTCTGAAAGCCTTGACATGCAGCTGACCCTTTAGTAATCGTATCACTACACTGAAGAGCCTGATTAGGAGTGAAAGGGGCTGAAGACTTGACTGTATGACAAAAGACTATATAATATTAAAGCTGCCAAGAAGCTGAAGTTTAAATCAATCTCTCTCTATACATGCTACAGTAGGTGAAGATGAAGGCAAACTCTCTTTGTACCTGAACACTAGTGAGCATACACAGGCACTGAAAAACTTCTGGTCCTTCAGGAAAAATGTAAAAATACCATAAAGCTTTATGTAAAAATACATAAAGCCAACATAATCTATCAAAAGAAATAAATATGAAATATGAAACAAACAAAAAACCAAACTTGTTCATCTCGACAGAAGTTCACCTTGACAAAACCAGCTTCCTCATCTCATTTTTGATATCTTGCTATCAAACTTCGAGAACTTCGAGTGTTAGAAATCCTAGCCCTACTAGATGAAGTCCATAGCTAAGTAAAAGGAAGAACAATTCAGATTTAATTTGCATATCATCATATTTTGTCACTATCACTACTTTTTAAATTATATTTTTACCAGTTTTCCTGTACAATAGCATGATGTACTATTAGTTACAAAATCAAGAATCTTTTAGAAGTCTAAATATGAATGAAAAAATTAAAAATCAACTGAGAAAAATTCAAATATTCAAAACCTCTGAGTTTTGAATGGTGTGATAAATGGTAGTGAACGGTTATTAATGTCATCCATAAGCATATAATACATATCCAATAAAATGTAAGAATATATTTTTAGGAGGCAGTATACCTTCTTAAAAATGCATTTTCCTTTATGAAGAAAAAGGTTTTTTCTCCCCAAACAAAATGTTATTCTATTGTACATTGCTGTACAATAGAAATTATAAATTATTCTATCAATTTATCAATTTATCAAATAATTTTTAATAAATATTATATTTGATGTGTGGTTTTTTTTCTTTTAACAGTGTTCAGCAATCTTGATGTCCATATTTCTAAGTAAGAAGGCTGTCCCTTGCACAATCCCTTGCACTTTAAACAAATGCTAGGAGTTTTCTTTACGAGATGCATAAAAGTTAATACATTCCAAAGCAAATTTCTTCGGGAATCAGAACTAACTGAAACACTCTTAAAATCATAGAATTACAGAATATTTTGAGCTAGAAGAGACCCACAAGGACCATCAAGTCTAACTCCTGGCCCTGCACAAGAACAGCCCCAAAGAGTCTGTTCCTGTTCCCAACCATATTGTGGGTGAAAAATCTTCTCTCAATATCCAATCTAAACTTCCCCTGAGGCATCTTCATGCCATTTGCTTGGCTCTTATCACTGCTCATCAGAGAGGTCAGTGTCTGACCCTCTGTTTCCACTCATGAGCAAGTTGTAGACTGCAATGAGGTCTCCACTCAGCCTCCTCCAGTGACCTCAGCCACTCCTCGGATGGCTTCCCCTCTAGGCTCTTCATCATCTTCATGGCCCATCTTTGGATGGTCTCTAGTAGCTTTATATCATATAGGGGCTATCAAAAGACTTCAAATGAAATTAGAATGCTTGACTAAATGCAATCCCTGTCCCTTCTGTGGTTTAACCTGGTAGATGGATCCATGTTTAGTTACTTTTTACTTTATTTAGTATGCTGCTTTTACATCTCTAAGTTTATGGCCTACCTCCGTAGCACACTGGTCACAAATTTTACGTTATATTTCAGTCAATGACTGTGTTCATAGATGAAATGGGTGGGATAACAAAACTGGAATTTGCAGTAGTTTTAGAAATCTGGAAGTTGGGTTTTTTTCAGTGCAAGCAACTTGTTTTCATGATGGTGAGGTTCATTTTTTTTGTTAGTGTTCATTTTTCTGTTGCAGTCCCATTAGTTTGGCAATATTATGTACCTCTATATTTGCTATTCAGAAATTCTAATGCTAATCTCATTTTGTTACACACAACTTCATGCTTGAATATCAGATACTGATAAGAGTTGTCAAAAAAGTTACACTCTACAAGACACCTGGATCATTGCATGTATGCTCCCATTCAATTCCAGCCATTGGGCAGTCATATTAACTTTTAGTAAAGAAAAATTTCTTGAAGAATAAAGTGAAGATTTTGCCTTATAACTGCCAATAATTTGTAGCACATTTTACTTGGTAAAAACAAAAAAAACAACCCCAAATAAACTAATGAAAAAAAAGTGACCAAAAAAAGCATAGAATAAGGATCTAATTGTTAAGGAACATTTTGAACTCATGCTAACTTTTGAGATGCCAAGTATCAATATTTGGTTTTCTGAGTGGAGTAGAAAGTTCTTCGACTAAGATCTTGAGAGAAATAAGCCATGGCTCAGTCAATAATGCAATTAATGAACTAAGTCACTTAGCCTTTTATATTTGGTTCCTTTATATGGGGTAAAAGGAATTGGGAGCACATTGTGAGATTATTTGTCTTACTCACTGTAAAGTTGAGAGATATTGGAGTTTTATATTGTTCTTAAGTGTTTCACTAAGACTAGACTGTGCATTTGAATTTGGGTGAATTTTTTATTTACTTGAGAAAGAACATGTATTCTAGTAACCAATAACTTACAAGTAAAATAAGGTTAAATGAAATGTTACAATATATTGGTGTAAAATTCCATCAAGCCTACTTGTAAACATTGCAGATGAATTTTCTTCCCATTTTGTGAATAGTGATTGACTGACTTTCATTTTTTCTTATCTTGCTTTCTAGCAGTAGGGACATTTAAAATAGTAATTAGTTAGTAGAAACAAAAGTAATATAGTGCAGACAAATTTTGTCACCAAATTATGTCAGCACAAAACTGAATGGTAGTGGAACATCTTGAAAAGTGCCTGTATAAACACATTTCAAAGTATGTCCTGGAGATCAGCAAAATAGGTTATGAGATAGATAATCTGGAAAGTCCAGCAGTGAAAGACTTGTCACTGAAAATTTGCTGATTCCAATTGCTACACTGGAACGGGAAAAAAGACCCTATAGCAGACAGAATTTGCTAGGGCAAACCTGAAGCTGTTGAACTGTGGAAGAACAATAGGACATACAATAGTTTAAGAAATGGTATGTGAACAACTATTTCTTTAATTGACTAAAAATTTGTAGTGTTCTTAAACTCCAGCATACTAGATCATACCTCCAAGGAATAATAGAAAGAATAGCAGAGCCAACATCCATCTGAAGTTTTACCATTTGCTTCTTTCTCAACAAGTTTAAGAAAAGAAATTTTGCTGTTATTTAGGAAACTTTCCAACCAGAGGATAGCAGGGACATGATTTCTTAGAAACCCACAGTAAATAGTTATATCTATTCTCTTCCATCCATGTAAGCAATAGTATTTTAATCATGTCCACTGTAATTTAATCCCATTCAAACAGCAGTTATGTATGTCATTATTAAGTATACATCACAGCTGCAAAATCTTACCTTTCACGAAATGCATTGTGGCTGTGGATATATACACCATTACTCAGTCATCATAAATATGAAAAATATCAGTATCAAAGTCTCACACTTCCACCACTTGAATAGTGCCATTTTGAATAGCTTAATAGTTAGCATTTTGCAATGCCTTGGTATCTTGGGATTCACACCACGAATCAAGATTCCAACATCCTAAAAGTAGAATATAAAAACAGGAAGACAAAGGTCACATTAAAAGAATAAAAAAATTTCTGTTGAACTGAATCAAACCAATATTATATCAAATACCCTGATAATACACAGCCTCCTTGAAAAATACATGTTCAGATGTGATACGTTGGCATTGCACGTAATAATAAAATGTTTTAGTAGGCAAGGAATAATCTGAGAGTATTAATAGTTCTTTTTTTGTTTAACGTTTTTTACCTAGCAATATGGTAAAATGAATTTTAAGTATTTGGTAAAGGAGTATCCAAGTCTTTTGAATCTATTTACTTTAGGAAACATTTTCAAAGAGTATGTGCAATGAAACTGTGTAAGTTTTTCGATGTGTTCCTTTTTTTTCCCCCTAAACTTTCCTGTTTAGGAAGTGTCGTGACTTTGGACGAAACTTTGGTAGGTGTTACGTGAAGTCATTTGAAAAGTCCTATCAGCCATTGGGCTTACAAAATACACAAACATTACCACAAATATGATCACCTATTTATAATGCAGAAAGGTTAAGTACATGCATGCACGCCGTATGTACATACAGATATAGCGCACAAACAGCAAATGGCGGGATGCAACAGGACTTTGACAAGCAAAATGAAAGCACTAATCTCATGGGCATGTTCATGTGAAAATTCAGCTCTAGCACCCATGTTTAATGAGATGTGATGTAAGGGAAAATTCAAATATTAAATATCCTAAGAAGTGTTGCTGTATTTATTTACTTATTTTGGGGGGGTAATATTTTAAGACAGCATAATCTTTTATCCTTAAATTTAGATGGATGCTGAAGCATAAATTTCAATAATGTTCTTAAAACATGTATTTTCAACTGTTAACAAATACCTTGTTCCCCAGCACACTTACCAACAAAATAAAAGGGCTTCACTTAAGCTGTAAAACTTCTTAAGTTAGCACATTGAGTGCTGCAGAAAAACGTCTTGTAGATCTGTGGTGGTGTCCACACAAGATGTTTCACCGGGCATACTTTCTAGTGATGCACATGAACACTTCCTATTCTTGAGCACAAATATGCCATCCAAAGAACATTATACTTATAGCACCTAAGTCAATGAGAAAAGTGAAAACTCATGATTTAAAAATCACAATTAAATTTATCTTTCTTAAAAAGGGTTTAGGCTTTTTTTATGTTTTTATTTTTTTTGTTTGTTTGTCTTGATGTTTGAGTTTTGTTTTGATTTGTGCTTTTACTTCGGGAATAGAAGAAGATATATATAAGGCAGAGCAGCAGTAACAGAAGGCAGTCTTTTCCCATACATGCTGTGCAGGTATAAACCTTCATTTTAATTAGAACATTATGCAGTGATGACGTTAATAATCTTCCTTTCTTTGATGTTTGTGCAAGTAATTCATGAGCATAGATGGAAATCAGAAGTTGGCCCAAAAAACCCACAAAGAAGGCAAAAAGACAAATTGTCTTGTAGAATACATGAGTAATGGAAAATATAATAATATTAAGAAACATAAAGAAAATAAAGAAGTTTTTTTTTTTTTATCATGCATACAGTTTCAGCATCCTGCAGGACAGATCATCTCTTACTTTGTTGCCATATATTTCACTACAACAATCTACATATCCAGGGGAGGCATATATTCTTAACCTGTTTACATGTTGTAGCACCACAGTATCAGTATCAATTCCTTGTTAAAAATTCTGGATTCCAACATTAAATTAATTTTGCGTCTTTCAGAAAAGGATATAACAGTACAGAAAAGATAAATAGAGCATTTAAATTTCCATTAGGAGCATTTATTCTAATTTCCCAAAACACCTATTGTAAAAGGTGGCAAAGTCTGTGGCCTACATGCCTCATGCAGCGCATCTAATAGAAAGACTAGAGAACAACAAAATGAATGCAAAGATTTGAAGGTTATCCCAGCCTGTTCCAACTTTGGAAATTACAGTGGCAGATGCTTCGCCTATAATTTCTGGCATCATTGAAGCACAGACTTATTATTCATTTTGCTTCATTAAATTTTTTTTTCAGGCAATATATGATACATTAAATTTTTCCTATCTAAATACAAATTAAAATAATTCACTTTACAATCTGGAAATCATATATTTAATTCAAGAAACAAGAAGTTCTTGGGGTATCTGTGCTTTCTGTGTATTTCTCTGGTTCCTGTAATTACAAATAATTAGGCTGATCCCTCTGAGAATACTGTCACTGTTGTGGTCTGCTCCTTACCTTGATTATGTCCATTTCTTAGGGGATATTTAATTTAGAAATAAAAGAACGAGAACAACCTGTATTAGGAACTTTATCTGGCACTGAGGAAGCAAAGATAAACAAAATCATTAACTAATTCCAGTGATTGATTTTAAGTGAAGATTCATGCTGTTGGAATTTAAGTAGTTATATAGACTACTAAGAATGGTTTCAAAACCATTGGATGTTGAGAATATTTTTAAACATAATGAATTCACCAGAAACACAAGAAAAAATATACTGTACATATATACCATATATCCTTAAACGTGTGCATATACAACAGCTTAGTGTTATCTGCATATAATATGTACATGCCTCTACATGCATATATCCCATAAGAATATATTATATGTCTGTGTCATTAGGTATAGCTAAAGAACAGCATTTTAATGTTCTTACGTGAGAATGTATATGTTCTTTTACAGTTAGTGCTATTAAATGAGAATAGTCAGTCACTATGTAGGAATGTATTTTTATATCACCCAATGGGATAACATGTTTTCTTTTGGCTTTTTTATTAATAGCTATAATATTTAATGTTGACATTTATAGTACAAATGCTTGCAAATATTCATAAAAAGATCAAATCTCCAAGTTTTAAGTAGAGAAATATAAAATAAAAATTAGCTCTCTTCTTGTGGATTTAGCCTGTAAACACTCACACAAAACTTCCAAATCATGTATTAGAAAAAACATAAAAATTAGTTCTTGTTCCCAATAAGTAAGGAATGAAATCTGTAGTTTGTAAGGGTTATGTAATGATCATGATGAGATTTTTAGAGCATATTGTATTATTGGGGCGGGGGGACACATTTGTATTCCAGAATAAATAAGCATAATCCTTCTGTGTTTTTCTTTTCGAATTTTCAATTATTCCTGTTTTAAAAGGTGCAGAAAAAAAACACCACACATAAAAATTCATAGATTTGTAAAATAAATTGCTTTTTCCACATTATCTTCAGGCCCTAACTCAATAAGACTGGCCAGAAGGCCTAGCCTTTGAATGTCATTGGGCCCAGTTGCTATTTCTGAAGGTAAGTCCAAACATTGCTGACCTGTAGCCAAATGTGCTATGTCACTACTGTTATTTAATGGCCTTAGCAATGATTCTTCTAATGCTACCAAAGTCAAGTCAAATATTTCTTATTTACTTTTCTGTGGAGATTGTAATTGCTTGGAGAATTGTGGGGGTCTATTGTTTGGAGGAGAATTGAGTAGAACTGAATACAGTATTCATAGTACAGTATGATAACAAATAAAAATTATTTTTTTCCCTGTCTTTTGGTAGAGATCAGGGATAGCCCATTATTGTCACAGGAGAATTCTAATGTATGATGGGATTATTTAGGTATCATTTTTATATGCATACATTGAATTTGTTTGGCTTAGTAATTCAAGCTGTAGGGGTTTTGTGTAAATCACTTCACCTAACAGCTGATAGTTGATAGAACGGACATACCTTTAAGGGTATTAAAGTGTTCAAATTTGTAATGCTTAATGCAACAGTATGGAGTAATGCATCTTTCCCAGTATTTTAGCAATGCTGCTCTTTCCAGGAAAACCTGGACATCGAACACTTTTCACCTCCTCAGTTCAAATAGTTTCTTCCCAGAATGACGACTTTCTCAGTGTGTAAATTCCTCTGAGGAATTTTGGATAGATGTATTCTCTCTGCAACTGAATTGAATGTCTTTTATGCTCATAGAAGCAGTATAACATCATAATAGAATAGGCTGTGAATCCCTATTGTGCATAATTCCTACATTATAATTTCAGTAGACACATTATGTTTGGCACTTGAATGATGGTTATCGCTACACTGTGGGAAAACTGAAATGAAAGAGTAATAGAGGCAGCCTTTTTGGAAACTATATTATTCAGTCAAGTTTGACTTACAAGGTTTTTGACATTCTCTAGTTCTTCAGCCTTCTGTAGGCTATGCAGTTTTTATTTCCTTTGTTTCCTACAGTGCCACAGTTTAATCCCAGCCAGTAACTTGGCACCACACGGCCGCTCACTCATTTCCTTCAGTGGGACAGAGAACAGAATCAAAAGACCAAAAATAAGAAAAGTTTTGGGTTGAGATAAGGGCAGTTTAATAGGCAAAGCTACACACAAGCAAAATAATGAATTCATGCACTAATTCCCATTGTCAGGTGACTGTTCAGAAATGTCCAGGAAAGCAGGGCTACATCACCATAACAGTGACTTGGGAAGACAAATGCCATGATTCTAAATGTCTCCCCTTCCCTTCCTTCCTCTTCCCCCTTTATATACTTTATACACTGACCATGGTATGGAATATCTCTTTGGTCAGTTGGGGTCAGCTGCCCCAACTGTGTTCCCTCACAACTTTTGTGCACTCCCAGCCTCCTCACTGGTGGGCTGAGAAACAGAAAAGACCTTGATGTTGTGTAAGCAGTGCTCAGCAGTAACGAAAACATCATTTTCATCACAAATGCAAACTACAGCCCCTACCAGCTACTGTGAAGAAAGTTAACTCTACCACATCCAAAACCAGCAGACACAGAGACAGAAGCATTCTCCAGTGCTAATTCTTTTTCAGGCCTATTAACAGATAAGCAAATACTTTGTTTTCTGTATGAAAAAATGTTTCCCTCTGTCCATTCAACAACTACCTTTTTTTTCTTGAAGTTCTGCTTCTAAGTCCTTTTGTGAGAATATTTCCTTCTTTATCCTAATGTAAAATTTTGGGGTTTTTTAAGTTCTTAATATATAAATGTTTTAGCCTTGAAAACTTGAAATTCACAGTGTCAATACAAAAACATTTTACAGATTACTCAGAACATTCAGGTTCTGTGCTGAAGCCTATCACATGTTTTCGAGGCAGAGTTGAGTGATATTACCAGTTGGTTCAACATGCAGCTTGAAATGGATTCCAACACCTTGCTTAGCATTGTTTATTCTTTTCCTGCAGCTGTGTACACAATTTGAACGCATTAAGTAATGACTGATTTATTGCTTACAAATCTTGCCTTTCTCCTTTTTTGAGAAGAGATGGTTCTTGGAGCTGACTCATTAATTTAATTGCAACTCTCATCTCTTACTAAATCTGTTCTATCCACATTTTTTGACCAGTCATATACAACTGAAGATATACAACAATCTTCTAGTATTCTCAAATATTCTGCTTTAATTCGTTGAGTAGCTGGGGAAAGAACATTCTCACTCTAGCCTCACTTCCTTAACATCACCAGTATTTTTGGATCTACTGAATTGTCTCAGGGCTGCTCTCTGCTACTCACTAAAGACCACTTAATTTTTCCTGAAATATGTTAGTTTTTGCTGAATGGTATGCAGTACCAACTTTTTCCCTCGTTTCATCCTGTTGTCCCTACCTGTATGTCTCCCACATACAGAAGACTAGAAAACGATAGAACTGAGGGGAAAAAATTAGCAGCAGAGTCCCTGGATTTTTATATCAGCTTTCAGTCTACTTGTTATCACTCATAAAACATAAAGCAGTTTAAATGATAGTAGGGACCAATACCATTCAGCCTTTTTTTCCAGTGAGACATAATCTTCTAA
The DNA here is from genome assembly GCA_013396775.1 of Cephalopterus ornatus. Classification (NCBI taxonomy): domain Eukaryota; kingdom Metazoa; phylum Chordata; class Aves; order Passeriformes; family Cotingidae; genus Cephalopterus; species Cephalopterus ornatus. The sequence goes on from VZRE01015932.1 coordinate 41,055, forward strand.
ATACTTTTGTGGACCTGAGCTTTGGATCCTGCATTTGAAGGGAACTGTTTTGTTACACTGTTCTTACTGTGGCTTTTAACCATAGTGACCTTTTCACAGTGCAGTCTATAGCATGAAACTGTGCCATTTTCTGACTTACTAAAATGTAATTCATTCATGAAACAGGACTAGCTGGTAAACAACTTTTCTCTTCAAAAACAAGTAGCTAGCCTTTGAAATGTGTTACTGGCTTTTAGTGATGACAAAGAATAAAAGACTATTAGAACATTTGGCTGATATTCCTTTTTCCCTTACTTGAAATAAAGACTTGAAGTTCATCCTCCTGTGTCCTACCAGAACGAAAAGAAAATAGCAAACAGAAAACATAGCCAGCAATTTCTTTTGATTTATTCAGGAATTTTTTAATAAGTGAAAGAGTTCCAGCAGGACGTATAGGAAATTCCAACAGTTCCAACATTTGGGGTTTGACTGAACAAACTTCCATAATAAATATTTTCTGTCAATTCTCTTCATCGATCCATGAACTTTCTATATACATTACCATGTCCTATGTTAACAAAATAGAACTATAATTTCAAAATGACAGTGAAAAATATTACACCAGTAGATTTTTTAAAAGTTACAGGACTGACATTTAATAACAATTGATATAATTTGTTTTGCTTCAGCTATGCTGTACTATAAATACTGGATTGTTTCATATTCTATTTTGGAATTTTTCTAATCCACATTAGAATCTATATTCATTACTACACAGAAAATTTATTTTTTAAGTACTAGCAAGACAAACAAAAATTTTGTAATGTCACTTAGCATAAAGCTTTTCCTTTTTACAGGGAAATGGCTACAATTTTTGGCTATGTGAGAATATAAAATTTTGTTAAAACACCTTACAACTGGGAAAAGCAAAATGTAAATTGTAATTTGCTAATTTATCAATATTTTTTCTTCTTCCATGAAGAATGTATGGGTATTCTAAATATCTCCCCAAACTGATTAGACCTTTTGATCATCATCACCGCCACTTGTCATCTGCTTCATCACTTTTCTTGTCCAACCTTTTGGGCTTTGGGTGTAATACTATTGAACAAATGGGCATCAAATCATATTGTTATGTTCTGACTGGTTAGAAGTTTCAGGGGCTACCCTAATATCTTAGACAATGATAGTGTTTAAAACTGAAAAATGTCTCCAAAAAGCATGTAGAATGTGAAAGTATCTGCTTCATTAATCAGGTCAAAGAGCATTTTAATTCAAAGACAATAAAAAGTGTTAAAGAAAAAAAATAAATAAAACACAAAGACACAAACCTCATAAAGAAGATAATAGCAATGGCTAAAACTCTTCAGTCACTAACTGATGATCCATTAAGAAACTACAAGCACAGTTCTGGAGAGAGACAAACTTGGTTTTATAACTGATAAGACTGGAGAAACAAGATGCGCATGAGAATTATGAATATTTGAGGGAAACCTGTTGGGACTATGCAAAGCATACTACGGAATGCTTAGGGAAAGGTGGGGAAGAGTGGGGATGGGGGCAGAAAAGGGCGTTGGGAAAAAAAGAAGGTTCTGTCCTGTTGCATGTAAACAGGCTGCTTGTCAGTACACTTGCCTGACTGAGCCCTGAGCCTGATCACCAAAGTCTGTCCTTATTTTCTTTTACTTTAAAAACTCCTTTCTTAACAATCTTTCTGTCTAATTTAACTCACTGTTCACCGTGTGTGAATGCTACAAGGTCTCAGTGTCAGCAACTAGGGGAACCAAGGTAAGTGAAAACAAGCCAGCAACTGAATCTGTGGTGTCTTCTACTGGGTGGATTTGAGTGAAAGAAGAGGTCTGGGTGCTTGCACCTGTAGAAGCGGCCATGTGTCAACAAGGCTCATGGGTGTATGTGCCAGTAACTCTAAGGGCCAGCAATTAGAGGAACGTCAGTGTGCTTATATCCACTTCTTACAGAATACATTAATAGACATTTCCTGCTGATAAGCTGCTGACTAAAAAGATTTTTAGCTCTACAGATACTATCTAGAGTCTAGAGTCAAATTCTGAATTATGCTAACTGCACTTTCAAAGCTTAGTTCAATGCCCCAAATGAAATCCAGTTTAGGGCACAGTGGGTAAGTAAGTAATTTTAATCATGTGAGTTTGTTTTATTTCATTTACAGGTAAATTAAACCTTACATTCACATTTAAAACACATTATAATTGAGTTGTAATTAATCTCTAAAATATGACACTAAGATCTTAGAGAATTTTCTAAATATGATACATTTTGTTTTCATAGAGCCATAGAATCATCAAGGCTGGAAGAGATTTTTAAGATCATCAAGTCCAACCGTAATCCCAGCACTACCTCTTTAACCCCTAAACTGCATCATCCAGCACCAGATTTTTAAAATAAATTTTGTTGCTTCTTATCCATATTATTAATGTCTCTTAGGGAATACCACTTCAGAATTTGTTTTGTGTAAAATATTTAATTCAAACTTATGATATTCCTCACAGCTGGGACAACCATTCTCTATCACGACTATTTTGAAATACGAAAAGTGGCAATCTTGCTGGATAAGATGTGGCAATTTCCCTTGGAGAGTAGAATTTCTGAAAGCTGTAGTGTCTGACAACCAATTTTTTTGCACAGTGGGGTTGCTATCAGCAGTCACAATCTTTTTGTGAGAGTGCAAAGGACAGCAAAGGCAGCTAAGACAGACTGTAATTCTTGCAATAGTTTGCTCAACAGGGGTGGAGAGAGGTCCAGAAACTCTGCTCAGGATTCTGTGGGGCCATGCAAAGGTCATGTCAAAGTGAGCAAAAATCTACCTTGTTCTGTTAGAGAACCCAGATAGAGCAGTATGTTATTGCAGACCGTGAGCTCCAGCTGCTGAGCAGCCTCTCTGAGGGGAGATGTGCTCTGGCCAAGGTGCTGAATTGCCATAGGAAGTGGCTGGAGGAAGAGGTGAACAGATCATCCACCAACCGGGAGGACAAACAAAAAATGTATGGGGGCTTCACAGGGAGACTGCAGGGGCAGGAGCCTGAGTCCTGTGGTGTAAGGAAGGAGGGGTTCACAAAAGAGTTTCTGCAAAGATAGCAGTGGATGCAGACTTCCAAAGTAGAGGTGTTTGGAAACTTGTGACTTTTAGGAGCATAATGAAGTGTCCTTTTCCATTTGCAGCTCTATTGCTTCAGGACTTGTATAGTGCAATAGAAATTGGTGATGGTGAACAAGGCCTGTCATAGCAGGCATCAGAGTCAGAAAAGCCTTAACCAAGTGACTGCATAAAGAGAAAAATCCAGATAAAACTCAATGGAGGCTCTCCTTCAGAAACAAAGCGAACCAGACACCAACCTGACTTACCTGTTTTGGGAGATGTAATGCTTGTGGGGAGCTCAGACCTAGGATGTTGCAGAAAGACTCAATATTTCTCTGGATCTTGGAGCATTGTTGCTTGATGCTTAGTCTTGATGTGCACCAATTACAATGTCAGGGCAGACACTAAGTGTATCTAGAGTGGTTTCAAAGCTTTTGGGATAAGACTGAAGAGTATGGCAGCTCTGGTGATACATCTCAATAATGCTATGAGAGGGGAAAGGATGAACTAATATATCCATTGGAGTAACTCATTGTGCACAGGTTGTGTTTCAAACTGGACTTTGGCTTTTATGAATATGAGACTCTGAGCAACAAGGAATGTCAGGAAAGAACCAGTGCATCTGACAAGGCAGGGCAAGAGTATGTTTAGAAATAGGTTTGCTAACCTGGTGAAGAGATCTTTAAAGAAGTTACACTGAGAAATGCTTCTCATAATCTCTGTGCTATGAAGGCATGGCAGGCAGTGAGGAAGTGCCTAGGAATACTGTGATTGGCAAGGTCCTCACATTCTTCTTCTGAAACCAGAACAATGGACAGTTCAGTTCAAGTGTCTGTGTAAATGCATACAGCATGGGAAACAAACTCTTGATTAGAAATCCATGCACAGCTGCCAAACTATGGCGTCTTTGAGATTAAAGAGACATAGTCAACTTCCTTCCATGTCTGCAGTGTGGCAGTGGGTGAATATAGTCCTTCCTTAGGAAAGACCAGCTTGGGTAGTCAAGCAGGAAGAGGCATGCTTAGTGCAAAGCAGTGGCTAGAGTGCAAGCAGCTTTGGACTGGTGATGAGCCATTCAAGACCCCTGACGTAAAGATCCTAAGACAGACAAACAAGGACACTTTAATAGTGAGCAGCTTTCATCAACTGCCTAATATAGGATGGAATTTACTTCAGTTAACTAATCATGTATGGATTGTAGATATCTCTTGAGCTCGCCCCTCTAGCTTCTAGTTTCCAGTTTCCAGATTTCCTTATTCCTGTCTGTATTAACAGTCGGTTAGACTGAAATGTCATAAGTCTCATGCAGTATGCAACTTTTCTTTAATATTGGAAGTATTTGGAAGTTGTATTTGGAAGATGCCTAGCCAAGTTATTGCCATGTTTACAGAGACCTGATCAAGGCCTGGTTCACCTTGTCACAGGACTTACTTCTAAACCAGGTAGGGTAAATGGGCTATGTTTCTTTTCAATTGTAACAAACATAATCTAAATGATTATTTTAACTGTAGACATGTATATTGTAGATAATTCGACTATAATTAGATGAATTCCACCTAAATTGTTCCCCTAAATTCAAAATCAGTAAGCGACAAAAAATGGATATAGTAGTCAGTCTAGTGAAATCCACTGCAAATAAAAAATTAAAATAAAATAAAAATAAATCATTGCTCATCTACAGGGTAAAGGAGATTGAGGTTGGCAGACAAGCAAAAAAGCAAGTTACTTAAGATATTACCTGTTTAGCATTTTGTTATAAAAATCCACTTTGTATATAAAACTGAATAATGGAGAAAAGACCTCAAGTATATAAATGTATGGCATTGTGTTTTGTTTTCTCTCTCATGTTATAACATGAAAAGCAGAAGAAATAAATGCAGACACTTGTATGTGAAGACAGTTCTGCTATACATATTTCTCTGAAATATAACAGCACTAGTGTTCAGATTATGTATATATTCTTAAGGAAAAAACTCTCAGAAAAAGCAACTGAAAATGAAAATATCAGTCTATCCAGGGGAGAGGACTAAGAAAATTAAAACTGAACCTTTATTACTAATACTGATTTTCTGAGAGATAAAAATGTTAGGTGAGGTATTTTTATCTTTCTGAAAGGCCTTAATTTTCCAGAGTACCTAACACTTACTTGAGCAGGTAGCAGAGGTAGCAGAATAACCAAGAAAATGAAATGAAATTGAGAAGAAACAAAAAATAAATCTCATTTTCAAAGTAGGAGCTCATACCTCTTCTCCTTTTCCTTGACAAGCAAAAAATGTAAAAACCTAAAACTTAAAATGTATTTAAAGTAAGTAAACTCTTCTACCACCAATTCTGTGGTTTTACTGAACAAATTGGAATCAAATTACCCGGGTCTCAGTAGAAAAGAAGAAGGAAAAAAAAAAAAGTTTTTTTTTTTTTCTCCAAAGGCCTGTGTGATTTACATATCTCACTTCAATATATGTGATGTTCTGCCATTTGGTAATAGAGATAAACTTATTTCCTTATCCCCCCAAAAAACCTAAAACTCTCATCCTGGAAGAAACAATGCAAAAGTTCAAGAATCTTTGAATCACTTGTCTGTCTTTCCAAGCACAAAACTGTTAATATTTTAGTGCTTTTAATATTTTTTCATGATACTTCAGAAATGTACGTGACAATCCTTTAATATCAGGTTGTATTTACATATGAACAATCATTAAGATATCTATCCGGCTTTGAGAAAAAGGTATCCAAATTTATTAGATCCTTTCCCTAAAAATAGATATCTGCCCCTGAAGAAAAAATATTGATTCTGAATATTTATATAGTGGAAGGCATTCAAAACAAATAAGTTCTCATCACTGATATTAGGACATTAAACTAACAGCAGCAGAGAGAGATGCCCCTAGAGCAGATAGCAATTCAGCATATGCAAACCTACCTCCATTTCACTTCTTCGTTGTAACTGTCTCTGTGTCACTGCCTTCTGTTAACAAGATCTCTGAGCTGCACTCTCTCCCTGCCAAGACCTCTGTTCAAAACTAGTTCAAGGAAAAAAACTCAAAGAACTCTGCAATGAAAGAAAAAAAGAAGCCTCTTTCAAGTTGCACTGGAGATAGAAGCAGAACTTCCTATACCTGCAGGTCATTGTCAGAACATCTGCCACCTCTGTCCCAGAGGGCATCTGGGAAGCATGGCCAGCTGTGGAGCCAGTGCAGCACACAGAGCACTCCTCCAGGCACACAGCAAACTGGGAACATGTGACAGGAGGCAAATGGAGATGGGAAGAGTTTGGGTAATTAGGGTTGAATAAATGTTCCTCTTAACCCTAGCCATTGAAAGTCTTCCTTTTTTCCTTTTATTTTTTTCTCCCTTCAGAGGTACTATCATATGTGAATTTACACAGCCTTCTATGAATGTATACTCTGGTATAATTCAATTTTATGAGCATTTGGAGGCAATAAAGACTAAAGTAATCAAATGAATTGAAATATACAGAACATTTTAGAGGATATTCAATTATACGTCTATGTTTATTGTAGCACTAATTTTTGTGCTGACACCTGTTTCAGTTTAACTAAAAAGTTTGCTGGCAATATCTGCTTGAAAGCATAGCAGGTATTCAGTCTTATCTTCTTTAAAATAATAACCTGCGCAGAGAACCTGCTATATTTTTTGTTATTACTTCTACAATTTATTTTTTATCTTGAAAAGTAACAATACGTTCAGTGTTTTCTTCATTGCTGTTGTTACTTCTTGTTCTCCAAACTCTTAAAAATACTTTGCCTAACAGCCAACAATGATCCCAGACTCATCTCCTACACAAATTTGGAGAAAACATTTGCTCTAGACCTTGAAAGGAGGATGATTAATTAAAATATTTCTGCTTTGGACTTTTGTAGAAGAAGTTAGCATTTAAAAACTGTATCTGTTGTTTACAGAGTAATCTTTTAGCAACTATTTCTTTTAAGATTGTAGGTCCTGTTTACGCCTTTCTTCTGTTCTCTTTTGGGCTCTTTTGTAATTTTTTTTTTAACTTTTGTAATTTTTTTTTTAATTTTTCTGATTTTAACTATGTATTTAGACATATTTATAAAGTATCTGCAGTTATATGCCTATATAAGTACTGTGTTAAGGAGAAGTTCTACCCAAAGAAATGAGTAATTTCTACCATGAATTGTGCAGACTATATTGGTTTTTATTACAGGAAAAATACAGAGACAACCTTTTGGTCTTTTTCCTCTCTTAGATGGAAAATGTGATCCTTGTGATTACTTACGCCCGTTTTATGAGAATCTTACTTTACATCAATGAAACAGACTGAGTTTAATCTAAACAACACTGCCACAGTGTTTTCTTACTGTTGTATCTTGCAAACAGCAGTTTATGACTGCTGGAATCTCTGAAGATATTTCAAGTGGTTAACAGCCCAGGCTCTTAAGACGAGCTCATTCAAGGGGTTTTACATTAAAAATGTACAAGGCTCCAAAACGTGCCTGACAGATTTATTAAAAGGGCCTTCAGCTCTTTTATATCTTAAGGCTGTTCACAGGAAAAATGCTATGACGCTTTTCAAGGGGTTAAAATAATACACTTTATTGGCAAACTTTGGAAAATAAGGGAACTCAGTGAAAGTTTAAAACAAGCATTTCACAAAGCATTGACTTAAAAAACTCCAACACATCCAGGTTTAAGTTACCCAAACATCAAGAAAAGGAGATTCAAAGAAGAGAAAGAAGTAGAGAATTACAGGGAGAGAGAGAGAGAGAAAGAAAGAGACAAAAACAGGATTATAGCTACCACCTTAGATCCAGTGTAGATCCAGCTACCAGGAGTCCAGGAATGATAGGGCCACAAACCACGTGGAGACCACGTGGTGCTGATTTTATTGCTCTGGACTCCTGTGGCCGCTCCCTCGCACCCGCAGGTGGGGCTCCCAGTGTGCCAGCCATTTGGGGCTGTGTTAGAGGCTCCAGCAGGAGGGCTGTGGGGTTTCAGGGGTTCCAATGGCTAATAGCTATTTTGGAACTGGACTAAAGGCTCCAGGGACAGGGTGGGGGGCTGGGACAGTGTGGCCAGTGTGCCAGTGACTGACAGCTCACCCGAGGCTCTCAGGGAGGTGAGGAATGGGAGGCCAGCAGAGCACCATTCCACCTTGGCAGAACTTGCCCTTCCCTGCCCCCCACAGGGTTGTTTTGAGCCATTTATAACTTTTTTAAGTTTTTTCAGTTTCTCATGAATGGAACAATCCAAACTTGTAAGACACAAATTATTATTGAAAATGTTTGCAGTATTTCTGCCAGTCAACTAAATCTATACTTAATCTTTTAGTTTGTTGGTTTTAATCTAATTTGATTTTTCTGTGCCATTTTTCATAAAGTTTCTCCTAAAAGCACACTGTTAAGTTATTAGAACAGACTTTCTGTTATGAGGGGAGTAAACTGTGTCTCAGGAAGGAAGTATGAGAAACCAAAATATCATTATCTATGTTTTAGTGTTGGAGACTCATACAAAGACGGGAAATGTTGATTATGTAAAACATATCTGGATTATGATACCAATGCCTACGTTATCCTACTGCGTAAATTGCATTTCCATGTGGAAAAGGATGGACACTTTTCTCAAAATCTCTTTTGACTTGCATTTGAAGAAGTAGTGTTTTCCCAGCCAAAATATATGTGTTGGTGCTTAAGCTGGTGAGGAAGACAGCGTAGCCAGTGGTCAGAGAGAATTCTGCATACTGCTAAGGAAAGAGATCTGCTCTCCCTGTGTGTAACATTATATAATCGACACTTAATGTTCACAGTAAAGAGATGAAAAAGATGAGAACTTACTCTGTCAGTCTTCACCTCTGAAGGGAGAAGATAGAATGGGAGAAAATAATCCTTAATTACTTGAAATTGGTTTGTAGTCATTGTCTTGCATAGATCTGCAAATATTAAGGACAAGACTTACTATCTTAATCTCCTCAAACATAAACAAGAAAGATATGAACAACAGCCTTATACTTTATATCACAAATTTCAGTGCCGGAGATGACCACTCCAAAGACTCAGCTCTGGTGCTTCCTTTTCAAGTTTATATCATACAAAATATTTATCTGAAAGACTTGATTAAAGCATTATACTTTTAAAGACAGACAGGTTCATTTTAAAGACTGCAAGCACTGGTTGGTCCATTGCCTCCTGTGGAACCTTTTCCAGTGTTTAATTATCATCACAGCTAGGGAAATACACCTTATTTCAAGATTGATTTTTTTTCTCATTTCAACTTCCAGTCACTTAATCTTCTAGTTTTGCTTATGTCAGCAATGCTCTACCAGACTGGTAAAACATCAGTTTTCTATAGCTGTCTGTGAGGAGTAAGCAATTCTTAATGTTATCTTTAGTGAAAGGAGTGTTTTAGGTATTTAGGTTTCACATTTGTAAAGCTTATTTCCTGGCTTTGAATGATTTTCTTAATTAATGCTTAAGATCACAGAATGTTTTCTGCCATCTCCGTGCTGTTGTTACTGTTAACCTTGATATGGCATAAAAATATTAATAAATGAAAGTGGCAACATTCATCCATAGGGGAATTCTGAATGGAGAAGCATTTAGTTGGCAAGAACCATTAATCCTGCCTGTTTTGAAGTGGTCTGAAGTAACCTGAACAGACCTAGCAAGAGTCCTTTTGTCCCTGCTGGGTTGTCTTGTAATGCAAACATACAAACTTTTGACGCATTATAGAAACTTTTACTTTGCAGTCAACAATTAGCTTTTACTATTACTAATCAATCCTTCATTGGACGAAGTACTTTGAATAACCTCTCTCTTGGACTTGGTCAGAAAGCAGTAAATGAAAAAAAAAGAAAAAGTTTTATTTGATAAATTTTTTCATAGCTATTTTTTCTTTGCTATTTAATGATTTTTTAATTCTTCCTTATATGTATTCATTGATGCTTTAGGAAATATTGAAAGGTCTAGAATGGAGGTTGAGGAAATAGATATTTATTCTAAACTGCTGTCACTGCTACTCAATGACTTTCTTGTTACAGTGACACTTTTGTTCCCTCATGAAGTGACACATTCAGAGGGTGAGGTGAGATTTCTGCTGTTATTGCATAATAGAAACTTGATATAGGAAAAGTGTTTATTGGAAAAAGATTACTCTTTCCTGCCCATGTCCTATTACAAGTAATTAGCTAACAAGAAGTTACATCTGTTGCATAGCAAGAGTTAGTTTCCTTCATTCCAATCTACAGTTGCAGGGAAGTTTAATTTCTTGTCCTTTTAAGAATAAAACCAATACTATCAATATTTTTAAAACTATTGATGGCCAATCTAATTTTACATAATTGCAAATTACCATAGAAAATGCAAAGGCATCATTCCTTTCTTTCTAAAATCTGGGTTTTTTTTCACCAAGGCAATACTATTTTTCTCTTATGATAGCAAGGTCACATAACAAAAAGTTATTTTTCCATCATTTTAAATATGTTGGCACAACTTATCTAGGACAGACTTTTAAGAAATTTATTTCTGAATTAAGAGCTCTACCTTTGAGATATAATAAAAGCTGCAAAAATCCGAAAATGGAAATTGATTTCACCTATAAACAGGATGACAGTATGCATAGTCCAAGTAGTCTGGTTAGTAACACTTCAGCAGAGGTGTGAATCCACCCATATAAAAGAAAGTTCACATATGAACCATTCTGTGTATCCTAGTCCAAACACTGTATTTTGACAAGATGGTATACCGTGTTCTAGAGCATTTGGTACAGAATTAAAAATGTGGTAACCATACACCATGAACTACAGCAACTGAACTACAGCAAACATTCTCTAATAGTTAAGAGTATTTTAAAAATGGTGCTCACATTTTCATTTGACTATTAGAGTAGGACTGTTTTTGCTGTAACAAAAATTCATGTGATATAATTTAGCTAATAAAAAAATAAAATAGACATCTAAGTACTATACATCTATGTATATATACCTCTAGACCCAAATCTGTACAAGTATATATCATGACACTTCACATATCTTTATTACATAATAACTTGAAAATATATTGTATTTTCTGAAAGGGATTTTAAAATCCCATAGATTTTCAGGGTACATTGTTCAGGAGACACAAGCTTCTTATTCTTTCTTGTTGTTCCTATTTTTTTTTTTATTTTTCTTTTTACTGTGAAGTCTACTTGTTATGGTCTAACTTTAGGTCACTCACCAAATCAGCACTGAAACCTTTTCAGATAGAATTGATGACATTGAGTATTCTATTTACTCTTCTCGTACTATTTAATCAATGACCAGGGAAGAGCTTGATAGTACTGAAGAAGTGGGAAATTAGTCCATCCGTTATGATCAATAGAATGTGCTAAAGCCCAGAAGTTTCCATGTAGAAGAACATATTAGACAGAGAAGAAGAGTCTCTAATTAAATATCTAAGTGTGTATTGGGTTTATCTGTCCAGGTTCTGGTAGTGAAGGGTCTAAGCTTCTGTGAGAAGCTGCCAGAAGCTTCCCCTATGTCTGGTAGAGCCAGTGAAAGCCAGCTTCAGGATGACCCACCACTGGCCAAGGCTGAACCAATCAGGAACAATAGTAAGAAGGAATCAGAATTTGTTGGGCAGATGAAAACTGCAGCCANTAATCAGGAACAATAATAATGCCTCTGTGGCAGCATATTTAAGAAGGAATCAAAATTTGTTGGGCAGATGAAAACTGCAGCCAGAGAAGAGTGGAGTGAGAACATGTGAATAACAATGCAGACACCAAGGTGAGTAGAGAAGGAGGGAGAGGACGTGTTCCAGGAGCCAGATCTGAGGTTCCTCTGCAGCCCATGGTGTAGACCATAGGGAAGCAGCTGTCCCACTGCAGCCCATGGAAGACAATGAGAGTGCAGAGATCCACCTGCATAATTCATCTCCTCATGGAGGAGCCCACACAGGAGCAGGCTGATGCCCAAAGGAGGCTGTGACCCCATGGGAGGCCCATGCTGGAGCAGGGACCTGCTGGCCTGTGGAGAGAGAAGCCCACACTGGAGCAGGTTTCTCCTAGTAGGACTTGTGGCCCTGTGGGGGGCCACACCGGAACAGCCTCTGCCTGAAGGACTGGACCCCACGGAAAACTGACCCACTTCTTCACAGGAAGAACTGTTGGGATGGACTTATGCTGGAGAAGTTCGTGAAGGACTGTCTCCCATGGGAAGGACTCCATCGGGCTTTTCATGATCATAATTTCTTCAGTACAATTTTGTTTGTTTGTTTGTTTCTTTTCTACTCCTAACTTTATGTTTCTCAGATATTTGGGAATCAATATTCCCTGAAAATAGTTTATTTACCTAAGTTCAGTGAATTGTCCTAAACACCATCAAATAGGTGTTTTCTGCAAGATTCAGCACTCAGAATATTTGAACTAGCATTTGCTTACTTTGGAATTAAAAAAAGATCATAGGTAAATAAAGAATATTAAATTACCTTCCCATGCTATTTTATTATTGCTGGAAACTTACTTGAAAATAAGAGTAAAGATTCATCTTAGCTAAATGCATTTTCAAGACATTTTAATGTAGAAAATTTTTGTTAGAACAATTCGCTGTAACATGCTTTTGAATATAAGTTCTCTGCAAATACACATAGACCTGTAATTTAGATGAAGAGTGTTTGAATACTGAAGACTGTGGGCAATCTCTTTTTCTCAATCTTTTTCAACTTTAAATGTGAATTAATTTAGAACAAGATACAGTTTTGGTAGTTTTTTTCCTATTCAAGGCCAGATTCAATTGACCAGATCTTCTTACTGTACACTAGCACAGCTTTTTGAAAAGCCATTCTTTTGCTAATATGTTGTAGAAAAAAATTTCTATTTTTCACATCTCTTGAAACATTTTTTTCAGTGTATAATTTAAAGAAACACTTAAAAAATACATATTTGTAATATCTGCATAAAGTATTTTTGAGGACATTGCTTATGGAAATTATAGATGTGTCTTTGTGATTAAATATCTTTGAGATATTTTATTGTCAATATAAAAATATATTGATCAAAAGATTTGAGTCATAGTCTAAGCTGGAGCTACTTAGATACATTTGCATATATAGATAGTGTCCATGGACATTTTTTATGTTATCTTTAAAAAGATAAAACTATAATCAGTAAAATATTGACCTCTTGAAGTACTCTCAAAAAGGTAATGCTGAATTATATAGCATTGTCATTATTCTTCCATATTGTGTATAGCTACAGAGATGAAAAGAATAAATGAATTTGAATACTATATACTATACTTGAATATTATAAAAACTGTAATTTTTAAGCACAAGGAGATGAGATAAGTATGATTTCAACATTCATTTAAGTTTCCCTACTTTTATGGATTTAAGCCTGACTATTAATGCAATTTTTGTGATTTAATTTCTTTCACAAATATACTTAATTGCTACTATGTGCTCTAATGTTCAATAAAGCCAAGCAATGAAGAAAAAAGTAGCAGGACCTCTTACAAAGGCTAAAATGAAACTTTTATAAAGACAAGAGTGAGTAATGCCTCAGTGCTAATTACAATGGTATAGCCAGAGCATATAAACAGTGTGAAACCTCATTAAGCTCTATTAAATGTGCGCTTATCATTTATCTGGTCAGATAGATGAATAAAAAAGTGTAGTTATTTTAGGTCTGCTGTCAACCTTTGCTTCTCAGTGGGGAGTATTCTCATAGGACTCGGTTACTGAATAATGTGCAATGAAAGAAGGCTCCTTTTCAAGCTTCAAAGAGCAATAGATGTTCTATATATAGAATAAGAAAAATAAAATCTGTTGTGATGTTTATATAGTTCTACAGAAAAAATGCTATTAAAGATAATGTTTGCAATAAAAAAATAAAAAAGAAACATTTAGGGACATTTTAAAAGCAGAAATCAGGGTTTTTGCTTATTCTGTGGTAAAATCATTTCTGTATTCTCATATCTAAAAATACACTTCTAAAACTTACATCTCTCTGTCAGTCTCTGCAAACTATACACATGGTTCAAAATGATCCCACAAATAAGAAATGTCAACTAGTATTATCATTCCTTTATTTAGTAACCACGTGTCTCAGTTACTCTGGGTGAATTAGATATATGCTAGAACTATATCTAGAATAAAAGCTAGACTGCTTTTATTAATAATACATTATTGTGCAGTAAGCATCGATTTCATTATTTAGCAAATGTGATGAGATATTGAGAAAATGGGCCAATGTTCAAAGGAGATGGATATGTCCATTGATAAATATATTGTATTGCAATCACTGTTCTCATTCAAAGGTAGCAAATCAAGAATGTATATCCCCATCTTCCCAAGTCACGAGCATATATTTAATTTTAAAGTATCAGTAATTCCACTCATTTTAACAAATTTAGATGACAATCTCTTTTTTACACCTTCCCTACCCTTTGAAGAGCAGGGAAAGCAGCTGAATCCACTTTTTGAAACTAATTCTACATTTCGTCAACAACAACAATGATTTCTTTCTCTTTGAGACAACTCATCCAAATGCCATAACAAATGTAATAAAGAGTGTAGGAAAGGCCAGTGCAGTTCTGAGCTCTAGCAGTGATTTTACAGGAATTGGCTTTCTACCAGCTCCTAGAAACTGAATGTTCTCGTTTGTTCAGAGGTGCATTAATGTTTTTGATATTTGGATCAGTCCGGATATACCTGCTCAGACATAACTCAGCTTTCAGATGATCTCTGTGCTTTACATTTATTTCTGTTTAAACTACAGTGTGTGAACTTACGGAGTAAACCTGGACCTTGCCCTGGTTAGATTGCAGCTATTACATGATCATGAATACAGGAGCTAGCCAAGTAGTTAATACATTTAATGGCATTTGTTTTGTGGCAGTACTGTTAAATAATGCTTAGTCCTGATGCATTTTAGCTTTACATTCATTGCAACCAGATCTAAACAGTTTTTTAAGGAGAATCAAATTAAAATATATTTTTTTAATTCTTTGCCTAAAGCTAAAAACATACGCTTCTATGCAAGTAAGGAATGACTAGCACTAGAAACTTCAAGTTTAATGATCTTTCAAAGGCAATCAGAGTATTTGTGCAAGGTATAGCTTTGCTATATTAACATTAAATGTCTCTTGAGTCAAAAACGATCCTGGGAAATAAAGCTAATGTATAAAGGATAAGATTTAACAGTTACTTTTTTCTTTCTTTTTAATGGCCTCATGATACATTTTATTTTTTTGAACTTCCCAAAGTATTCAGGGCCAATCATTTTAACAAGGTCAAATGTTTATATTTGGTACTCAACTAGTCTGTCTGAGACCAAGTAACTTTCAGAACTGTAAAGGTCTGTAAAGATATATTAATATTTATATATTAATATATTACAATGAATGAAAGCATATTTAAAAACTGTCATGCACATATTTTTGAAAAACAACAAAATTAGGTTGTGTTTACTCAGTTTTTGGATCTCCACTAAACATGTGTAGGAACTCAGAAGACAGTCTCAGGATATACTGCATGAAAACTGCCTAAGGAATTTTCAGATAAAAAAGGTGATACGCATCAATATTAGGTTTTGCTATAATCCTGCGGTTGTTGAATCTGTGCCACCATTTTTTAGGGTACTGAAATCTAACATTTACACAGTGCCCAGAGCCATGATACTAACACAAAGCCGAGCTCATATCTACTGTTT
Organism: Cephalopterus ornatus; assembly: GCA_013396775.1. Taxonomy (NCBI): domain Eukaryota; kingdom Metazoa; phylum Chordata; class Aves; order Passeriformes; family Cotingidae; genus Cephalopterus; species Cephalopterus ornatus. The sequence goes on from VZRE01015932.1 coordinate 56,815, forward strand.
GGAAGCCTGGAGTCTAACTATAAATCTTCTCATCTCTCCCCATAGTGCATTTCAGTATTATATGTTCTTCCTAGTTTGTAGCTGTACATCTCATGAGTAAAAAATCTGGATTTATTTCTGAGAGAATTTTTAATATAGATTTTTCTTTTTAGGTGTTTCTTCCAGTTACAATATAGTTTCTAGTATTTTCTCTGTCAGTATTCAAGTTTCTATTTTTAGTTGCTATTTTTTTTTTTTTAAATGCAGAGGCAACAAATGCCTCTGCCAGAAAATAATATTAAACTCTTTAGAGTTTTTATGCTGTAAACCTTAGAGCTGCCTTATCATATCATTACCATATTAAAACAAAAATCAAGAAGAAAGAATTTACCTTTCACCTTAAGTCACTCTAACCCCAAGAATGACAGCTGAAGACAAGCAGTACAGGAAAAGGAGATAAAGGGAGATAAAAGAATTTAGTATGACCATTCTGTGTTAAATGTGGGTGGAAAACAAGACAATGGAAAATAGAAGTTTGATCTTCAGAGGTCTGAACAGCTTGTCAAGGCGCTGAGTATGGCCCTTTTGCCATTCAAGGTGATGGATTTAAGAGAGGTTCTGTAAAATGGGTCTTGGTTGAAAGTACTGCATTTCTAAAGGTTACTGGCAAACCAACTCAAGGTAATGATTTTTTTTTTTATTACATCTTTTCCAAAATAGTCTTTATTTGCTCTCTGTTATTCTCAGAGCCCCATAAACTGTGCAAATCTGTGCCCAAGGTACTCCATTCAAAATTAACTCCTGGCTACAAAACTACATTGCAAAAAATAAATCTCCTGGGTTCTTTCGTTTTTCCTTTAATTTTTTGTCTGCTTCACAATAAAACATCATAAGTATGAACAGTAAACAGTGGTAAATTGTGTACCCTCACATATATCAGTATAAGGCAATGTTTGGCTCTTGCTTTATCATTGCAATTAGGATCTGGCTGCATGCCTACATAATCAAGGCAAACCTTTTCAAAATTTCTTCGTGAACTGTGCCAGTGTCTTAATGTTTAATAATGAGACCAAAACATGACAAGTTATGCCAGTGTCATAAACTGTGTCTCTGATGATTGATTTGCAGATCATCGCAAACAAACCCCATGTGCCTTTCTAATTTCGCCACTCTTCACCAGTGAGTAGGGGCATAGGATCACTTGCTTTAAAAGTTCCTGTAATATTCTTTTTTTTTTTTTTTTTTTAATATAATATTCGGTGGGGACACCAACAACCTGCTGGTCCTTAGTTATAAATTTAACATGTGTAAAGATGTGTAGTAAGAGCTAGAATTTTTAATCCAGGTATGGCACTCTATTATTATTTCACAATAAAAATGGATTTTTTGTTGTTTTTTTTTCTTTAAGTAAAATCTCTGTTTGTTTAGAAGTGAGCAACAGCATTCCTGTAGTGTTTAAGAATAGACTTGGGCTTTTATTTTATTTTTATTTAGTTGGTTTTTTTTTCCTTTTCACAGAAACAGCCTTTAGACCACAGTTTGCAATCAGTGAATATTTGTATTAGCAGCAATTATATCCAGCTAATTATCTTCTCACAGAGGAAAAGGTCAGAATTAAGTTTCTTCATTGGACACCTGCTGTGTAGATAATTAAGTATCTCTATGGTTTCTTTCATTACTGCATTCAATAATAGCTAAATACCAGGGAAACTAGCCATAATCAGACATGATTTGGGAAGATATAGGGCAAGAGAGAAAATATAGAGACAAAGTTTTCAAAAGGGCCTAGATTTTCCATCTTAAGTCCAAATTGTTTAAGGCAGAACCATGGAAACAGCCAAATAGTAACATCTCGGGTAGGAACACCTTAAAATCTGGAAATGCATTCTTTAAAGGTGTCCTGGGTTACACTGTGGGGTTTTTTCTGTCATGTCTTACTTTATCCCTGTGTCCCTTTCTGATAATCAACCCAGTGGCAGAGTCTGTATAATTGCTCATGCTCTTGTGCTGTGCCTCCAAAATAATTTTTACTTCATGCCTCCATTTAGATTACTAGTTTCTAATTAAGCTTCCCATCTTCCCTGCAGAACTGAACTGACATGTGCTGTAAAAATGTCATTTGCTGTCCATTATAGACTTTTTCCTATCCCATGGTCATTGAATATGCATTGACTTTAAACTCTTAGGAAAGTCATCTATCTGTTATACCTACATTCAGTTACTCAAAATGAGGAAGGTCTCACAAAGTATCATAATGTTCCTGTATGCCATATGGAGATAGGCAGAAGTTTTGGAATACTTCTGGAAAGCGAATCTTCATACGTAAACTCAGGCGTGAAAGTTAAGTAGATAAAGTCTTCTGATAGTTTGCAACATCTTTCTTTTCCCTGTGTAATCAAAACATTTACGATAGTTTGCTTGCTATGCTTGATACCATAATGATTTAAAATGAATAAGAGGGAATGACCTTTGGAATTTTTCCCTCTTAGTTAAGGATATCTTTGCATAATGTTAAAAAAAAAAAAATCACAACCCAACATAATCTCATTAGGTTTGCAGTCAGAAGCAATTCCTTAAAAACATTAAATATAGCCAGAAGCTACTGTGTGATATAAATTCCATGAAAGTCAGATAAAAATTAAGGTCATAACTTTCAAATCTTAGTTTCTAAGAATGACTTCTATAAAATCAGTATTTTTATATCCAAAAGAAAATCACCTGTTTTTTAGTAATGCTCCAACAACTTTCAAAATTCAAAATAAAATAAAATTACCAGCTATGATGTTGCTTACTTTTCTATTCAGATTGCAAAATTTTAGTGTGTCTCTTTTGTAAAAATTCATAATAATATAGATGATGTTTATATACAATATGAATTAGACTCAAAAATGAGATACCAGTTTAACATTTTATCATTCATATTTACTGGCCAGCACTTGTTAAAACTGCATTTTATTTAGTTTGATTATTGCTGTTACATATGAGAGTCCCAATTGTGTCCTTACTATCAGTCCTGCTGTCCACAAAGCATCACATAAATTTTGCAGGTAAGAACTCTGTATAATTGACTTAATCTTCCTTCTTTCTGAAATGAGAAGTGGTCTGGAATCAGGCAGAGATAACTGTCTTTCTTCAGAATTAAATAGGTCTGTTGATGAAAACCACATGGACATGCCATCATGGTCTTGCATGAGTGACAAAGATAATTTACCTGAAATGGTTCCCTTAGGGTATCACATCATATGATGTTTTCGTGTTCTGGTTAATATCTGTCCATATTTAACAGCCAGCTTAGAAAAAAAATCAACTACTTCTACAGAGCCAGTTGACACCTAAATTGGAGCTTAGAAAGTAGTAAAATGCAAGAATCCAAATGTCATAATTCTCAAGCCTAGTATACACCTGATTCTTCAATTCTATTTTGACTATTTTTTTCACTGAACTTTTTCAGTTCATTCTCAGAAACACTGGTCTTGAGAGCAACAAACCAGAGCTACTAGACCAAAATGCGTATGATTCATAGTTGGTACTCTGCTCCTTTCACAGGAGATACCCAGCTTGACGAATCTATTCTAGACCACACATAATGCCTGACATCCAACAGCATTTTAGGCACTCTCAGCTGCAACACTCCTGTAAGATTCAATCTTTGCCCAGGGAAAGGTGAGTATGAGAGGTACATTTTACAGTTGAAAGACTTGAGTGAAGGTAGTAAGCATCATGGTGATAAGTCATGAAATGGGTAGGCATGTACAAATAATTACTTTTTCCAGAGGAATGCAGCTATACTACAAAAATTTTAGCCCTCATTATTTAGTCCTCTAAAATACATTGTCAGGAATATGGGGTAGAATTACTAGAAACTCAGTAGAGCTTATACCTACTCCACACTCCAGTCATTTTAATCTCAGTCTTTGTCTTGTTCCAACAGACTATTCACAATCTTGTCTACACACTGACCTTTTATTTTCCTATGAGTCTGAAATTTGGTTTTTGTATCGTTTTTTTATTTTTTTCCTTAGAAATCAGATGATGCAGATACCTTAGTAATATTTTCATTTTTAAAACAATATCTTCAGTGTGAAACTATGACAGTTTTCAAATATTGATATATGAACAAGTGAAGGTAATTTTAAAGAACAAAGAAATAGATTTTACCAGATGAATTTCTGTTGACTAATTCTATGAATGGGTATGATAAGCTCCTACTGAAAGATCACCAAAAGTCTTTAAAATTACAAAGGTATTATTTTGCTACATGTTGGGGGTCATTATCAGTTCCTACAAGAACAAACACTCTTGATTGTTTCCACTTCAAAATAAAGTTAAAAGGATAAAAGTCCAAATCTTATGTTTCAATTAAGGAAGGCAAACACGTTTCCTGGGGAAAAAATGTAATCAGTCTCCTACTGACTAATGAAAACCGTGAAAAAAATATTGCAAATTTGGAGTACAACAGCCATAATAGGACACCTATATCTGTAATCCTTCTTGGTGACCTGCTTCATGCTCCGAAAGTGATTTATTACTAAAAAAAAATAGCAAAAATATCTGGAATTACATCAATTCTCCGTGGGGTTCTGGAAATTTCTTTGCCAATATGCCAGTGAAATTGAAACAAGACCTTTAGCTTCTGTTTTTTATTTTTATTGTGCAAAGCATGTTTTGTCATGTTATTAAACACATCCTAAATGTTTCTAGACAGTCGTTAAATCGCTCCCCATATTCTGATTCAGTGTTTTACTAAATATGCTAATCAATTTGAAAAAAAGTCTCAAGATGAATGTTTTCAGACAGCCTAGTGAATAGTTATGGGGCCTGTTTACCAGTATTTTCAATAATTTTTTTCCAATCAGTAATTGAATATCTTTGTGTTCCTACACAGGAGAAAGGGACTTAAATCAGATATCCTTCTTCATCCCTTTGAGGTCTATAGAAGCAAAAATTTAACACTGTAAAAGATGAAGGACAACATAATTTGATAAGCAATGATCTGGCAAACTTAAATTCTAACCTAGATCAACAAAAATTGGGCCTTTCATGAGTTTTAGATGAAGGATGTTCTTTATGGGTCCCTGATCTGCACTTTGAATCTTTACTCTTTTGAAATAAATTGGTTGAAAGATGTACAGTAATACATTGATTGAAATCTTTATTAATTTACTACTATTGAGCAGGCAGAAAAGGGAAAAAATTACAGGGAATGAATATTACATTTGGGTGAACAATATCTATATCTGTGAAAATGCTGAACTATTTGCAATGGAGCATATCACTGTAGGGCCTGGCTGTATTTTTGTTGTTAGTGGTGGTTTGTTCTTTTTGAAGTTCTCATTACAGCAACATTTGAACTCAAAATTGAGTTCAATATTCAGTATTCAACCAATAGTGGTCCTGGGTAGAGGTTGTTTTGAACCTGAAAAGTCACTTATAAAAAAATCTTACAAAAAAGTAATGGGGCAGTTTATTATTGCCAGGAAAGCTTTATATATAAAAAAGGATAAGCATAAGCAAATGTGCTTTTGTCATTTGGAACAGACAGTTAAATTAGCAGTGCATGATACATTGATGAGAGAGAAAATTAAAGGGACTCAGCACTGAATGCAAATAAACTTGAAGAATGCTATAATCCTAGTGAGAGTATTACCAAAGAAAAGCATTTAGATTTTTTTTGTTTTCAATTGAAAATATTTCCAGTGTTGTCTTCACACCAGACCAGTATATACAAGCATATTACAACCACATAATCATAGAATTGTTTGGGTTGGAAGGGACCTTTAAGATCATCTAGTTCAACCCCTCTGCTGTGGGCAGGGACACTTTTCAACAGATCACTTTTCAACACTTCCAGGGATGGTGCATCCACAATTTCTCTAGGCAACATATTCCAGTGCCTCATCACCCTCATAGTAAAAAACTTCTTCCTAATATCAAACTCTCTTTCAATTTAAAACCATTACCCTGTCACGACCCATTAGAAGGGGTATGATGTTCATTGTAAATTCTCATCAGGCTGAACAAAGACACTGGACCACGTGCAGGGAACTCCTGTGTTTTTATTGCACAGTTGCCCACTCTGGCAACCAGCCCACTGTTTAGACTGAAAAGGTGTTGGCTAGCAAGCCCTCACATTTCTTACAATACACTTCCACAAGAAAGGAGGCTAGGAAGCCCATAGATTTTGTACAGTACAAGTTCTTAGCCGCCACAAACTCCTCCTCAAAGGTGCTGGCTCACAAGCCACAACACACCAATACTAAAAGGTGCTAGCAAACAAGCCACAAACACATCCACAAGCACCCCACTTCGACAACAAACTTCAGTGCTGAATATGGGGTAGACTGCTCCACCTCCGCAGGACCCTCTCCTCCAGCCCCATCTTTGGTGTTATAGTGGTCAGAATGTTTGAGAAAAAGCATGCTTATGTTCGGTCCTACACACACCCCTTGTTTTATCATTACATACCCTTGTCAAAAGTCCCTCTTGAGCTTCCTTGTAGCCTCACTTCAAGTACTGGAAGGCTGTAATGAAGCTTAGAATCCTTGTGCCCTCAGTCTGAACAAAACTAATTTCAGCTCTAAATCAGCCGACAGTTAGTGGAACTGTACCTGACACCATATGGCCTGACTTTCTTTTTCTAACATTTAATATATAATTTTGAATTTATCTTTTAAAATCTTCATATGTTAACATTTACTTCCTGGATTTTCACAGTATAAATTCTATTTATATGTGATGTATTCTGTTCAACATTTCAGAATTCCTTTAAAATCAACATAATTTAAGATTGATTCCCTATGATTATTAGCAATTTACTAAAACATTTTTTTCTCTACTTTCTATATTAATAGTGGAGAGAAGCAGTTCACCTAAAATCTGAACTTCTCCTTACAGGTTCCAATATTTATCCTTCAATAATATAATGAACCATAGATGGTTTTGTTCTTAGGTCATTCATTAAGTGCCCTAAAATTTCAGATTCTCAGAATGGGTAAGGTTGGAAGGGACCACAGTGCTGAAATAGTTAAATTAGTCCTGAAATGACTCCTCTAGAAAAGTCAGATTTAAAAATTACCTCTTGGCATTTCCTGTTGACTGGTTGCTGGTTGCTCTGTGCATGGTATGTTGAACCTAGCTGTTTTCTTATACTGATTGGTATTGTTCTAATGCCTCTTACTGTCTTCATACACTCTATATGACTCTGGCTCTCCATGATCTAGCTAATGATTGACATTAGGAATGTGACTTAAAAAAAATTGTATAAAACAGATATCACAGTGCAAACCCAATACATTATCTTGAAAATTCTTTAATTATTTTGACTGTATTGAAATAGCTGATTAGAAATTTTGAATCTTTTATCTAATTCAAAACTCATTAAAAGCAAAAGCTTGCAAGTTTCAATATTATGTATCTTATCACCAAGTGTAGTCATGGAATTTTTATGAATATAATCCTACAACCATATAGCAGAGAAAATGAGATTACTCAAATATATTCTTCCACTTAAGTAAAATTCACATGAATATTACATATATACTTACAGCCATCCTGTAGAAACAATGAGATTACAAGTACTGTACTCCTTCTAAGGATAATAAGAAAAAATATAGTACTCCACATGATTATGTTTCTTAAGTCTTTGTAAAAGATGATAGAGACAATGCTTTTTTATAATAATAAAAGTGCTGAAGTGCCACTATTAGTTCTCCCCAGAATTAGCTCTTGCAATTTATTATTAATGCATATAAAGAGAACAGTGAAATTTCCTTTTAATTTTACCAGCCAAATTGGAAAATACAGTGGCGAAAAAAAAGAGATTTTAATTATATGGAAAGAAAAATAACACAGGGAAATTAATTTTGTATGCTTCTATTAACTAAGATAAGCATTTTCTGAATTTCTTTGTTTGTTTATTTGTTTGTTTTTTCCTCAAAGAATTATCTAACCTGTTCCAGTCATAAGGAATTCACTGCAGGAGGAAGTTTTTCGCTAATGCAATACTACCTATCATAAGGACTATACAAAATCTCATTTCACTGAATGCAGCCGAAATAATACAATAAAAGAGAAAATTTCTTTTCTAAATGTTAAGTTTTTTTCAGCTTTCAGTTAATCCAGAGTTCGATCTATTCAAACTTTTCTCAGCACCAAGTAATACATATGAATTCAGGTTGTTTGATCATTCTTGATTCCTCTCAACAAAGTGTTCTACTTCTTTAAGCTGCTTTTCCCTTTAGATACAGAAACAGAAGAGTGTGTTTCACTGTACATTTCAGCTGCATTTTCTCTAGATAAAAGAGACCTATCAATATATTTTTCAAAAGAAGAACAATTCTTTTATCGACTATTAACTAGCAACTTGCTATATTGCCCTTAAGAGTCCTGAAATGTCAAAAAAAATCCCAATATAAATAAAATAACCTCTAAAATACAGTGTCAATTTTAGATTGGTAATTATTAGATGGAAGTCTTTAATAATGTCTGAACTAATTCCTTCATCTTTCATATAAGTTATAATCACATCCCAAAAAACATATGTAAAAACATACAAAGGTGGGCATTTATCTTGGTAGAGACTAATCACAATATTTTAGGAAATGAAACTACTAAAGGAAAATCAATTATATACATTTTTTTAGATAAGTTAATTCTGCTGTTCATACAGTTACCAGACTTAAATCACAGATATGGTATATCAAGGTGGAAATCAAGTTTTACTTCAGAAGAAAAGGTAAGATTTCAATAGAGACATACTTTTTCAGGGAGCAAATGGAATTTAAAAAAAAGTCCCAGGAAGTAAAGTGATTTAGAGATTCTGAAAATCATTAGTTTTACCAATGTGATTTCCCAGTACCTACCTGGACACCTGGCAAGATGAAATGTGGGGTGGCAATGTTAAAAGGGGCTGTAAAGTGTGCTAGAAGACCAGTAAAATTCTGCAGTTAATTGCAGAACTGTTACTTAAGCTAAAATATAAAGTTATTGTAGCTGAGGATCCAGGAATAACTGATCTGGTAAAGCTCTGGCATTCTACAGTGCACAGAACAGAAGCCCAGTAGGTTAGATGAGTTGAAGGAAGTGATGCATAACCTTCAAAGATTAGCTGGGAGCACAAGAGACCAGCAGACTGAATATATGCTGCAAATGTGCAGTGTTTACACGCAACAAATGTGAATACACTTTACATATGTAGCTGCATAATAGATACATATAATGTATGCAAATACTCGGTTAGGAAATTAGAAATCACTGTGAATAGAAATGATGGAGAGATGAGGCCAGTTTTAAATTTTAGGATAATAACTTATGGCATTGCTATTCACTAGCAATAAACGTTGTCAATCTTATTTCTTACTCATTACCAGCAATTATTACTAAGTATATAAAACAGTCTTTAACGCTTAGAACTTAAAACAACAGTAATATGGAGCTGATACTGTATAGTTAGAATTGACAGCCACAGCCCTTGGCTCTCTCAGTCCCTAAGATCAAGATGGTTATGTCTGAGAACTCTTTGACAAGGGAAGTCAGAACCAAAGCAATATCCATTCTTTCCCATCTTGACTCTCTCTTCACTGATGTTTTGTGTTCCACAGATCTCTCTTCAACAGAAATGAGGTGGTCTTACCTGCTAAGGTCATCAAATATGATCTAGTATCTGTACTTGTTATCATTTTGCCAGAGACTGTTTTTTCTTACTCTACATTCTTTGCTTTTCTTTATCAGTTCATACTACTTGGATATATTTTCCTGAACCCTGCTTGCGGACCACTGCTTCAACTTACTTTTGCAGTAACATTTTACATACTGCTATGACATATCTTGTGTTACAGTCTTATGAAATGCTTAATGTTTTGATTTGGCTTACTTATGTACAGGTGTAAGACAAATAAATATTAATTTAACCTTGTTTGGTCTATCTGTATCTTATATATACAATAGGTCACTCTTCTGCCTGCAATGCTGGGTGTAATAGGTTCTTGTGTAGCCTTTTCTACCCCTGGTGCCGTGTCTCTGACACTCCTAGTTGCACAATGCCTTCTTTGAGTAGGAGATATGAAAGACATACTTCTAAAGAAAATATCTGGTGTTTTGGTAACTGTGGTAATCCCCCAGGGTATGAAGAATGCAACTGCAAAAATTTAAATCCAAGTCTTCTTATCTCTTAGAAAACGTTCTCCTTGAAAATTTATTCAAAAGCCTTTGATTTTAAGTGAAGTAACTGAAATAACACAGCACAGAGTTTTAAAATGCAAAGTACAGCTTGTTCTAAGCATATTGGATACATTAAATCTCTTTTGCATTTGTTCATATTTTATCTAGACATTTGCAGCTGTAAATACATGCATGCTCACCATCTTCAGGTTTAGGGTCTAAAGTGTCTTCAAGCAACTAAGCAAGTTTGACAGCATTTTTCTATATCATTCTCTAGGAACTAAACAAATTTTATTTAAGCACAGTTTTCATCTCTGATTTGTTTTGCTGTGTTTAGAAACAAGCTCAGATTTTGAAAGCATTCACACTGTTTTGAACTTAACTGATTCTGAATGCAATATTTTGTATGTGGTTTTTAAATATTACTGAAACAAGAAATATTGGATGCTGAAAAATAGCATGTATGCACACACACATACACATTTATCATAGTGCAGAATGTTGAAATTAATGTAGGATGACTGACAATACCATCATATGCATTAATAATACATGGAATAATTTTTCTTTAGATATGAAATTATGTATTCATATTAATATTAATGGAGATTATTTGATAGTTACATCACACATACCAGAACCATATCTTCTGTCAAATGCTTTCTAGCAGGTTCTACCAGTCAGCTCTTTTCACTGTTGTCTAAACAGTACTTTTGTGTGTGTGTCCCTGTAGACCAGTGTAAATATTTGGGTTTAACCAAAGATTTCAGGGATGATTTTCGGTAGAATGAAGAGAAAAATGATTAAAAAAAGTCCAATACGCTTTAACAAACTTGTGACTAATATAAATATAAAATTTAATTTTTTTTAAATATAAAATGCTGACCTACAGTTATTAAGGGTAAAAAAAAGAGATAGCTTTATTTTTCAAAGATTAATCCATATTAGAGCAGAATTTATTTTTTATGTGCTTAATATCTAAGTAGGTTTGGATTAGTCATGACTATCCTTTCCATTTCTCTGCATAAAGTGAGAGCATTACTAACTTATTTCATAAAGTTCGTTCTTTTTTTTGCACTCAATGTTTATTTATTTATGAGGAAATGACTGCACTACACACAAGAACTTCTTATTGTAAAATCCTGTAACTGATATTGTTCAACACATTAACACAGCCAAAGAGGGGTTTTAGACTAGTAGGGTTTAGGAGCCAAAGGGTTTAGGGGGGTTTAGGTCTAGGCATAGATTAGACAGTTTAATTCAGACTAACAAAAGCAACCCTTTGTTCAGAAAAAGCAAGCCAAATTAATAATTATTTAAGTGTAAAGTGACTTGATTACACTCTTAAAACAATTACACAGAGACTTTTTAAAAAAGAAACTAAATGTTAGACTGTACATTGACAACAGATGCAGACCTAAATGAGTAAGGTGAATTAGATACCCAATTTTAAGGCAATGATTTTAAGTTGATTGATGCTAGCTGAGGAAACTCCCCACTTACAGTATGTCTAAGCAATCTGCTCTTTAATAAATATATGTGTATGTCTCATGAAACATCCAGGAATGTTGGTGTACTTATCTCCAGTAAAAAAATCAAACAACTGTAACAAAATGCCTACTAACATAACTGTCTAAATATAATACTTCTAATGTTTCTCTGGTCATTTTCCATACAGGTATTTTCTGGTTAGCTCT
>VZRE01015932.1:71731-103315 GCA_013396775.1 Cephalopterus ornatus
GGTGTAGGATGCATGCAAAAATCTGACTAACTTTCATCACCATCACAAAAAGTGAGTGATTTTACTACTACAAAGTATAACTAAATTATGAATCTCATTATTCGTAACAGATGTATTTAATTTTTATTTTTGTTATTCATACTTACAGTTTTTCAACAAAAATGTTTAAGTCCTTATCAAAAAAAATTCTGTATTCATGAGATAACACACTCACAGAGAGGAAAATTGTGTTATTGAGACAAAACTTAGATATATCTAAGTAGAATAGATTCATCTTCTGAAAGTAAGTGCTTGCATTCCCTATGTAGTCTATAAAAGCGAATACTTCTGAAGACTTTCAGAGTGAAAACACTTAAAATGAGTCTCTCATTTTAAGTAACTATTAAGAGGAACAAATAGTAGAAGTGAAAGTTATATCAAGAAACATGAAATCTCTAAAAGACAGCTAGTGCTAAAACATAGATGTCTATATCTGTTGTCTCAGCCATCAACATGGAATTTTTGTCATAGCCCCCTCCAGAGGCTGCTTCATCTGATCTATTTAGGATATTCATTTGGACTGAAAAATCAGTCACATCCTAATGTGACATTCCAGAGATCAAACAAACCTCATGCAAGATGCCTACTCTTTAAGAGAATGTTAGTGAGAATAGATCTTCTTTTTATGGAGTGGTATTACAGCTGTCATAAAGCCATATCCCATGAACAGTGCCTTCTGATAAACTTAATGCACAGTTGAAAGTGTTGAGGGTGCACCAAAATTAACTTTGATGACTAAAGAATAAACCAGACTCCCAGCAAGCAAATGAGTCTTTACAGAAGTAATCTGAATTATTTTTTCAAATCTCAATGTATTTTTTAGAGAGTGGGGGAGAGGTGGAGAAAGGGGAGGTAACTCTGTATTTTTAAGTCCCTATTTAACTACTGCTAAACCTGTGTAAAATGAACCAAGAAAACAATGAACTAAACATAAAATGTCTGCAGTAAAAAGACAGTGGAATATTGATATAGAATATAGATTCACCCATTTATCTACATGGCACAAATACTAAAAATATTATTATAATATATTAGATCATGAATAATTTTACTTTTTAAAATCTCACAATTGTATCACTTTTTGTCTTCAGTGCCCTGTGGCCCTTTCCTCAGTATTTAAAATGAGATAAAGGATTTTCTTTCTGGAGAGATTTGATCTACAAAGATTGAAGATCATCTATAGTATATATTTTTAAAAGTTAGGGTTCATTTTTAACACTGTTGCCAAGATTTTGTTAATTCAAAGACCATTAGGGTGTTAATGCATGTCATTTTCTCTTCTTTAGTCAATTCATTTAGGCAATTACAGACTTCTAGGATGTGTAACCAGTCCTTCTACAGATCACTGATTTAATTTCTTTTATTCCAACAAGTCACGTTTGAATCCTTTTAAGGAAGGATAGGGCCAGATGCTTCTGATTGTACAAGAGTGCTAGGAGAGGAGGAGCTGAGTCAAAAGTATATAGCTCACTCAGCTGGTTTTCAGAGACATGTGTCAGTGAAAAAACCTAAACCAAGAAGATATCAAGCAGTAAGCAGCCAAGCTGGGCCACAGATCACAAGACTGTAACTGAGATTGTGTTGCTACTCTGCGTTTCTTTCCAGTTCAATCGCCTTTATACTATCCTTGTGTGAATACTCGCAGTATCACTTAAGACTCCACAGAAGGGTAGTACAACATTCAGCCGGGTTGCTACTTTTGGGTAATGTGCACAATGTGTAAAGTATTAGCACAAGACAGATCTTTTCTTCTTCTACTATCTATTTCTGCAGGGGGATTTTTAAAAGACGTGAGCTATTTGTGAATAAGATCTTTTAGGTCTATACATGCTAATTGTCTTACTTTACACTGACTGACATTTAGTTAGTATTAACACTGTATTGTATTACAATGTTAATTGTATTAACATTGGTGATCATCAGAAATATTCTCCTACTGGTATAAATCTATGTACATTTATTTTATTTTGCTTTATAAGGCAATTGAGATTGGTACTATTAATTTTTCATGGCTTATGTTTCGGTTATCAGATTGAATGAGCTAAACTTTCAATACAAAGGAACAACAAGCAATGAAAGTTGAATTTTTCACCTAAGAGGAGGGAGGGGGAGAAAGAGGAGATAGCCTCCTAGGAAACCTCCAACATTTTTTTTGTTATTGCTAGGAATATCCAAGTGGTATACAGTATCCCATGAATAATAAATAAGATGAATCAACAGTTACTGATTAAAGTATTTTGAACTTAATTTCCCTTCCCTTCCCTTCCCTTTGGTCATACAGAGATCATTGTTGATGAACTTATTGTTTTTAGAACAGAAATAACCTACCTATATTGATCTAGGTATACACTTTAAGAAATGTTGTTTAGTAAATTACTCCTTCATGTCAACAGAAATTTTACTAGAGGCCAAGAAAAATAATTATGAACCAAGGAAATAGCTAAAATTGCAAACATCATGCAAGAAATTGTAAATGAAAGCAGAATTCCTAACTCATAATCAGATTTTATTCCTACCAAAGAGCTAGAAAATGGTAATACTGTCTCTGTTTAGCTACCCATGTTCATTATAGCATAGATAAAACTCTAGAAAGCCTTTAAACATCCTCACAGTTACAAAGCTATTGCCTCAGATGTAGGAAGGCCAAATTTTGCTGAAATGACTTGTTCCACATTTCTTATAGAACAAAACAGTTGCCTACCTTGAACACTACCCTTCTTGAATAGTGTTGAGATAGGTAGGTTTGGTGCCTATTTCTTCTTTCGTAGCTGCTCTGTGAATGAAATATAAATAGCTTGAGTTTGGTGAGGACAAGAATCATGCAAAAGAGACCATGATTTTCCAGAGCACTGTTTTGAACATGTACCAGGTCCTTGAATCAAGAATTATGTTGTTGCTGTAAATTAGAAGCTAGAAGCCAAAATACTGGTTATTGTTGCTGCCTTCTGTTTTTATAATGAAGGAAGTAAGGAAGGACATTCCTCCTGTCTACCATTTCTACATGATAGGCTGACTCTTCTTTGTCAGGAGGGTTTGTATATACCACATTGAGTATTTGTGAATTCAGCTTTTGGTGGTACTAGTGAATAGTCACTGTCCAGGTATTTTTTTCAGATCTATCTCTATGGATTCATGTCACAGTCAGTCCTTTGACAGGATATCATAGCTGCAGTTTCTGACACTGCCCTTGATGTTGAATACAAATTGCTTGCATTGGTGTGAACTTTACTGATAACTAGTTAGAAATCAGTTGGTAGTAAACATAGGAAACAGAATGAGAGCAGAGCTATTTTTATTACAAAACATTAGTAATATAATTTATTTCCCTAGACTGGATTTCTTCTTGTTCTTGATGTTTTGTTTTTTTTTTTTGGTTGGTTGCTTGGATGTTTTTCTTTAGAAGGATATTGTGGCTTAATTATTATTATTATAATGAGTCCTTTAGCTGGGGTTCCATTAGCTGAAATTTATCCACATAAAGGGAGTCATTTAGCTTAGTTGTCTTTCAAGACTAAGAAAGCACATGTAACTTAGCAATTATTCTCACAAGCATGCTTGGTATAAAGTGCTTAAGGGAAAACACAGATAAACAAAATAATTGGCAATTTAAGCTACTTTATGTTCTCATTGGCAATACAGATTAAAAGCAGTGCATGACAGTGGGAAACTGTGCTGGTTTTGGCTGGGGTGGAGTAAATTTTTTGAGAGCTATGGGTGGTAGAACTTTCAAACTTTGAGACACATATGTAGCAAATCCGACCTGGTTAGTCAACACCTGAGAATCCACCAACTGAGCTGGCCCAGCCAAATAAAAACTTTTATGTACTTTGGAAAGGGATAGAGTTCCTCTAGTGCCTATTAAAAACATTCTGGGGATATGAACCTCTGGGGATATTTTCTCTGATCATTGCATTAATGAAGAATGAACTTTGATAAAACTGAATGAGCGGCTCCCTGATATCTGGTGGCTGGCTAAGGCTAAACCACAACAAAAACTCATCTTAAGAGTGATAGAACTATGAAGAACTAGACTGATAGATTCCTATATTCATTTGTCAGTCCTAAATCAGTATTTAAAGGGCATGATACTGGAGAATGCCTTCTCCTTCTATTTACATGAATACAGTTTCTTTCACGTGTGCTAGCGCAGCAAGAGAAAGCATGATGATATGGATTGCCAATATCACAAAATGCCAAACGTGGAATTCCATGCAGAGGAGCAACAGTCCCCACAGAATCTGCTACAACTGTATCTGAAAAAAAATAAATAAAATTGATCATTTAGCCAAATACAATCACAGTTCATCTGTGTAAAGACACAGATGCATGTGAACCATATGAAAAAATGCTATTGTCAAAACTATTTGCAATTTTACCAGAATATCTGCACCTTGGTGTTTTTCTAGTTAGTGATATCCAGTAGTCCTGGAATGGTAAATTTGTATATATTTATACAAATAATTATTTCAAGGCTATGATTTATTCTGCTTTGTGCATAATATTAATACAATTGTCATGAAAGCTAAGAGAGATTTAACTTACTGATTTCCAAGAAAGCTTGGAAAGTTATATTACTGCATTCATAAATCAAATATCTGTGATATATTACTTTTCTTTTTTTCTTCTGGGACACTTATACAAAAGAGATATCTTTATACTGATACTTTGTATTAGATAACGATATGGTTAGATAATGTTGTCGACATTGTTCTAAATTAAATCCCTGTCTGTACCAAATCAGTAGCTTCCTGAAGAACTATAATATTTCCTTGCTTACCAAAAGAAAAAGAATTTTTTTAGGAAAAATGCATGAAAAATTACAATGGAACGGAGAGAAGAAGAGTGGCTTAAGCAACTTAACAATCACATACAGATTTAATACCATCTTGCCAAACTGCTAGAGGATATAATGTAATCAGAGGCTATCACTTTATAAGCATGTCTTGAAAGAGATGAAGGGCTGTATACATTTAAGCCCTGATTAAAAAGCTAGTTTAGCAATGGAGGCAAAATTGAATATTAATGTTGAAAATACAAGGTTTATTCTACCACAAAGAGCAGGCATATCTGTTTGAACAGGGAAGTTGGTGTAAATGGACTATAAAGCTGCAGGAAGGACTATCAATTCCACCATATCAATGTAAATCTAAATGTAAATATATGCTCACTCACATTCATATAAATATATATTATGTTCATGTGAAGTCTACTGATTTGATATATGTACGAAATTATATTCAACATTGGATATAAAATCTATCAGATCATTTAAGATACTGCCTGAACTGGATCTAAGTTCAGTGAAACTGAAGCATGAAGTGAAAAAATAGCACCTTTAATACTTCAATTTCAAGTTACCTCTCTGTAAATGGTAACTAAGTGATTGGATCTAGTAGGTGATCCTTTTACTGAATCTAGTGGATCACATGCACTCAAAGTTATAAACTGTTATCATAGCTGCACATTTCACAAAACTTTCTATGTATTAACTCTCTTTGAAGAAAACTGCAAATGTGATGATAATCTGAAAAGGTTAGTCAAATAGCACTTCTTATTTTTACCTATGTGTCTAGCCAAGAGCATAGAAACATAGAATCATTGAACCATTAAGGTTGGAAAAGACCTCCAAGATCATCAAGTCCAACCTTTATCTGAACACCACATCAACTAAACCATAGCACTAAGTGCCACTTCCACTTGTTTCTTGAACACTTTCAGAGATGACAACTTCATCACTTCCCTGGACAGCCCATTCTAGTATTTAACCAGTGAAAATATTCTTCCTGATGTCAACCTGAACCTCCCCTGGCACAGCTTCAGACTACGTCCTCTTATCTTGTCACTAGTTGCCTGGGAGAAGAGGCCGATCCCCAGCTCACTACATCCTCCTTTCAGGTACTTGTAAAGAGCAATGAGGTTTCCTCTGAGACTCCTTTTCCCCAGGCTAAAGAACCCCAGCGCCCTCAGCTGTTCCTCATAGAATGTACACTCTAGACACTTCAGTTCCGTTGCCCGTCTCTGGACACGCTCCTTCATGTCAATGTCTTTCCTGCATTGAGGGGACCAAAACTGAGCACAGGACTTGAGATGTGGCCTCACCAGTGCTGAGGATAGGTGGACAATCACTGCCCTGTTCTTACTGGCCACACTATTTCTGATACAGGTCATGATGCCGTTGGCTTTCTCGACCACTGGGCACACTGCTGGTTCCTGTTCAGCCAGCTGAATAATTTAATCTTTATGAGATCCCTAAAGACAAAAAGCATTGGCATAACTTGAGAACATTAACTGGAGTAGAGTTTGATTATGAATTCTACTAGGCGATCTGCTTTGCTAGACTTAGGTTTCTAGTTTACCCCTTAATTTCAGATGTGCAATGAACATGTACTCCCAAATTAAGTAATTTTCCCATTTGGGTTTGGCAGGAAACAGGGCGGGACGAGTTAGAGGCCTCAACAGGAAGATTTATTCACTTGTGTTAGGTATCAAATTCCATATTTATGTGTATATGAATGAGTGTCAAACCACTGTACATTGAACTTTGATACCTCACAGGGGAAGACTGAATCACAGAGTGTTTCCAATAAAAGCTTATTAAAAACATATCCTTTTTTAAACCAAATATTTGCTCAAGCTACTGAAATGGCCTTCTGTTAGGCACATAATTAAAAAATGTAATAATACACGATAGCAATGAGTTTATGGAATTGAAGTTCATACCAAGCTCTCCTTTAGTTCAAATTGGTTCACAGGTTCTTTTTTAATGAAGTTGATGTTAAAAAAATAAACCTGTTGAGAAGTAGGAGATGTCATGAAAGATATGTAGAGTAATAGATAAAGTTAAAGAATAAGGAGTCTGGAAGAAAAAGCCAGCTGGTGTCTGATGGATGCTGATAAGGTAAGTTCCTCAAAGCTGTTGATAAACACCTGCTAAGGCTGGATGAAAATATGGGAAGGGATAATGTGAAGACATCATAGCTTTTCCTCACAAAACATCCTGCAGGAAGGGAACATGGTGACCCATTTGACCTGTGTCATTTACCCATGAAGAAAGAATAGGTACTAACTTTACCTCAATTTAATACTTATGAGTAAAGTCACGCAAACTCCAAGGGAAAAAAGTATAAAAGGAGATTGAAATGGAGAAAAGATTGAAGGAAGTTTTCCATCAAAACTGCTAGGATAGCTGATTAGTTGAACCTGCCTTCCTTCTTCCCTTCCACTGCTGAAAGCAGAACAAACGTTGTCTGGTGAAAGCTGACAGGTACAGAAAATGTGGCTTCTCCAAAAGCTTTGTGTAGTTCCAGTGAGGAAATAGAGGGTATGCTTTGCAGTGTTACTGCATTATATTGAGGAAAGTTTATCCTATATCTCCCAGTTTTTTGCTGATGTTCTTAGTTTGGTTTCCCTTAGTACCTCTGCAGATCTCAGACTGGAAACAGTTCCCTATTCTAGTTATCTCCATTCTACACTCTACTCAGTTTTACTGGGCACCTCTGTCTGAATCTGGAGACTCTACAGGGCTGGTTTTTGTTTTGTATTTATTTTTTTTGCTTTCTCATAGAATTAAAATACCATGACCTATCATATAGAAGAACAATGATTCTTACTGTTCAATCCCATCCAAAACCTTGAACACAGAATTTCTGACAGCTTTGATGTGATCAAAAGAGGAAACACTCAACTTTTTGGCAGATCCATAACTATTTAAACCCTACACTAAATGTAAGTTTAAAGATCACCATGAGTACACAAAGGAAAAAGTACAATATATAGTTTACCCCTGCCACTAACCAAGCCCCATGCAGCCGCCTGTTCACTTCCCCATCAGCAGAATCAGGGAAAGAATTGGAAGAGTGGATAGAAAACTTGTGGATTGAGATAAAGACAGTTTAATAGTGAAAGCAAAAGCTGCTCACACAAAGCAAGGAATTAATTCACTGCTTCCCAAGGGCAGAGGTGTTCAGCCATCTTCATGAGAGCAGGTTCCCATTACATGTAATGGTGACTTGGGAAGATAGATACCATCACTACAAATGTTCCCCCTTCTTCTTTCTTCCCCACTACTTTATAGACTGAGGATGATGTCATATGGTCTGGAAAAACCCTGTGATCAGTCTGGGTCACGTGTCCCAGCTGTGTTTCCTCACAGCCTCCTACGTACCCCCAGTCTCCCTGTGCCAGCATGGCAGCACGAAAATCAGAAAAGATCTTGGCTCTGTATAAGCACTTCTCAGCAATAACAAAAACATCTCTATATTATCAACCCTGTATTCAGCACAAATCCAAAGCATAGCCCCACACTAGCCACTGTGAAGAAAATTAACTACTCCAGCCAAAACCAGCACATACATTCTGACTCTGCCAGCCTGCAGCTATTGACAAGGGCACACAGCAAGCACTGGAAATTTGTCTGACTACAGGCACTGAAAAAAGTGTACAGCAAGCTACACATTCTGCCATATACTGCTGACTTGAGATAATTGTTATACCAGTTTGGGAATATGGGATCTGAGGTTTCAAAAAACGAATCTAAAATTACCTGCAGCATTGACCAACCTTTCTCTTCAGGAAAAGAAGAAAGTGTAAAAAGGCCAGAGAAGTAGAGGGGAAATACTAGAAGCAGAATGATGTCAGAGCAAAGAAGCCAGAGATCAGGCAAAGTCATATGGCTGGGCACAACAGGGAGAGTACTGGTTTATGAAAGAGTCTAATGTCTGCAGAATTAATGTGCTGTGTACAAAGATGTGAGCCATCAGAGTGGTATTTTTTGGGGAAGAGTAATAAAAATGAAAGCTTTCATTTGAATAAAAAGAAATCAGCCATGCAGCTGATAAAAATATTTCTTTCTGATGTATTATGCTCTTTCATAAAAAAGATGTTTCATCGAAGAGAAGCAGTGTGGTGCTTTTCCACCACAATCCATGTAAAATATTAACTCAAAAACATCACATCAATTTTTTTCTGCTGTATTACTTTCACTGTATGTAAAACAAATTTTGTTTTCCTTTTGTGCTTAGAAGAATAAAGAGATCCTCTAAGAGTTAGAGAGCTATGATAACACTTGCAAAAGACATTTTTTTTAATAACGGGAGTACAGTTCAGCATGAGGTTAAAATCCTATCAATAATGGCCAAATCACTGTGAAAATACTTGTATGATGTATAAATAAGTACGTTTAAAGTGTATTAAAAAAAACTCCTAAAAAACCAAAACACAAGACTTCAGGGCTTTAACCTCTAAATATAATAATGTGTAAACTGTGCATAAAAAAAGGAAATGCTTAAAAGGGGCAGTTTTTTCCTAAAAATTAGCTGGAATTCTACTCAAGTTAGTGGAGCTACATTTTCTTATTTGATTTGTTGAGTATGTGTAGATGTTTTCTAGAATGACCAGTTTTATCACACTATAAATAAGCCTACAATTTGCATTATAACAGAATCAGATTAAATGCTCTCTACTGTGCATCTTAATCCTATAAAGGATAATTATGATCTAAGTATCATCTGTGTTTTTTTCTCAATGTTAAATGTACTTAGCCTATTTCCTCAGTCACTTAAGCTACTACTTTCATTCTCTATGAATTTATGTTCATTCAGCTATCAGATTTGTTCCTTCAAAAATACTTAAGAGCACTGACTGTGTTTTGTTTAGAGATGCTATTATGAACTGTCATCTGTTTACTAATCATGACACTGACTTATCCTCTATTTCATCCTTATCTGAGTCTATTGATTATTCTATCAATCTATGTGCTAGCTCTTTTGGACTTATAACAGAATGTGCCTTTTATTCCTTGTTTCCATAGGTTTGCTTTAGACATAAACAATAAAAGCTGCCAGGGTACTTATTGTAAAGTCAACCCTTTAGATTTTGTTCTGTGATAAGCAATTGATCACAATAATGATTGTTTTATCTTTACCTAAAAGACAAAAGAGATTATATTTGAAGGAGAAAAACTGTGTCACTGTCACTGAAGGAGAAAGAAAGAAAGAAATGAAATTATGCAAGAACAGGCTATGGAAAATATTAAAAACAACAGCATAAAAAACTGGGTCTGGGAATCTCATAAAGTAAAATTTAAGACAATGAACAATTAAAATTCTCCAAATTTAAAATAACAGATACAAGTTATATTTCAATACAGTCTTATAATTTTAGTCAAAAACTTTTACTTACTAGTGTAGCATGACTGTACCAGGCACTAGAGATGCTCAGTGGTGTAATGTAAGATAAAATACATTGGAAAAGAATAGAGACAGAATACATAATCACTGACACTGCAGAAACAGATTAAGAACATTGAAAATCCCACTGACTTTATGAGTGTGCAAGAAGATCTTGGACTGTGGACTTAACCAAATAGTCTCTAAAACCCTTTTCCCTTTTCATCTCAGAGAAGATTCTATGAATAATAAAGTTTGAAAATATTAACGTATTAAACACAACCTGATAGGAAGAATACTTCCTTTAGAAATTTATCCTTTTCGGTTTAAGTACACACAAAATGTTTTTAATGATTTCTACTTCTGCTTAATGCATATGGTAAACTTTATGCAGCCTTCTATCCCCTACTCCTCTTCAAAGCCTCCAAACCAAAACCAGGTCTCCTGCCTATTTCTGAACAGTTTTCTATAGCTTTGAGTGTCTGTGTTAGCTCAGTTACTTTTAGATAGGAAAAGCATTAAACAATCTGTATCTCAAATAAACTAATTAAGCCTGAATAATTTTTATATAGAGGCTTAAATCTCCTACATAAATATTTCAGAATATGAATAAGCCAGAATGAAAAAAAAAACAACAAACAAGTGATGTGATAAGAAGAAGAAAAAGGGTTTGTAATTATTGCAGTTGGAAAAAGTTTGCATCTTGAGTATTACATTTAGTACATAAAAGTGAGATCAAATATAATGACATAATATATTACATATGGCTGAGATGGCAGCTTCAGGAAATTCAGTCTCAAAATTTGAATGAAAATTTTAGTTTCATCTCAAGGAACCATTTTTTTTGCAGAAGGATGTATTGTTTTTCACAAACCATACATTTAAAACTCAAAAATCCTAGTAATTAAGTAATAAAAACAGATTTGGGTATTTATATTTAGGTACCTGAATCTTCTTGTTTTTTCATGAAAGTGAAACAAATTCCAGAGGCTAAGAAACCCATTGGAAGAGTAATATTCAATAGATTATGCTTTCAATAATCAGAAATAATTTCTAATGGATGATTCCAAACATTCAATTATTGATAAAACAATTAATGGAAAACTATTTGTGTGTAACTGTAATGCAGTTTAGTTCATAAAATAAGCCTGTAAATAAGTAGACATAATCAATAGGAATAATATTGATCAATTTCACATTTTAAATATTAGGAAATTAAAGAGGCACACTTTTAGTAGCTTTCCTGTGTTTGCTATATGAGCTAGTCATACTAATAACGTGGAAGAGTTAATTTTTCTCTTGGAGGAAAAGTTTTATATATATGTATATATATGTGCATGCACATATATAATGGTTTATAGAAGACTTGGTATGATCTCCTAATAAAAAAAAAAGCACATGCTGCTAGCAAGTTGGTATGTTTTTTTGAACCACTAGAGTTTTTATGTATCATAAACAACACACTAGTAGATTTTGTTACTCTAAAAATCTGAAAATAAGATTATATGCAAAACGGTACTTGATACTCAAACATATTAAAAAATTGGATAGTCCAGTTAATGTTTTAATGCTCTAGAATTCCAAATTATTTAATTAATATAGAAAAGCCTCATAAAAAAAGGTAAAAATTACTTTCAGAACTTCCCCAGTATATCTTCCCCTTTTATTGGATGGTATCCTTATTCTCCCATAGTCCCTCTGGGTCCTAAAGTCAGCAGTTTCAGTCTTCCTCAAGAAGTGGCGTAGACAGAGGAAGTGTTTATGGCTCAGCAGCACTACCATTTCCTTGCTGGGAGGAATTAGATACCCATGGTAGTAGGGGCTTCTTCACCAGTCTTCTTGTTTTTCTTTTTATATGATTCCTGTCACAGACATCTTCCTTCCCAAGTGATCCACCTAAAGCTGCAAAACAGTCTCCGTCAGACTCAGCCTGGGGCTATTGATGCACTGTTATTAACCAGGGAGAGCATGTGATATAGCATATACATTGTCCCATTTATACTATGGTATCATATACAGTACATGAAAACTGTTATAAGCTAGAACCAACTCAGTCCAGTACAAGCTCAGACAAATCCTGAGACCCCGTGTTGTCAGTCAATATAAATGTCTCTGGCCTCATACCAGTAATGATAAAGTAATATTTACTGGGCTGGAGTGTGCTCCTCATCTTTACCTACTATAAATACAGGCATAATTTCATAGTTCATGGAAAGCTCACGGATGTGCAAAACACGATAAATCCCATTAAAAGAAAAGATTTTGAGACTGAGCCAACCTTGCTCTCTTTTTTCATCTATGTATCTTAGTAGCTTTTATTTTTCTTTTTCTGAGCTCCCTACCAAAATATCTTGTGTCCTTACGCACTTATTAATTTTTATAGGTGTCCTTCTTCCTGTTTATTTTACACAGAGAACTGCTGATTTGCATTTGTTTTCATCTTTAGTCTTTTTTCTAATGACGTTTATGTGTTTTTTGGGAACTGATTCCCACTTTCCCTTTCTTCCCACATCAGCTCCAGTCTCAGTCATTGCAGGCTTGAATTTCCACTCAAATATTCCATTCAGCCACTCTCCCATTTGCCCTACTGAACAGGAAAGTGGCAGAAAATAAGATGAAACAGCACATAGTTAAAGACAGGAAGATCACTTAGCAATTATTGCCACGGACAAAAGAGAAAATTAGTTTAATTTATTGTCAATTCACATAAATACTTAATTAGTGATTTGAGCACTGGGAAACAAAGAAGACAAACAATAAAACACCTTTTTTTCCACTTTCCCAGGCTCAGATTCTCTCCCAGGCACAGCTTCACTGCAAACAGCTATCTCAGCCTCTACAGCACAGTGGACTGGGGTCAGGACATAGTATTTTGTCTCTTCCTCTTCTTCCTTTTCACATTTTTCCTATGCTCCAGGATGGGTTTTCCATGGGTTGCAGTTATTTCAGAGGTGTACCTGCTCAAGCAGAGTCTTATCCATGGGTCACAGTCCCCTCAGAGGAGTGCTTGTTCTGTCTCGGAATGCATCTTCCTAGATGAACTAACCACATCTAAATAATGTTGTTATTTCATCTTCATTGTTAGTGTCAAACAAATTCTCTTGAATTTGGGAGTAAAATACAAGAGAAAAGAAAGAGAAGTTGAAAAGAAAAAATCTGCAAGAAGGCAGCATTTCAGAAAAAGAATTCAAATAGTTGAAGTATTTTGAAAGTGTTTATCAATGATCAATTTTTTTCTTTAGGTTTTACGGTTTTAACTTGAAACAAAATGAACAGTAAGTGTATTCCAGTGCACTTTTTGCCCCTCAGATCTGTTTATCAACATTACAATAAATTGTCTATTGTAGGGAGAAATATGAATGTCAATTAATCCTGCATTCTTAAAACTGCCTCCTGTATATTCAGAAAATAATTGGAGTTTACTTGTTAAAATAGGACTGAAACTAAATATTTTTAATGCTTTCTTTCAAATTTCAAGGGATGACACAAAAATTTGCAAATTAAATATTTTCTCCCTTTCCCTTCTTGAAGAAATGCTGATAAACATCCTGCTGAAGTGCTTCAAGGTTCTAGCAATATACATGCATTTAACCATTATTGGTTTTCTGAAGTTGTTACATATGCATTAAAGGAAACTAATCAAGACAAACTTTCATCACCTGCCCTCTGGAGATTTCCCTTGTGTATTATTAAAAAAATGCATACATTGATATATTTGATGGAAAAAAAATCCGCTTACTGCTTTCATTTTTTATTAAAAATTTTTTTTATACTTTACAAGGCTTTTAAAATGTACACCGAAATATGTTTGTCTTATTAGTTATACAGTGATTTGCAGCTGAAGTTGTGATTTTAGTGGCAGAAATCAATATCACTCTTGTCAACTGATATTAGAAATATTACATCAAATGATGAATATCTAATGTTTTCGTAGAATTTCCCTCTTTTGCTTCTTCCAATTAAAGCATAAATCATTCATCTATATATTTTCACATATATTTCCATAGCTGACTTTGTGCTAAATGTTTTTCTAGCATCTTGTCTCATTCTTTATTACTTTGGATTTACATAATAGTCCTATAATTCAAAGATATTTGAAGGAAAATTCTTCTGTGTCAAGGAAAGAACTTTCCATCAGGGATAAGAGGGTAGTTGAAATGAAAAAAAGTCAATCCGATGCATTCAACTGAATTCCTAATTGCATTCAAACCTGACTTGATTTTCCATAACACCAGGAACTTGTGTTCAGCTATTTCTGACTTGAAGTTTGGGCTATTCAGAATAACTAACTAACCAACTAAATAAATAAATGAGTGATATTGTAATAGAAGTGACAGCACTTGTTGACTCTTCATTAAGTGCAGTTAGATTGATTTGGGCACTTTATTTTGGGGGAAAGAGTTCAAATTTTTGCAACATTACAATGTTAACATGTACAAAAAACCTTTACCTAATGATGTGTTTAGATAACATCATTTTACTGAGATGTAAGTTAATGCAGAGAATCTGCATTTATGTAGGTATGTTATTATGTATGCTATTTATGCAATAAGAAATTGGTTTTAATAAGTAAATTAATACTTTAAAAGTTTCACAAAAGTAAGAAAAATAGATTATTCAGTTTTATGAAGGTATCTATATATGCTTTTAAAATTCTCCTTTTTCTACATTTGTTTTCTCTATGCTGAATATCTAAGCTAAATACTATTTGCAAGTTGCATTTTATGTTGTTTTTGATTTGATGATTTACTTTATTTCCTTTAAAGTAAATTAATAAAGAGAACATATAATTTGTTCCTAAGTCCTTTAAACTTTAATATGAATATTTGGTTCTGGATCATTGCCCTATGAATCCTATTGAAAGCTAACTTTCTGTTTGAGAAACCAAGAGGAATAACAGAAATGTCACCAAACATTTTCAAGCGTGGTTTAAATTGATATTAAACCGAGGAATAATAGATTTAAAATTAGATAGCTAGGGCTAATACATATATGAAGATATTTGAAAGGAATAGTTCTGGAAGTATGTCCATGTATATACACAGTGCAGTCTGCCGTAGTTCTTACCTATCCCTATTGTTACAAAAGGGAGATACCGGGAATGGTTACTAAATACCTGATTAGATAGAAAGAATGAATGCTACTTCCACTGTGTAACACTAATTGCAATAGATCTTGATGAAACTTATTTCTGGTTGCTTGTTAGCTATTGACTTGATAAAACTTTTCTGAAACTGATTGGATTTAAGTATGATTGGATTGTGAAAGCCCTTACTATTATCTCCATCCATACTTTGATAGTTCCCTATATGTTTGAATTTCATTCCGTAAGTGCTTTGTAAAAAATTAAAAAGGTTTTTTTTCAAGTACATTGATACAGTATTTAATGCATATTTAGCTATTGTGACAGTAAACAATAGTACTATTACAAGACCTATTCAATAAAATTTTGTATTGTAATTTCAGGCATATTAGCAATCAGACATTAGTAACGTTGCATTAAAACAAAGGACAACGATTAAAGTAATAATGTATTTATTTTTCTAGTAATTTTTACATTGTATTCAAAGTGATAAACAAGATGCAAATCAGACCTGTGATATATTATTCTTGCTCCAGAAAGCATGTGCATATGCACAGATGAACACATGTACGTTAGCTGGTTTTTAAGCAATATATCTTTTGTGCTGTCACAAAAGAGATTCTTGCAACTTTTGTTCACTCGTTACCTTATTCTATTATCTTCATTCCTTCATCTTCTTGATATCTTCCTACTGTTTATTATTTTTTCTGTATGTCATATTGGATCTAATATATTCTTTTTCCCTTTAATTCTCCTTTAAACATTCCCCTAAGGAACGGGACTATGATAAATACTGTGATTCTCCAAAACTTAACACCACAGGCAATCAGCATAACAGAATTTGTTAAACTAAATCGATCAGGAACATCTGGCAAATCTCAAAGTAACACCGTTTCATATTTATTAAATAACACTATATCCTCTGATTTCATTTTTCACTGCACCTGCTGAACACATCTCAGATTTTCCCTTGTTTCATCATGAAAACAAAATAAAAAAATAGATATTATATAAAACAAACACAATAGAAAAAAAAAACTCTGAAAGCTGTTTTATTAAAAAATAATATTCATCTTTCTAATTCTATTCAGAATTCTATTATTTGAGAATTTATGTCCTTCTTCATGTCATT
Organism: Cephalopterus ornatus; assembly: GCA_013396775.1. Classification (NCBI taxonomy): domain Eukaryota; kingdom Metazoa; phylum Chordata; class Aves; order Passeriformes; family Cotingidae; genus Cephalopterus; species Cephalopterus ornatus. The sequence goes on from VZRE01015932.1 coordinate 88,152, forward strand.
AGTATCACCATAAGAAATTGTTTTTTAAAGCCTAGGAATGTGAACTGAAGCAATTAACTAAATATTCCTTAGTAAGCATGTTCATCAAGTACTTCTCTTACAACATGTACTTTATACTAAATATGCATAGTTTTGCTTATTTTTATTAATGTGAAATTGAAATAAGACTATAGAGGGTTTACCAGTCAAAGGCCTAGAGAAAGGATAAATAAATAAATGTATATATACATCTGAAGTTGGTTGGGGTGTAGATTCATATGGGTGATGTTCAGCCTGAGAACTGAGCAAATGTAGGTGCCTATGGTATCTACCTGCAGGCAAGCAAGGTCTGACTTCATCTGCCCACGCAAAAGCAGGTCCACCTGGGGAACCCTAAGGCATCAGACACATGCAGAAGACTGGCACAGAGACAGAGGATATGCAATATGATGATACTCCTTGGAGCAGCAGCCAGGATGGGCTCAGGCTTTTCAATGATATTACATGGCTTGGTGTCGGTTTCCAAATAACATATGTTAATGAAATCTGGATAGCCAGTCTCAAAAGTAAACATGTGGTCAGTTTAAGAAGTTTCTTTAGGATTCTCTTATTTAGTCACTAAAATAAAAGTGAAAAGGAGTTTAATACCACAAGAGTGGACATCTCCTGAAATTAAATACAAACAAAAATTCTCAAATCTGAGGAATAGCTCTAGGTCTCTTCAATATGATTAATTGTAAGAAATAAGCACTGAAGTGAAGTAATTTAATCAGACGACTCCCTTTGAATGGAATTAATCTTCTACAAATTTCTGGTTTTCTTTGATTTCTACTTCATTGAATCAAAGCATCATAGAACAGCCCAGGTTTGAAGAGACTTCAAGAGACCATCTGTCCAACCTTTTGTTGGAAAAGGAGCCATCCTAAAAAGAGTTGGACTCCATCCTTTCTATCACTTAAATATTTTCAAAGTTTGATTTCCAGTGAAATTTTATACAATATTAAGTCAATACAATTAGAAATTCATAGACTATATGTGTGTTCCTTTATGAGTATAAAGCAATAAATTAGGAGGTAGAGCTGCATAAAGAGGTACTCCAATTGTTACACTACTACATTCTCCTAAATATATTTTGTCAACAATTTATATCTATATTTCTATAATACATTATCAAATGAGAATATATTTAGAAAGTAAGACAGGGCTTTCGCTTTTTCTTTATTCTGTTACCCTTAACATTTTTAGATGAGTGGCTTTATTATTATTATTATTAGCACCCACACAATGGACAGAAATAACTGGAAAAATATTAGATATGTTCCTGATTTTGCTGGTCTGAGTGTAGTTGAACAGAACAGTGATTTAAGGAAGTCGCTAATCACTGTATCAGCCATACATTTTGCTAAACAAAATCTAAAGGCAAGTGAGTTAAAGTATTAAATGTAGAAATCTGAACATTAACAAAGTTTTGGAGTCTAAAATAATTTGGAGAAATAGCTAATGTCTGAATGTGCAGCTCAGAGAAAGGAATAATTAAGAGATAAAATTTGCTTTATTAAGTATTTCAGAATTCTGACTTTGAATAAGTTATGCTTTATGCTGTTTCTCTCTGAAATGGCCCACAAAGATTTTTAATATGGAGCACAAACTGCAGCTTTGTGAGGCATTTTGCAAACATAAGCTACCTAACTGTGTAAGACAAAGTCATAATCTTTCAAAACTTCATCTACCAGACTATAATTACATGATTATGCCTGCGAACGACTTATTTCCTCTTCTTTTAACCTGTTAATAAAAAATGTTTTATAATAGAGAAGAGCAATAATACTCCTGTATTTTGTAATGTTACTTGAATTTTAATAATATTCTGTTTTTCAAGGTTCATAATATATTTACTATGGTTTGACCTTGGCAATGAAAGGTTCATTCTGACAGATAAAAGAAGAACAGACGAAGACAGAAGAAGAACAGAAAAATTAGAAATAAGAATTCTTTTTCTCTTTTAGATCAAAATGCCAAATAAAAGATAGAAAATATTTTTAAGCTTATTTCAAATATTTTTACGGAAAAAAAAAAAAGGCAAGCTAGAAAAAGAATTGAAAGCTTTATGCTGGGCCAAAAAACTTACGAGTTTTCCTGACAAAATTGCATTTCCAATACCATTACAAGCACCAGTTATACACTTGCAAAGTGTTATGTAACTACAGTGCAATAACATTAATTAAGTGACTAATTCAGGTCTGTGAAGCACAAAAATGGATGAAATTAGTCAAATTTGGATACTAAATTCAGTGGACATGGAGAGAGAAAAACTCACAATACCTTTTATGTTTCAATTCAGGCCAGGCCAGGCTGGCTTTCAGCTGCAAATAAAAATAATGAGTAAACAGGTAAGAATGAAATGAAAATAACTAACAGTTTTGTTGGAAATTATACCTCCAAAAGTGGGGAAAAAATGGTACTTAAAGCAGTAAGTGCAAGTTATGTTTTCTATCAAGACAGTCATTGCGGAGAAAAAATGCACAGAATATTTTTCTTCATAAAAGAAATGAGAAAAGTTATATTTTATATGTCTTTGTTTAAAGGACTGTTAGTATTCTGACTGCATGGAATTAAATTAAACAGAACCTGTTAGGTCAAAATTAACAAGAAATGAAACAGCAACAGTGATAAGAAAGGATATCTTATTAAAAGTCTTTGATAGATCCGTGGAAAAGCTGTTAATTTGAATATACCCTGTCTGGTTTAATCTGGAAAACAGGATTTACTTTTCTCAAGACTAAAACTAGTATCAAAGGAAACTGCAGAACCTTTATATTTTTGAATTAGGAAAGATGAAGTAAAAAACTAATATATATATGAATATGAATTCATTAATGAGTCTATGTGTGACAGAGAAAAAAGGCAAAGTCAATGAGATGCTGTAACAGAAAACACAGTGTGGGTTGTTTTTTTGGTTTTTTTTTTCCAAACAGAAATGTGATTAATTCAGATGAGAAAAAAAATGTAAAAGGCAAGTGTCCAGAGGCTATGTGCATAAGTGGATTTATTTTTTTTTATCATTTCACTCAATATTTTTTCACTTTAGTTGTTGCTATTTATGTTGAAGTTAAGAAACTGTTCTTTTACTCTTTGAAGCCTTTTTGCCAGTCACTGGCTCCATATCCTTGAGTGAAAAGGCTTGCACATGTTGAAGCTGGTTGGGCTTGTTATGACAAAATAGAGAGTAGGAAGGGAATGAAGAATGATTTTGTTCTATCTAAGGATGACTGAGCCATATGATTTCATAGTGGGAGAGATGAAGTATTGTCTGATGAAGAAAGAGTATTTGAGATGCATTTATCGTGAATTTAAGGTAATTCTGCAAACATGACAACCACCAACAGCAAAAGGGATGTGAGGTATATCTAAAATACTGAAATGCAATAAAAAAAGACTTCTTAGAAAAGATGTGAATTTCTTCTGCATAATAAGATAGCAGTTATTGTTAATGGAGCACCCTCATTAACTTTTTTGGAAGAGATATTTTTTCTTAAGTATTTATATACACATACAAACAGAAGGCTCATCTTCAATTAATATTTAAGAAAGAATCACATTGTTTTGAAAGTGTTGAAGATCCTTCTTTGGCCTTCTGTTCCCTCTGGCTTTCATCCTAATGATGAATTGTACCAATGCATCACGAGGACAACAGTGATTAGAGCTCTTATAGATTATGCATTGATGACAGACAATTTTATAGCACTTTTGTTCTAATAATGCACTATTCTGATATTTCAGTACATCAGACAGAAAAAAGCCTCACCACATTTGAAAAAAAGAATTATATACCCAAAAGACCAGCAGATGAATGAAGATTTTGTAAGCTATTTTGTAAACAAATACAAGTATTGATTTTACAGGTAAGCCTCAATTTTTATATAGTTCACATTTTTTGAGAGCTAAGTTTAAAATGACCAAAGAGAAAAGGATCTTCACTGTCAAGCTATTTTTTTTCCGTGATTCTCTTTCTATACAATATATCAGAAAATTGTTATGTGTGCATTTAGACCAGTTATTGTTTTCCCTATTTTATGGCTTACCTTAGAGTTATAAGCTGTAAAGTATTTCTACTTGTTGATTTTTAAAGGACATGAACTGACCCTGCAGCAGGCATCTAGGAAAATTTGGCACATGGTCCTGAAAGCCACTTGGATAATATTATTTACAATTAATTGACAGAACTAACAGCTAGGACCATCTGTCTGCTGCGCGCTTTATGTTTTAAGATATGTTAACTCGTGACAGACACTGAGTATGTATGTTGTGAAACTGTAAATTATTACATTCAGTTTTAGAGGAACTGATGTAAGGAAATCAACAGTAATTGGAATTGGAGGTAGATAATAAGTCTATTTAAATTTATTATTAACTCAGAACTAAACATTTCAAATATCAGAAAAGTCAGTGACTTCAATAAACAAACAAGTAAAAATATAACTGTATCAATTATTTTTTGTAAAAATTATATGTCACATCCTTAGATTGCATGGTTCTGCACAAATAATTGAATTCTGAGGATTCCTCTGACTTACAGTGGAAATTTGGTCACACAGCATACTTTTTTCCTCCAAGATATATTTCATTGTCATCTAGCAGAAGCTTATACATGTATAAGGGCATAAAAAAAAGAATGCATTATTCTACATCTGTAATATTTTCACTGAAGGATTTGAACTGAAATGTCTGGATCAATGGTTTAAAATTATATGCTTTTCTTTGAACAAGAAAAATGTGAAGGACTTTAAGGATTCTTTGGATTTGGGAGAAACATTAAGTTCAGTGACTCTTGCATGCTATTCAGGAACTATCTATTATTAAATAATAGTTAAACAATACAAAGATCTTCAAAAATGTAACAGATAACATTATTCATATGTGAATAACACATTATCATCAACTGAATAAGAGAATGAAATATTTATCATTGCCAGTCAGTGGCAACTCATGCACAGTGTAAAAAGACTGTTGATTACCGAATAGTTTTGAATAATTTTCGAATAAAACTTTACCAGCTTAGTTTATTCTCCCATTGCAGCAATAGTAATAAGTTGATACCTCATTTTCTTGCTGCCTTTGCATATATTTTATATCAGACCTTCATTATTTTTAATTGCCAAAGCAAAGTTAGGAATGAAAATTATGCAGAAAATCAGTACAATTTTGTGTCTTAAAAAGACAAAATTAGATACAGGAAAATACTGTAGATCTGCAGTGACTAAATCTTTAGACTTCTGTTATTGAGATGGGCAGCTGTAGCAAGTCTACAAGAAAGTATGGGTTGAAGTGGAGGATTGGTACCCCACCATAGGCACTACAACCTAGAGTTAGGCAGGATTTAATCAGATGAGTTTAATAAGAAAGACTGGAGATCATTTAACCATGCAGTTAAATGATCCTAAAGACCTCATCAATGCAAAAAAAAAAAATGTTCAAATAAGATTAAATACAATTATGGAAGCATAAAGGTCAAGGAAAATCCAAATTGCTAGTTTGTCAAGTCTGTTTTGTAATCCCAGTGATAATTCACCTAATCATTTTAATTCGTCCTTCATGAGACTTATAGACACTAATCACTAGATATAGAAATCTTCTGCTGTTTTCTGATTGCAGGCAGTGCAATTGGTAATGAATTACCAGGGTAATTAAGACTGTCAAAAAAAGGGAGCATTTTTATTATATTCTCTATTTCTATTTGTTCAAATAGCTCTAAAGACTATGCACAACTAACGTAAAAAACTGTCCCAACAGCTGCCCTTATTTGTCTGAGAAACTGTCCAACAAAGATAACAAATGGGATAGCTATATCTTATAGGTAATCAGAACTTAAGTCTCCAGGGATATATCTGATCTTAAGAATGCTGAATAGATTTGCCATGTCCCTTTTGTTTCAATTGGAGTTAATGTCCCTAAGCTTTTCAGATTTCCCTTCGGTGAGACACTGTGGATATCATGGAATTTTCATGTGTCATTCCCAGCCTTCCCTCCCTAAAAATATTCAGTCTTCTTATTATGAGCATGCTCATCTTGTTTCTTTTTTTCTTTTTTGAACCTCATCTGTATGTATAAGAACTAATGTTATAGAATAAAATCATAGAATCACAGGACTGTTTGTGTTGGAAGGGACCTTTACAGGTCATCTAGTCCAACCCCCATTAAATGAGCACAACATCTTCAACTAGATGAGGTTGCTTAGAGCTCCATCCAATCTGACCTTGAGTGATTCCAGGGATGAGACATCTACAGCCTCTGCAACCTGTTTCAGTGTTTCACCTCCCTCAAAGTAAAAAAAAATCTTCCTTACATCTAATTCTACCCTCTTTTATTTTAAAACCATTAGCCCTCATCCTATCTCAACAGGCCCTGCTAAATAGTTTGCCTCCATCTTTCTCATAATAAGTCCCCTGGAAGTATTGAAACTCCACAATAAAGTGTCCCTGGAGCCTTCTCTTCTCCAGGCTGAAACCCTCCAACTCTCTCAACCTTTCTTCACAGGAGAGGTGTTCTGTCACTCTGATCATTTTTGTGGAAGTTTGCTTTCCCAAAATTCAGGGTCCTGAGTTTACCCTGTGCCTGACCCATATTCCTCAGGACTGTAAACTCCACCAGCGCATGATTACTGCGGCCCAGGCTGCCTCCAATCCCATCATCACCAGTTAGCTCACTTGCATTGGTGACCGTCAGGTACAGTGTCAGATCCCCTCCTGCAGACCCTCCTGTCTGGTACCATGCTGAAGAAGTTTTCCTCTAGGAAATTCTCCAGCATTACAGGACTTGCTCTGCTACATTTTCAGCAGATACCAGGTTGATTGAAGTCCCACAGGAGGACAAGTGTCTCTGAGCACATTGCCTCCTGTAGCTGAAGTAATAAGGCTTCAACAACAGTATCCTTTTGACCTGGCCACCTGTAGTGGATACCAACCACAAGGTCCCCTTTGTTGCCTTGGTCTCTAATTCTTACCCATAAGCTTTCAACCTGTTCATGGCTGTTCTTCAGACAGCTCTTCACACTATCCATTTCTTGATATAGAGGACAATGCCTCTGCCCCTCCTTCCTTACCTGTGCCTTCTGAACAGTCTGTAGCCATAGATAACCTCACACCAGTCATGAGATTCATCACACCATGAATGGCAATTCCAACACTTCCCTGAGCAGCCTGGTTCAATGCCTGACCACCATTTCAGTGAAGAGATTTTTCCTTATATTCACTCTAAACCTTCCCTGGCACAACTTGAGGCCATTTCCTCTCATCCTGTTGCTTGTTACTTGGGAAAAGAGACCAACACTCACCTTCCTACAACCTCCTTTCAGGTATTTGTAAAGAGTGATAAGGTCTCCCCTGAGCCTCTTTTTCTCCAGGATAAACAATCCCAGTTTCCTCAGCCAGTTCTGAGAGAATTTGTTCTCTAGATCTTTCACCAGCTTTGTTGCCATTCTCTCGAAATTACCAACCTTGACTCAGGTGGATGGGCCACCTTTATTTATCCCAAAAAAGGAACATGTATAGATTATATGTGTTCAATAAGTAGCAGAGAAGACTGCAACAGCATAAAAACATCAGGCAAGAGCAAGTAAGGAAAACTGAAGAGTAAATTTGCATCTTACAACCAGTTACAACTTTATGGTTGATGAGATCTCAAGCCTAATCACCTTGACCTTGATGATAAGAGCTAATAAGACAGATGGACAGCTGTCAGTGCCAACTGTGCAACTGAAGCTCTGTGGCAAGGTATACTCACAAATTATACTCAAATAATTTACAATGTAACCGTCAAAAAGTGAGAGTTTTGTATAAGTAATGATAATTTATGTAATGATAATTAATGTAATGATAATTTGTAAGAACCGATCATTTGCGAGAAATATTTTGCTAATGTAGGTACTTAGTAAACTTTAAAGTTTAAAACTGACAAAATTTGTCAGTCTTCTAAACACTCCATGACAGCAATCTCTAGCTCCCTGATATAAGTATTCATATTAATTTGCCACACAGGAGAGGAGGATAAACATCTAAGTTTTCAGACATTCACTTGAGTATAGGACCTTCTGTCCTCTGGAGGAAGACAAGAAAAAATGTTGGAGAGAAATTGAGTTAGAAAATAAATTAGGAATGTATATAAAAGACTGAACAGAGGGATATTGAAAAAAAAAGATAAAAAAAAGAAAGAATAGCTAAGAGACCATCTGTTATTGACCCAACCAAAACGGAGCAAACTCGGGAAAGAAAAAAAAAGATTCAACCAAAAGAAATAATATAAACTATACACCTATACCAGCCTACTAAAACAAAGTTTATTAGTAATATTTCACATCTAATTGAGTGTAAATGGATGGCATATCTCCTCAAATTTCCTTTCGATACTGCAATTTGTAGATCAGATGCCTTTAAGAATATCGTCTAATCATACTGGTTTTGGAAATTCAATATTTGTAAGAAAATAGCCTTGGAGAAGCTGTATGTGGGCAAAGTGCTTTTCTCATGAGTTACTGGGTTTAGTTCTGAGAATAACAGATAGAGGCTACATTTGTCAAGGCCTGGTTACAGATGTGTCCCATGCCAATACAGATGTACAAAGAAATTACTGGTTTGCTTTTGAACAAACAAAAAATTAACAAAACTTTATACCTATGATGATATCTTTATACCAAATGAATAAAGAAAAAATTAAAGACAAAATAGTAAAATTCTAATACTGGCAATTATATTTGACAATTGTATCTTTTCCCTTTCATAATATTAGTATTTTTCATTACTATATAAATACATTTTTCCACTAAAAGTAATAAAGCCTGTGTAAAACAGCTTCATAAATATGTTTCAAATAGAATAAAGAAATTAGTCTTTAGTTCAAAAAGAGAAAAACTATCAAAAACTTTTGTTTCTTTGTGTACCAGACTTATCCTTTACTGTGATTAGAATAGAAACAGATAGACCATATGAGAGATGGCATATGAAAGGCATAAACCTCTTCTGTAGTAGGTTATTATCAGAGAATTAGTAGGATTTACAGAACAGATCTTTTCTGATGGCTTGATGTTATTTTGCAGTTTTGTGCATTTTTATTACTATGACTAACAGGATTAAACACTGTATAATGATAAGACTTTCAATAGGCTTTCTCTTTTTTTTTCCCCCTTTATTTTAACACTGAATGTTCCTAAAACTGCTTTCTCAGGACTTTTTTTATTAACAATGAACCATGAACCAACAGCTTACATTAGCTCCTTATAAAGCAGTATGCAGAATGCTTTACAAGTAATAGCCTCTGCTATTTGTCACAGAAATGTATCAGCAGTCATACCTTTTCACTTTTAAATACAACTAAATTTATTTACTAATAAAAAGCATTCTGCAAGTAGCTTGGAGTGATATGTACCACAATTGTTACATTTTCAACTTACTTTTCAAGACTTTAAGACTTATGTTCATATCACCATGTTTGTCTATATCCTGTCCATCAATGTCTATATACATAATTTATCCTAATGATACTGAATGCCCAGAGTTTTTACCTTTGTTAACTTTTTTATTAAAGAAAATAATGATTTATATGCAGTCTATAGCCTCTAAGTTTTAATAGAACGTTAAAGAAGCAGCCTGTCTGAATATTGTGAAAGCACTACTAAGAAAATACAAATTTTAAATTACAAAAGAGAGAATCAATACTAATACTGTGAGTATATAGAATGTTTTTCATGAAGAAAATAAATAACACTGACAATATAGATAAAACATTTAGTATTTACTCTTAGTAAATAAGAGCATGGGAAAGTAATGTTAAGTTTTACAGTGGGGTTTACGATAATTGCCTTAGATCATCAACAGCTAAAAGTCAATGTATGTTTAACCATGTATTTTCACATTAGTTTACTAATAACTATGTAGTAGCCATCACATACAGTAAATGGGCATAATATGTGTAGACATACTAATGCTTTGTAAGAAATCTCAGAAATTACAATTGAAACAGGATAGATTTTGTCGTTACCTTCTGTTGAAAGGAGAGAGCTCAAATCTACAAAATTAAGTCAGTGGGGACCTTCCCATGAATTCCTGGGAGCTGAAAAGACAGTCTAAAGTAGGCATATGAATCACCTGGACCACCAGATGACCACTAAGACAGCAATATCAGAAACATCAGGACATCCCAAGTAATAAAACGGAGGTACCAGCTGACCAGAACTGAGGATCAAGCATAAATTGCAAAGCAAAATTTCTCTCAGCACCCATAGGAAACCTTCTTCTTCTGTAAATTCTGATGATTACCTGTTCTCTTCATGCTTCCCTGAGGAAGCTTCCTTCTTGGTATAAAATCCCTGCTGTTTCTGCTATTCTCTATAAATTCCATTCTGAAGTGTTCTTTGAAAGATATGAGCCTAATTTTTCCCAAAGCCTCCCTCTTCCACAGCAGTTTAGACTGTATATACCAACAAAGGCAAGCCCGTGTCTTTATAGTAGCCTACTCTGGTGCATCAACCTATTCATTAAAATAAAGACAACACAGAGTAATAAGAAGTCATGACAGATCTGTCAAATCAGTTATTTTTTTTAATTCCAATTCCACTGTTTCTATGTGTTATAGAAGAGATGAGATTATATCAGATTTTATTAACATATATTCACTTCCTAGGTTTCAAAACAGATTTATAGATAGAATACATGGCATTCGATTGAAATAGAGATAAACAGTTATATAATTCTTTAAAGCTTATGGATAGATCTCATAAAAGAAAATTTCTTAAACTGATTAACTACTTTATCTGAATCAAAATACCTTTATGCTGTAAAAAGTTAGAAAAAAATCTCTCCCACATTCCTAATCAACCTTACTGTTTCCCATACTAGTACTGCTTGAGATTGGTAGCTAACACTATTGTAAAACAGAAGATATATGTTCTTTAACAACAAAAATGTTGCTTGTTACTTATATTTAGAATTAATCATTCAGAAGCTATTTAAAGATGCAAATTATTGTAGCAAAACATCATGAGGCCATAAAGATTTATAAACTGTTAAATGATCTTCAGGGCAAAAGCAAATAACATGTAACACCTGGCATAGACAGTATGTTTAACAATAATACAAATCCTTTATGGTACATTAACACCTTCAGAAATGAATAATGTCCTAAAATCAATTTCACAAAAAGTTACAGATGAGGGTCAACATGTAATGTAATTGCGCTGTACAAAATCAGCAAATAGAATTTATCTAACTCCTTTATGCAACCTCTCTTACCATTAATATTCCCCAACAAAAAGAGTTTAAGACGTGTTTGTGATGGATGATATTTATTTCCTTGAGGATCTGAACTATTTTGCTATTTATCAGAATTAGAGTTATTATGCATCCTATTCCTCATTATGTGCCTAATTAATTTGCTGTATTAAAAATTCATCTTACTTTGTTCAGATCAGGCAAGCCAAAACCTTTTAATTTCATTGTGCTCAAAAGATTAATTTTCTCTGCTACCATAAGGACTAATAATTTATTCATATTACTTGAATCAATCAGAAAATCACTTTTCCCCCCCCTACATGTATTGCAAAGCTAGCGGGCTTCTCTAAGCATTTTTTTTCCTGCAAATTTAAAATATTTAATTGGCAGCAATGGTGTTACATTGAGCTAAATACTTGAACTTCTGCAATACATACATATAGGGGTATATAATGGCTTTGCAGTGAAAGTAAGGCAGCAAATGGTCTTGCCGAACACCATAGCTTTGGCAAAACTCACTAAAAATGTTGAGTCATTTTTTTTTACTTTGAAAGATAGCTAGGCTGTGAAAACTGATTGTATCTTCCCCATTTTTAATACTTAATTCCATTATTTATTTTTCAGTCTGTATCAAGAAAATAGAGCAATTAAAATTTCTATCACAATATGTGGAGTCAAGAATTTTAAAAATAGACAACCAAATAAATAAATTATCAGATGGACAATCTACATATTCTCTGCATTCACAAGACTATAAAATGGTGATAAAAGTTGGTCTTTGGTAAAGACAAATATCCAGTTCAGCTATATTCTTTGAAATTGTTACATTAGGGATGTATCTGTACATATCTGAAATACATATATACTGAAATCTGTAATTTATGTTCAACTGAAGATTTTTTAATCTGTTAGGAAACACTACGATTTTACAAATTTTTTGATGTTTGAATTTTTTGTTATTAATCAGACTTTACGAACATGTTTATCTCTGTCTTCTTTTCCTTGAATTATTTAAGTGCAAATATAAGTAATTGAGTTTGATCAATACTACGCACAATTTTAATATTCCAACTTCTAATAAGGAGTGAAAAATTGCAATTGTATCAGTTTTCCCCCCCTTTTTACTCCACTGTAGGACATAGTGTAATTCACATGAAAAAGTTATTTCTGAATAAAAATGATATAACTTTCTTCAGATTGTGGGCATATATTAAATCAATGTTCACAATTTTCACAAAGAAATATGATGGCTAAGGTGTTCCATTTATCACGGACTCAGAATGAGATTTATCTTGGTAAACGTTAAATGTCTTTCCATTTGGTATGTAGTCTAAGACAAACTATGTTGATTAATTCCATTTCAGAGTCAATGAAAAAAGACTGAAGAGACATGACTATAAGACAGATGGAAAGAACAGACATTTTCAGGTGCCCTCTTTCAGCAGATCCCAGGCCTAGATGACTTGATAGGGACTTATAAGAGGATGAAGAAAAGCAAGACAAATTCTATCCTTCACAAATGAAGGGGAAAAAAATCATTCACCTAAAAGCATATCTGCATTACCATACAGGTCAAAAAAGAAAGGATCCACTTCTGACGCAAATCAAGTTTTAAAAATTCTTGAGGTCTCAAGAAATGTCTGGGGAAAGACCAGGGAAGATAGTATTCATTCAAGTCCAGGAAGATGCCATTGCCTTGAATTTTCTTGTAGGATAGAGCACCACTTACAGATTTGTCTATAGCCTTGTAGATTCTAATTTTAAGAAAACAACTATTGTATTTCCAATATGCATTGAAACTCATAACAAAAATATATTTGGAATTTTGTGAATTCACCTTCATTACAGTAGTAGATCCACAGTAAAGCAGACCCATAAGCTGAGATCTTAACCTGAATGAGACTTTTGGTCAACTTCATTATGTTTGAATAATAAATTCAAAATATTGCAAGAAGTTAAAGTACTTCATTCTAAAACTTTCTGAGTCCTGTTTGAATAAATTTTCATTTTTTTTAAGTATTCATCTTAAAAGAAAGGGAAAAATAAGAAATAAATATTTATTTTCATACCAAATTTTAACTTCATTTTCAAAGACCTCAAAAAACCTCTTTATTTTTCTTGTTCCAATTTTGGGGAAGAATATGTTCCATTAAAGTATCCCTTTTTATCTAAGTATTTTTACTGATATTAGACTTTTTATCTTATTTTCACTTTTTTATTAAAAAAGTCAAAATCTGCTCAATAATGGTCTAATCCCACAGAGCTCTTATCATACAGAGGTCAAAGAAAATGCAGGTAAAACCAACACCCTGAACATGTGGAGAGGAAGTGTGAATCTCCAGCAAAGTGTTTGAAATGCTGGTCCGAGAGGAATGAGTCCCAGTCCCTAACACACGCAAGGGCTGTTTCATGTAAAACTGATACACAAAGAGGTGTTGGGAAAAAAAAAATCAAGCTGTGTACATTCAGACATTTTGGATAAGTATTTTCACCTTTAAGTGATTGTTAGCCTTAAACGACTCTCCCCAGAAGTAAAAAATATGAACTCAAGATACAGAGATCTCCAAGACACTGGATAGGGAATTCAAAGGCTCAGCAGTTCCTCTGGCTCAAAGCTCACCTCCTAAAAGTAAATAATTTCCTCTTCAGGCAGAAAACTGTCTCTTATAGGCAACATGATCCTGAAGATCTAAAAATTATTCTTTAAGAACAGAAGATTCACAGGATTGTGCCTCTCAGGCGACATCTATGCCAGCAAACCTAAAAGACAAATCATGGCCTTGAACACTGTCACACCTTTCTCTCTGACTGCTTACCTGCTTTTTAGCATGTTTCGTACCATGCCAGCTAGTACATTCCCAGAAGAGGTTCAGATGTGGTTTGAGGAATAACAAACTTGCTGTAATTAACCTGGTCAAGGCCACCCTGCTCTGAGATGAAAGTAAATCTATCCCCACAGATGTGTATCAGCATTTTATGTACCTGTGGGGACAGAGGAAAAAAGTCCTGGCCTCTTTTACAGCGTGCAAACATAGTCTAACAGAAAAAGACATTGTTTTTGGATCCTATGCTAGGGATAGGCATAAATATTTGCTGTTTTGTAAAAACATATCTTTAAATGTGTGCAAAAGTTTAAGGTCAAAAGCTGATTGATTACACAGTTAAACATCCACATGATTAAACAGCACTGAACATAAGTGTTTAAGAATCTAATTGTAGATTCAGGTCTTGTAATTTCCATGTATAATTAGCTTCAGTATTTCTAGACTTTTTTTTTTTTTTTGATAACCAGCTTCAACTTCTTTTGCACTTGCAGTGTGTGAAATCCCAGACATAACACTTTTCTAGGATTTACATATCAGTTATTAGACATTTCCCCATCAACACAGCAGACATTAAGAATGAGATACTGCAACACTTGCCTAAAAGCATCCATCACCTGACAGCATGAGGAAACGAGGAACAGATAGGTAACAGCAAAAGTTACTTAACATGTAGTGATACCACACTACCTTCTCAGTCCTGTATGCTCTGTATGCTGTTAAGGAATGGGTGTCTACAGGGCCTAGTTCTGTTAAATATGTTTATATCAGTAGTGGGGTTCCACAGGGCTCCATCTTAGGGCCTGTGCTCTTCAACTTCATAAATGACATGGACACAGGACTGGAAGGGATACTAAGCAAGTTTGCAGATGACACAAAACTGGGAGTAGCTGTTGACTCCCTCACAGGCAGAGAGGCCCTTCAGAGAGACCTTGACAAGTTAGAGGACTGGGCAATCACCAACCATATGAAGTTCAACAAGGGAAAGTGCACCTGGGAGGGCGGCAACCTTGGGTGTTCCTAAGGACTGGGGAATGAGATGCTAGAAAGCAGTGCGGCAGAAAAGGACCTGAGGGTCTTGGTTGATGGTAAGTTGAATATGAGT